>OY365808.1:26461590-26882239 GCA_959347315.1 Bimastos eiseni
GATCGTTACACGGAGTCAAATCCGCAACCGCATGCTACGCGAGCAATTAAGCGTATTACCGATAGGCCATCGTGTAGCACGCTTGAGTAGTACACATTTTGAAATGATGGTTTTCTACGTATGGCAAAATGGCAGATTGCGGCGCCTTCATAATGCAAATATGTAAAAATAATAATTGTAATTATTTTGATTTTTGTGTAAAAATTATTATTGTAATTATACTGACTTTTGATATGTGAAAATAGTAATTGTAATTAAACTGATTTTTTAATGTAAAAATAATATTGTAATTATACTGCTTTTTCCTTAGCACGTGTTTTGTTTGAATAAACAGGAAACTTGCTCGTCGAAAAGTATTAGTGAAAGTATTGGTATTGGTATTGGTATTGCAATAATTTTTTCCAGTATTGTTAATGCGTATATACAAGACCCAATTCTCGGTCTAACGGACTTAATGTAAGAGACAACATCTTAATAAAGAGAGCAACAAGCTGATATGACAAATCTTCCTAAATAGATTTGCATGCGAAATAGGATATTAACCTTACGTGCTACACGTAATAAAGTCAGACGTAACTGCCTTCGTCAACTAGGTATATACTATGAGCTTTATCATCATTTCTATGAATTTACAAAATAATTTATTTACTAAATCCACCTTTCAAACAGCAATGATTTTACATGAGACGAAAGCATCAGTCCACATTCTGCAACATACTGAAAAGCAATTCTGACAAACTCGGACAAAACTAAGATTAAGAAAGACCAAGACTAGGAGAAAAAGAGCAGGATGTCGAGAAGAAATGAAGAATGTCGAGGAAATCTAGGAAATGAAGGAACGACTATAAGATTAAGCCAATTGTACTATGTGACTAATTATCCGTGTTCGTAATACTTCAGAGATGTGTCTACTTTCTACACATGTAGTTATCGTGTTTCGTCATATAATTTTTGTCGTAACATAAGTGGTCCTATATCTTGAGAAACAATAGTCAATCAGAGCCAACAAGGACACACTTGATCGCCGTTCTAAGTCATACATCCATTTCCTTCGAGCGTTCGGTGTGATTCAATTGCCACGGACAACAATTATCAAGCGTACGTGGAATTATATGACACATCCGCTGACTGTTCGCTTAGTTGAATTACAATGCGATCTATGGTGGCTTGAGGTTGTAGGATAATTCGTGATGGACAGTCAACGATACGGTTGGGGTTGAAATCCTCGCCAAGTCAATGAAATGTTTTGAATTTTTCCGCTTCACTTACGCTTCCCAGTGATATCAGCTATAAATGCACTGACAGTGAATTATCATTGGGCACCGACCGAGCGGACAAGAGATGTGGGCTTCGGGCTTGTTGACCGCTTTTCTTTATCTGTTTTTATGTCGTCTTTGGCAGAACATCGGCTACAAAAAGGCGACTAATGGGGCGCCTTGCTTGGCAGTTAAATTCGTTTATTGTAATAACTTGACATCATTCGTTCTTACTACGTTAATAATCATGCTGCGGCATATCTGTTTGAAATTAAACAAATACTTAGAGATTATTATATGATGCGAACTTGTCTGGAGGGTCAGGCCTATTATTATTATTGCTAATAATAATTATTGCTAATAATAATAATAATAATAATAATAATAATAATTATTATTATTATTACTATTTGCCTGCAGCTGTCCTCTCTGAGTCCAGGGTGAAGCACTGGTCGAACTGCGATTCTTCTCAATTTTATGAGTAAATCTAAACAGATTTACCTTTTGCTCAGTTACGTTAAAGGTGCTTACACAAAAAATTTAGATTTTAGACGAATTTTTATCGCCATTTTATATGTGCAGACAATATATGCTTCGTAATTAGATAATGGCGATTAAAAAATATCCAAACTTTATTTAGAAAATCATTGACAGTTAAGTCAGAATAAGCCAGCAGTGTATGTGGCCGGTTATTACGTGTGAGCGTGTGCGATAATTTGCAAATGAAGACCTTCCTTAGCTTTGTCGCCTTAGTAAAGCACATCTGGGTCTCGGAAGTCTTTCCACTGCTACCATTGCTGCTGCTGCTACTGCTGCTGCTGCTGCTGCTGCTGCTGACACCACTTACGTAGTGACTTTAGATTATTCCTCATTCATCTTACCTTCTGTCAACTTGAAATCACGTTCAGATAATGTGATGGTGAGATTAAATCGATTTCAAATTACCCCAGGGACAATATAAAATCGATTTCGGATTACCCCCAGGGGCAATATAAAACCGATTTCGGATTACCCCAGGGGCAATATGAAATTAATTTCGGATTACCCCAGGGCCAATATGAAATTAATTTCGGATTTTCTCTGATCTGTTCTCTTTCTAACAAAGCTGGTATGGAGCCAGCACGGTAAATTCTTATGCGAACAAGTAATGATACGTTTATTGCATAAAACACTGGAAACATACAACACTGAGAGCTAGCTTAAATATTTGAAAATTATGTTGTGGACTATGTTGCAGTTACGTCTGTTTGCCAAGATTGGCAGAAATTTCATTCAGGTCGACTGAACTTGGACTTTGTAAGTTGAGTAGGTATAAAACGCGCTATCTGGGACAATTGACCATAACATAGCTCAAAATCACCCACCTAATAGGTTACAAAACGTATTTTTAACCTATAACCAGGTTAAAAATAACCAATTCCTACACAAACCAAAAGCCCTAGGTCAAACATCAACCAACAGACTAAGAAAAACGCCAGGAAATTTCCAATAGTTTCGATGATGAGCCACAATTCATGCACAAACCAAAGCCCCTAGTCAAAACGTCCGCCAATAGCTCAAAAGTCACGGGAATTTCCAATAGTTTCGAAGATGAGTCATTGTTCAATAAAAACAAACAAAAATTCTCTCATATATAATAATGGATGAAAATATTTTCTCACTTCGACTTAAAGGAATGCCGCTCCAATATAAAATGGAATACTCGAAGCAGACTGTGATCGAACTAAGAAAAATTGCGAAACAGAAAGGTATGGTTGGTTATACGAGACTGCGTAAAGCGGATTTGATTGCTAAAATTGAAGCTAATGTGTCTCAAACATTTTGCGCCAATCTCATCCAATGCTAGTTTGCTGGACGCACCCGTTCCCGAGATTGGAACCCCAACACTCGCTCCCGTACCGGTCTCAGCGATACGAAAAGTCCTTGATAATACAAAGTCCGGGATGAATACGTTCGCAAAGTGGATTGAAGGGTACATACCCGAAGAACCAAAGAGAAAGGTGAATGAGAAGATAGAAGCACTGAAAGCCAAAGTGAATTCTATATTCAGTAAAATTCTTATGAAAACACGCGAAATAAAAGAGACGGCCGCAGCTAGCAAGGGCTTCAAGAAACAATACATGGTCGAAGGCGCGAACGGAATTGACGCCACATCTTTTCTCAAAGCAGCTCAACCACAACTGGAAGACCTTTTGTCTAGAAATCGACAGACTAAGGTCAACTTTGTCCTCACCTGCACAATGGAGCGTGTTGATATGAAATCCGGGCAACTAGATACCGAGGAT
The DNA here is from genome assembly GCA_959347315.1 of Bimastos eiseni. Classification (NCBI taxonomy): domain Eukaryota; kingdom Metazoa; phylum Annelida; class Clitellata; order Crassiclitellata; family Lumbricidae; genus Bimastos; species Bimastos eiseni. The sequence continues at coordinate 26,465,132 of OY365808.1, forward strand.
TTTCCGTCCGTTTCAAAAGTGAGGTGATTTTAGACTCCACCGAAACGAGCGAAATTTATAACAACGTGAAAGATAAAATGTTAGAATCAATGCTGCCTTCCAGATGCGTGGTAGTAACTGAAGACTTAGAGCGGTTCAAAAATTAGAAATCAACACGGTCGTTTATAAACCGCTGAAGGGTAGTTCTTACATTCCACTACCGAAATGTCTAGCTAGTAAAAAGGCTATTGTTAATATGAAGAACGAAGACGAAGAATGTTTCATGTGGTGTGTAACGAGAGCTTTAAACAACGTTGAGGAACATTCGGAAAGAATTACGAAATAATTAATCAAGCAGTCTGAGGAACTTGATTGGTCCAGCATTGAATTCCCAGTCGCAGCTGATGCTAATGTGATAGGTAAGTTTGAGAGAAATAATAATATTAGTATTAATGTTCTTGGTCATGAGAAAGATGTTTACCTATTCCCTATCTTTCATTAAACCTATAGACACTTGTCAACCAGATCCCAGCATGTCTTACACCAACAGATATCAAAAACACGTCCCAAGTGCTTTCTGCTATTATATAAAATGTTTTGACGATGACCTATATTGACAAGCTTCTGTAACTTTCACAGCAAAGAGCGAAGACGATGATGTTGCTCAGATTTTCGTAAACACTCTTGTAGATAATATAAAAGATATTTATGATCGATTTAAATTTCCAAAGAGAATGATATTCGAAAAGAAAGAACAGGCGCTATTCGATTCCGCTATCGTTTGTCACATATGCGAAGGCGAACTGGGTAAAGATCGAGTTAGAGACCATTGCCATTTAACTGGAAAATATAGAGGCGCCGCTCATAAGAATTGTAATCTAAATTATATAGTTCCCAAGTTTTTCCCAGTATTGTTCCATAATCTATCCGGTTACGACAGTCATCTATTCGTATAGAAATTACGAGGTGATGATAACGAAAAGATTAGCTGCATTCCTAACAACGAAGAAAAGTATATCTCGGCTAGCAGAGAAGTCGTAGTCGATAAATTTACGAATGAAGAAAATAAGGAAATATTAGTTAAATGAGAATTACGTTTCATCGCTAGTTTTAAATTTCTGGCATCGAGTCTCAACGCTTTATCGAAGAACCTGAGCAAAGATCAGTGTAAGAATATAAGCAAACACTATTCTGGTAATCAGCTCGATCTCTTGCTTAGAAAAGGATTATATCCTTACGATTATGTTGATTCCGTCGAGCGACTGAACGAAACAGAACTACCACCAAAGTCACCATTCTACTCAATACTTAGCGACTCAGGTATTAGTGACGAAGACTACAACCATGCACAGATGGTATGGAAAGAATTCGGATTCAAGACGTTGAGAGAATACCACGATTTATATAATGTGACTAATGTTCTCCTGCTTGCTGATGTATTTGAGAATTTTAGAGATGTATGCAATGAGAACTATGGCCTAGATCCCGCCTGGTATTATACTTCGCCAGGTCTTGCTTGGGACGCCGCATTGAAGTTGACAGGAGTAAAGTTGGTGAGCGACTATGATATGACACAAATGGTTAAACATGGGATAAGGGGAGATATTAGCACCATTTCACACCGTTATGGACAGGCAAACAATAAGTACATGTCTATATTTGACAGCAGCAAACCTTCATCGTTCCTAACCTATTTAGACGCGAACAACCTGTACGGATGGGCAATGTGTAAGAATCTACCAATTCATGGGTTCCAGTGGATGGATAACGATGAGCTAAACGATTGGAGATCTTCTCCATGTATATTAGAAGTCGATTTGGAATATCCTAGAGAATTGCACGATCTTCACAACGACTATCCTCTTGCTCCTGAGAGTGTAAAAGCTAAAGGATCGGATGTGTCAAAACTCATTCCAAACTTGTGTAATAAAGTAAAGTATATAGTCCATTACGAAAATTCAAAGCAGTATGAAAGTTTGGGTTTGAAGATAATGAAGATTCATCGCGGAATTAAATTTGAAGAAAGTGCTTGGCTGAAAAAGTATATAGAACTAAATACTAATCTGAGGAACAGAGCCTCCAACGATTTCGGAAAATACTTTTTCAAACTAATGAACAATAGTGTGTTTGGCAAGACGTCTGAGAATATTGAGAATCGTTTAGACATAAAATTGGTTTGCACCGAGAAGCAAGCCCTCAAGCTAGCAGCGAGAACTAGTTACGATACTCGAACTATTTTTGACGAAAACCTAATCGCCATTCACATGAAACGGACGAAGCTATGTTACAACAAGCCTATAATCTTGGTATGTGTATTTTAGACTTGAATAAAACTATAATGTACGTTTTTCATTATAAGTACATCAAGAAAAAGTTTGAAGATAGAGCAAAGTTACTTTTTACAGATACAGATTCTTTGGCCTATGAAATTAAGACCGAAGACTTCTACGCCGATATAACACCCGACATTAGAAGTAGGTTCGACACTAGCGACTATCCTAAAGACCACCCCTCTGGTATAGAAACAGGCATCAACAAAAAGGTCATTGGCATGTTCAAAGATGAAGTAGCTGGTAAACAGATTGAAGAGTTTGTAGGTTTAAGATCGAAACTGTATTCGTACAAGATGGCTGGAATAGACCACAAGAAATGTAAAGGTGTCAGAAAGAATGTCGTTAAGAAATCAATCACTCACGAAGATTACAAAGACTGTTTCTTCAACAAGAGAGAACAATTGCGAAAGATGAATGTCATTCGGCCGCATCTTCACGATATCTACACCGAAGAAGTCAACAAGGTAGCCCTCTCAGCGGAAGATGATAAACGAGTGATTCAGCAAGATGGAATCCACACTTTAGCATATGGACATTATTCACTAATATAAAATGAACACTAGACTAATCGATGTCGAAGGCGTAACGCTACCTAATATTGATTTGTCGAACATTGATCTAATAGAAGCGGCGAGGAAACTAAATATAAATAATTTCAGATGAGTTTTTCTAAGAGACGAGTTGCCGAAGAGGCCGAGAGCGAACGAATGTGGCATCCTTAATCTAGACGATTCTGACGGTAAAGAAATGCATTGGACGTGTTGGATCAAGCGCGCCAATGATGAAATTTATTTCGACAGCTACGGAGTTCCTCCTCCTACTGAATTGATAAATTATCTACAAAGGGCGCTATTCTACACCAGCGAACGAATACAACCAGACGGCCACGTGTTTTGCGGTCATTTATGTTTGTATGTATTGAAGAAGACGATCAACGATGGATGTAAATTTCAAGAAGTCGTAAACAAATTGTATTAGAGAATAATATATATATATATAAAAGATGCCTGTGGATAAATTTGGACGAACTGATACTGGATCAACTCAAAGAATAGTTTCTGGAGGTGTTACTCTATCTCAAGCGAGTAATGCATTTCTAAAAAGAGATGGAACGAACGCAATGGAGGGTGATTTGGAAACGAGCGGCAACACGATAAAAGGTTTACCGACTGACATTCATCCACCAGTTATCGCCAGCCAGGCTGCGAGCTTTGGACAAGTCGAACCCTTAGTCAGCCAAGCGATAACAAATAATTCTGCCGGCGATTACCTGAGTGCATTCGTGACAGCGGCTCCAACCATAACTTCTGATACAACAATAATAAACGGTTTAACTTACGAAGCCATCGCTAGCGATTATCGCAGTGTGCACGGTCATGAATTCAGTCCGTGGAGGGCTTTTCAAAACGCTTCTCACTACCCCGACATTTGGGTCTCCGACACAACCGCAAATGTTTGGATACAGATGAAGTATCCCATTCCTCTATCAATGTCGGGATTTTACATCATCGCTGGCCGTTCTGATAACGAAGAAATTACTGGTTGGAAAGTTCAAGCTAGTAACGACGGAATAGTATTTACAGATATTCTAACCTCTTTAAGGGGGGAAATCCTCCATTTTATGTTTTTGACGGAGTTTACATTTCCCCTTCAACTAATTACTCGTATTGGAGATTTCATATTATATCCACGAGTCCTGGTGCTGAAACAGCCGCTGTCTGCATGCTACGGTGGAAACCAACGCTGGCCAATCTCACACGAGGAAAAAAATGTTACGTCGGTTACGTGCCGAGGTTAACTTCAGACACTAGTAATTATGGTTTTCAAGCGTACGCCAGTGCTTCATCTCCGTATAACAAAGCCTTTCATGCATTCAAAGATGAAGGAGAATGGGTGTCTGAGGTTAGCACAACCATGGAAACGTGGATATTTATCAAGTGCCCAACCGCAGTAAGAATCTGGAAGATCGGCTTGAGGGGGAGAAACAAAAACAACGAAAGGATTTCCGACTTGAGAATAATGGCATACAATTATAAAGGACAAGGGGTTGTTAATTACACGTCGCTTAATAATACTTATTTAGGAAATACTTACCAAGAATTCTTAAATCGATTAAGTTGGAAAATATCAGACCTATAAGTTAGATTGCCTCCAGGCTGAACCGTGGAAGCCAGGATTAAGCGTGATGCAGTTATTCGTGTATGATGACTAAGATTTTCAATGAGAAACATCATTGAAAATTTAAACCATAAGATCAACAACTTCGTTATCTCCAGATACCACGATATACGACGTGCTGTAACCCGGTTCCGTTTCTATCCTCGTTTTTGAAAAAGTAAATGTCTTGTCCGTTTCCAGCTTGTCGTGAATGGGCGTATTACACGACCTCTCGAATACGCTCCTGTAATATTCCGTCTCATCCGGCGCCTCTACCGTAATCAGGTAGAAATAGCCTACTGTACCGTACAGATATTGCTTCGTTTTAACTGTGTAAACTACGTCTTCTTCCAAAGTTTCGAAATCTATAAATTTACGAGTTCCCATTTTTTATTAGCCAGGATAAAATTTTATGTCAACACACGGATCTCGTATCTATTTCTCCACACTTTACCGTTTTTGTCATGTATCGTTTTCGTACCGATTTTAAACGCCATACTTGCCTTATACAACGATGGGTAAGTGGTGGTTTCATTCGTATCTCTGTCAAAGGTTTCAACGCTTATCGGATTATTACGAATCGTTTTTAAATATTCGTATCTGGGTAGTACTTCCTTTTTCTCCTTCACCAGCACCTTTTCTTCTGGTAGTTCTAATTCCGGTAAAACACCTTTCTCAGCGAGTATCCTTAATATATCCGGCTTGTTCATAAATCTTGCGTCTTTTATACTGTGTTCCTTCATTAGTGATTTCAGTTGTGAGAGATTCATGTTTTTTTTATAATAGAAAATATTTTCCTTAATATACAACGCTCAACTTCCGACCGTCTGATTGGAAGTTTAGCAATTTATCTGAAATGACAACTGCATAATCTTCCGTTCCAAGCGGCACCGCAGCATTGAAAGTAGCCTTGATCTGGATGTCTACAACAGATGACAGTAACCGCCATGATTGTTCACTTACATCGAAAACAAACAGCGGATATAAATCTTTGTAATCAGCGGGCGTAATGTTGCTCTGAGTCACGAGTTGGTCCATCCCATAGAATTTCTCGATAAAGATCGCGGCGTCTCTATAAGCTCTCGAAAATTGCTGATTCGGGAATGGTAGGTTGTAATCGACTGCTGGGTATTTTTCTTGGTTCATCATCACGTGCATGTTTTTAATATCGCAATGATCGAAAATTGATGGATTAGCTTCTTGACTAAGGTTTCGATTCGTTTGAAATCCAACGATAATATACCTCGGTATTTCTAGCGATGTCTTTACGCTAAGTCGCCAACTGAATGTGGTAGATTGAGCAACCGCTACGGTATCGCAAAGATGAGCTCGATAGGCTACTGGTAACGTTGCCTTTGATTCGATCGTATTATACAGCTGCATTCTTTCCATGTCGGCCGCAACGACATGACGCATAAACCACGAAATTTTATTGATGTTGACTTTGCCAGCCGCTGCAGTGGCCAACCTGAAGACGACGTCGTCGTCGGATTTGCGAACGAGCGTCAAAGTCTGCTTCATGCCGTAGACTACCTTACCTCAATCCTCACAGAATCCAAAAATGTGTTTCAGAGGTACTATGAAGCTAAATGTGCCCTTGGCAGTTGGTTTCTGAATGAGATATGCCTGTCTGATCTCGAATCCAGAGTTGTCGGCTATAACGGCAGTCGCGGCTGTGTCTTTTGTCCATTATTGGTTAAGTCCTTGTGCGAGAGCGAAGCCGTTGGGATATTTCAGCAACCCTAGCATAGTTGTGGCTTGCCCCGGATGAAACACGCTTTCGATGTCTTGATTCGACAGGGAATACGATATTTGGCTGAAAAGATGCATGAGCCCGCTGTTGGTAATAGCCACAGCATCGGCATTAGCGTAATCTGCTCCATCTACTTTAGTCAGTCTACCTTCGAAAAGCAGGTATGACTCGGAGGGGTGGCTGAAAATATCGAAAAGTTCGATATTTATGCGAATGTCCCCAGAGCTGTTCAGATTCGTCCCCGCTACCGGCTCGTACTCGTGCCATTCGTATCTTTCAACTCCCTCGTCTATAATAGTGTTTTCAGTAAATCTTAGAATATCTGACTTCATTTTTTTAATATAACAAGATTTTCTTTTAAGCCAACTTCATTCCAGATCCAGCACCAGATCTTGGATCGACACAGCGCCTCCGTTACCAGATAGTAAATTATTTATATTCGTGTTTCCATCGGAGGATATTTTTGAACCCTTTAACGCGTCCTTGCTCTGTTGGCTGAGTACGGCTGATTGCGGCGGTGGTGGATTAAACATCTTTGCCGCTGCTTTATCCACCAATCGCTTTCCAGCATTGATAGCAACCGTTTTACCAACACCTATGGCTTTTTTCCAATCTCTGTTACAGCATCTTTCCCAGCACTTAATGCGGTTGTTGCTACCTGTCTCGCGCATACGAAGATGACATTCTTTTGAAAAATCCTGATATCGTGTATCAAATATTCCAGCGCCTCCTACGACGTATCTTTTAGTAAATCTTCTCTTAGTTACGACAATCATTTTATAATTGTATCATTATTTTTTATACTCTAACGCATTTATCACATTTTGTCGAAGTAACTCATCGCAGATACCCACTATCTCGTTTCTTAATCCTGTATTTCCCGCTTTGAAGCTAGCGAATCGAATCCACTAGTGCATTAGGATCCGGCGGAAGAACTACTACTCCTTCGCCTGTTGAGAACTTCTCTTGTCGCGTTGAGAGCTTTCGTTCGAGCAATGGCTTAATGATTTTTAAATATTTTGCACCTCTCGACGATTTGGGTTTATTAGGATTTTTCGGTAGATCCAAGGCACCCGTCGATTCAAGAATTTCCAAGTACTCATCCAGATTGTTTTGACTGTATATCGACTCGCTTGGTTCTTTCATCGTCATCAATTCCCATAGCCCCGGTGTTCCCTATTAGGTGGTATTACCCACCGTTATATCATCACCTCCGATTGTGATTGGGCTGTCCCCAATGTGAAGTCGACCATCATTAGAGTATTTTCCGAAGGTCGTATATGTCGACTTCTTGTTTGTAGCGTATTCTTTTAAATATTTTATTGCTATATCACCTCATTCCAAAAGTCTAATATCTGAAACGGGATCGTCCTCAAACACTTCTTTTGAGGGATATTGTGGGAATTGAATCGCTTTCAACGATGTCGATATCGATGCTGGCAATGCTCGACGCGCTTCAGCTGTAGCCATAGAGTTCTCTTTTATAGTACCTAATTCTTTGGATATTCCAGACTGAGAGTCGATTATCGGTTTGTACGTTTTGTTAATTCTTGCTGAAGCCCAATTTCCCGTATTTTCTCGGAGAACGAGTCTTGTCTAATATTTTGCTTCATCTTGAGAAAGTTCTCAACGATAAAATCACGTTTGGCTAGGTCTTTGATTTTTAGAAACGACATTTTAAACTTGGAAACATAATATTTAAACGTAAAACATAAAACATAAAACGTAAAACATAAAACGTAAAACTTAAATTTACGTTCACTTTATGTTCAATACGTTTTTGATTGCCTCTTCCCTGATGAACGATTGTTTTGTCGCTTCATCTATGTTGGCATTGCTTTTACTTCTAACCTCTTCCTTCATCTGATTAAATTTCTCGGAATCACTTAGAATAACAGAATATTCCAAGTCTGAGATATTATTATCATCTGAAGCTTTCGAAACAAGGTCGCTGATCGAATTGAGTTTCCATTCGGCTATAGTCCTGATCTTTGCATGTTTTTCTTGCAGCAGCGATAATATTCGGCGGATTTGGTTTCCTATCAAACACTATGCTCCAGCTCCAGCTCCAGCGGATAAAGCTACCACGACTGTTGCAGCTGGTACGGCTACGACGGTACTTAGAAAAGTTACGCTTAATACACCGAGTCCAGAAGCTGTAAGGGCAAACAAACCTCCCAACGCATCAAATAATTTAACACTCTTTTGATATTTTTACAGATTATTTCTCTCTTTTCGCGTTCTCGTAAGATTTCCTGTTGAATTTCAGATATTTTCTGAAGGCGATAGGTGTCTGCTTTGTTCAATTCCATTTTATAATATCGAAGATTATTTTAAAAATGGAATTCAAGTTTTATTCGTTGACGCGGTGATCGACATAACATAATGAGTCTCCTTCGTTTATGGTGACAGCTCCAAGATCTCTAAAAATTTTAATATCAAGTAAAATGTCTTCCATGAATCCAGTAACGGTATCGCTCAGCAGGCGACACCCCGCTTCTATAAATTGCGGCTGGAGCGAAACCTTACACGATCCTTTAGTCATTCGGACACCTAAGCCTAACGGTAATACAACCGTCTCTTGTGAATGAATATTTATCGCTTCTTGAGCAAAAAACTCCCATCTTAAACCACCCATATGTCTTTGAGGTCTATACTTGACATCCCACATACCTTCACACGCCTTCCACGTGACGGATCTCGGTTGTGCTTTCGTAGATTTTTCAATTTTGGGTTTCGTCCACCCCATTTTATGAATCGGATAATGAGACATTTTATATTGGAATGACTTTTTATTTAAGCTGAGATAAGAAAAAATTATAGTAACAATCCGAGAAGTGGAATGTTTTTAAACGGTGAATCTGGTCCAAGGATAAGTCCTTCGCCGTTTACGAATCTAGAGCCTGTTTTCAGATACAGACCTTCACCCACACCATCAAGTCCAGAACCTTGCCATATCTTCAGGTAAAGACAATGCCCTTGTTGCACTATCTTGTAGCTTTTACCTCGACTATTGAGATATATTGCACCACCTGATCCGGTGACTTTGTCTATGACTTTTGATCCGGCCGCTGAACCTATTCCTGTTAATGCGCCCTTTGCTAAGCTCGGTAACACGCTCGAAAGCAGAAATTTACCCGCAGTTGCTAGAAGCGGTAAAATAGCCCCGATAAGCCGCCTTCGACTTTGGCATTATGTATCAATTGCGTTTTACTCATTTTTATAGTCGGGCCTTTTCCAACCTGATACGCCTTAGCTAACTTGTTAACCTGCGCCTGCGTAAGAGCTAAAACGTGGGTTCCATTTAAATCGTTGTGCTTTAATCCAATACTGACGCCGGTTCCCGCTTGAAGAGATCTTTTGATTTTGTCTTTTTGTCCTTCCGAAATATTAATTTTGACATTTGTGTATCGACTCATTTTATATAAAACTATAAAAACTTTTAAGCCTCTCTTATTTGAAACCTCAGCGCTAATTCCTCACCTCGTAGATTAATTAGTTGGCCATTTTGGTCTGTGAGAGACGTTTCCATCGTCGAAATCGTGAATAGTGTGATTGGAAGATATATCAAATTCCTAGGCGTTTCGATAATCTTATTGCCGGGCCCTACATTCGGGAAAAAGGAATAAATTATATTATCAGTCGTTCCATTGCTATAGGAAGCCCCGATGATATCGCTCATTACTCTCAGATTACTGACACTCATTATGTTCACTATATTCTCCGATTCTTGGTACCCTGCTGAATAACGCCGTCTATCGAAACCGAGGATTTTTCCGATAGAGTTCAAGGCCCAAAAATCGACCATGTAATTCTCCGCTCTATGTACAACAGTCTTTAACGTATTGCTGTTTGCTTCTATCTTAATATTGTATTCTTCGTTACCCATATCATAACGCTCGTTTTCTTTCATGATTCTCTGGACGTATTCGTTAATATCTGTAATTTCATAGCAGCCTTCGGGAATGGTTATAGTAACCCACATACCTCCACCATTCGGCGAATACGAGAATTTGTTGTTAGTCTCATCGATGTTTGGGAATGAAAAACATGTTTCCAGATTGACAAGAGCCATCTCGTACTTTTTATCTTTATCGAACTGAATCAACAGATTGAATCGAGTCCTTATTCGCGAACTCTTATCACTCAATAATATGTAAAACGATGACTTTGGCTCTGTGTAACGAGCAATCCTTTCGGTGTAGTCTGCAATCTTTTGTAAAAGCGATTCAATTTTTATACTATAAAAGATTTTTTATAATGGAATGTAGAATTCATCGAAACCGCATCTATACTTGCCGTTATTCTTATTACTAGTCTGATCTATCACTACAAATCCATGAGGTTGCTCACAGGCTGTTTCACATAGTTTCTTAAACTCATCCTTAGACATGTCTGTACTTACGTGATCGTGGTAAATGTGTTAATTTTTCTGGTCTTGAGGAAACAAGCAGATAAAGTTTGCATTCTCTCTGATCGTCTGTCTAGGTAGTTTGAAATAATTTTGAGCGAGGCAGAAGCAATCAACGTTCCTGTGCCTTCCCGGATGTAGTAGGTCTCACATTTGTTTTGCTTTTCTAACTGTAAATCATCGAAAGTCATCAAGTTTTTCTTTTCACGATTCAAGTCTCTCGGATCTGGTATGTCTTCCGATGATTCAAAGAACTTACAGCAGATATCAGATTTTTTATACAAGTGTTTAGCCATTGCCTCAACTACTAAGGCCGGCGGAACATTGAGTCTCATGGTCTCGTCTTGGCAATTGAATAGCCCGATGATGGATTCTTTCGGTATTTTTTCTTCAAATGCTTGCTTGAGTATTTTATTTCTCTGGCTGAAAGAGAGATCTTCCGAATACCTGCAGATTGTCGTAGTCTAGCCATCCAGGTCTTAGAAGTAGGTTCAACAATAAAGTCGTCTTACCGCATCCGGACTTTCCTACGATTAACCCTCTTATACTTCTAGGTAAAAGAGGGTTATTGAATCTCTTAGATAATACGTCGTTCCACGATAAATCTTTGACTTCCATTTTAAATATATCTAATTGTATTTAAAAAGGATGTATTGCGTAAAGTGTAAAACTCGTACTGAAACTAAAAATATTCAAAATGTTGTGACTACGAACGGAAGGTAAATGCTTAGAGGCACATGTGATATATGTAGAAAGACAATGACACAATTCGTGAAGTCTTCTGAAGGTGGTGATTTTGTTGGATCTTTAAACTCGGTTACCGGCGGTATTAAGCTGCCGTGGGCTAAATATCCAGATGAGATACATTTGCCGGGACATTCATTTACTGGTCCTGGTACTAGACTTGATTTGAGGTTGAATTCCGATGGAACTCGTAAGGATTGGTCGAAGCCCGTCAATAGAGTCGACAACGCTGCATATCATCACGATTTAGCTTACGACGAGCACTCGGATACAGCTTCTAGGAATGTCGCCGATAGATAGGTTAATGAATTGAATAATATTCATAATCCTAGCTTACGAGAGCGTATAGAAAGAAGCCTTGTCAAATCTATATTATCTACCAAAGCTAGTCTCGAGTTAGGTCTAAAAAAGCCTAAAATTACAATTGACTGATGAACTAGCTGAGGAGTTGCATAAACCCGTAGTAAGACGTTTTAGGAAGAGGAAGGTGTACGTTGGTGGAATAGATGAAATATGGGCTGCTGATTTAGTCGATATGCAGGCTTTTGCTAAAGCTAACGATAACGTGAAATACTTACTAACCGTAATAGATGTGTTTTCCAAGTACGGTTGGATCGTGTCATTAAATGATAAGAGTGAAAAATCTACGGTTAGTGGTTTCGTGAAAATATTCGAGAGCGGTAGAAGACAAGGCAAGGTTTGGGTGGATAAAGGTAAAGAATTTTATAATAAAAACGTTAAGAAATTAGTCGATTTGTATTCTACGGAGAACGAAGAAAAGTCGTGCGTTGTTGAGCGTTGGAATAGAACAGTGCGTGAAAAAATGTTTAAGTATTTTACAGCTAATTCAACTAGACGATATATTGATGTGTTGGATGAAATGGTTAGTAATTATAAGGAAACGACGCATTCTTCCATTAAAATGACACCCTCTAAAGCTAGTTTGAAAATGAATGAAAAGGTAGTTTGGAGGAACTTGTACGGTGATGAGATCTCGGAACCTATTATACCCAGGTTTTCGATCGGTGATAAAGTTAGAACAACGAAGAAGAAAAATATACTTGAAAAAGGATATGAACCTAGATGGACTGAGGAAATGTTCACAATTGCACAAGTTCAGTATACGGATTCACCAACTTATAAGATTACTGATTATAATGGTGATGAAATACAGGACTCATTTTACGAACAGGAGCTACAGAAGACTACTCGAGAAATATTTAGAATAGAAAAGATAATCAGGAGACGGGGAAACAAGTCGCTGGTGAAATTGTTTTTGTTATCCTGAATCATTTAATTCCTGGGTTGATAATGAAGACTTAGTGGTCACGTGATAATGACTCATCATCGAAACTTTTGGAAATTTTCGTGACTTTTGAGCTATTTGCGGACGTTTTGACCGGGGGCTTCGTGCATGAATTGTGGCTCATCATCGAAACTATTGAAAATTTCCTGGCGTTTTTCTTAGTCTGTTGGTTGATGTGTGACCTAGGGCTTTTGGTTTGTGTAGGAATTGGTTATTTTTAACCTGGTTATAGGTTAAAAATACGTTTTGTAACCTATTAGGTGGGTGATTTTGAGCTATGTTATGGTCAATTGTCCCAGATAGCGCGTTTTATACCTACTAAGTTGCATCAGATTAAAACACGAATCAATCCAAGTGTATGTAACATTTCAATCAATCAGCCCCGCAAGACCTGCAACTGTCTATTCTGTTTCATTTGTCAGATTTTGACTGGAGCTCAAGAAAATCATGATCAATCGAGGGTAATTATTGTATCATTCATTTTGGAGAGTGACAGCTTGCATCGGAGTGACTGTTCTGATGTTGCAGAGTATATAAAGACATACGGAAGACAATCATGCTCACGGTGTTCTTTTTATGAACAATTTGTTGCACCACTGTGAGACTGCAAATTATTAAGTTGTTGAGTTAAATACTGGTTGTTTTGTTTATTCAGTAGTTGAAATTCATACATCTAACGAATGTTCACTCTTGATATTATTGTAAAGCTTTTTTTCAGTTGGGTAGACTCCATATATCCTTCTTATAACATGTGGGCATGCATTTGTTTTGATGGTAACAGGACAATTACCCCTGGACAATTATCCCTGGACAATTACCCCCAGACAATTAACCCTCGTACAAATTACCCCCCCCCGGGAACATAACCCCCGAATAGTATTAGGGTAAGACGCGACGTATGCATGCATACATACATACATGCATACGTACATACATACATACATACATGCTACATACATAAATATATATATACATACATACATACATAAATGCATACATGCATGCATGCATACATGTATGTATGTATGCATACATACATACATGCATACATACATATATATATTTACATGCATACATACATACATGCACACATACATGCATACATACATACATACATACATGCATACATAAATATATATATATGCATACATACATACATAAATGCATGCATGCATGCATGCATGCATCCATACATGTATGTATGTCACGTCTTATCCTAATACTATTCGGGGGTTATTGTCCGGGGAGTTATGTGCATCAGGGGTAATTGTCCGTGGGGGTCATTGTCCGGGAGGGTAATTTGTAGGGGGGTCATTGTCCGGGGGTAATTGTCCGGGAGGTAATTGTCGTAGATCAGTTTTGAATTTTTGGACCATTAGTGGCTTAATACAATTACATTACCATTTGTGTGATTTTTATTTGTGACATATTGAAACTAGCTTCCTAAAGTATCTTGTACATGTTATGTTCGACACATCATTCTTATTCGATGGACGTATTAGTTGTAAGCATAAGACTGTATTTAATTTGGTTCAATCGAATAGGGGATCATAGTGTGGGCAGAGGCGACAATCTCGTTTCACAGGTGGGGGACACCATGAGAGGGCCAGAAAATGTGTGAGGGAAAAATGTATAGCGTGTCCCCTCTCTGTAAAAGGTCTGGACTTGTCCCCTTAGACCCACCGGAATCGCCGCCCGTGACTGTGGGACAACTTGAAATCGATAAACACCGGTAAAGACGAGCGTTGAGCACTGAACTTGAGAATTAAACAATGTTATAATAGAATGTGAAAAAGCTGAACTGAAAACTGAATAATTCGACCTCAAATGCTGCAACATGTAGGAAATTGAAAGCCATTCCCATCTTCGCTATACCAACGCATACTGGATATACGCTAGTAATTCGTATTTGTGCTCGCGGATTATTTATGGGTTAGCATAAGATGCCCGTCTGCCTTCCAAGCCGCCTGTCTGCTTGCCTGCTTGTCTGTCTGCTTGCCTGCTTGTCTGCCTGCTTGTCTGCTTGTCCGCCTTCCTGCATGACTGAGTGCATGTATGCTTGCCTGCTACTGATGACTTCCGTCAACCATGCTTGCTTGGATCTGCGAATGCGTGGCCAGTGATCCGTGAATTGATGAAGAACAGTTTCCTCCTCTTCCTCAATTTCCCTCACATTCTTCTCTGCGTCCTACTCTTCCTCCTTCTTCGTCGTCTCTTACTCCAAATTCTCACTTGATCATGCCTCAGCTTCAGAAAGAAAATCGGCTCTCCCTCTGGGGAGCAATGATTGTCTTCTTCGTCTGTCTCTTCCCTTCACACCTTTCCCTTCCTCTGCCTTACCCACCTATCCTTTCCTTCTCTTTCCTACTATCACTGCTGCCTTCTATGATCTGCTTCCTCTTCCGCTCCACCTTATCTTTCAATATGCGATTCTTCTGAAAAATTCCTGTCTACTTTTCCAGATGACGTCATCGTCTTGCTGTCTTTCGTCGACCCTATTTGTATGCCGTCGTATATGAGAGATGAATTGATAAGTTCCTGTCATTATCGTTGTCTTAGTCGTCGTCGTTGTCTTTGTAATCGTCGTTGTCATCGTTGCTGTCATTGTCTTTGTCGTTGTCATTGTCGTTGTCATTGTCTTTGTCATCACAGTCGTCGTCCTGTGGGAATTTGTTCCTTGAAAGGCGACACCGCCTACGCGTGTTTCTTTATCATCATTTGGTGATTATAACAACGTGATTGAGGACGCTTTCTTCTTACCCTCATCCTTCTACTCGTCCTCCTCCTCCTCTTCCTCCTCCTCTTCCCGTCCAAATGGCAATGATGCGGTTGCGTCGTCGACCCAGGAAGCGGGCGACCGCGCATGCGCAGTGCTGCGCCTCTCGTGCCTCCTCCTCCTCCCCGTTCCTTCTTCTCCCCATTGGCATCTCTTCTAGTTGTCTTCCTTCTGCTCCTGTTCTGCCTATTCTGCTTCTGCTTCGAAGCAGCAACAACAGCAGCGATTAAGCAGCTGCAGTCAGCCTCCTGTCTCTCCTCGAGGACCAGCGGATGGATTTCAAGAAGCCGGGATTTCGTCACTGCATGCGGGCGACTATGAGCCGACGACACTTGTACTGCGGAGGAGTTGGAGTAAGAGGAGGAGGGAGAGGAAGAAGAGGAGGATGAGGGAGAGGAGGAGGATGGGAAGAGAGAAGATGGCTCTGTCCGCATTCAGATACATAGAGACTACGGCCGTTGTCGCCGGCTCAGTCACTTAGCGGCACGATAATCTATCGATAGGCCTATTCAAGTATCATTTGTCGGAACTAGACCATAATTAAATAAGCTCCATATTTAATTGCATCTAAAACTCAAGTGTTTTCTCATAAATACAACCGCGACTACGTGTTATCATTAAATACGAAAATTATCATAGTTTAACCTAATGTAAGTCGGCACTAATAATACTCTTAAAATAATAAAAATGCTCTAAAAATACTCTCTATCTCCTAGCATCACATGCAATCATTCCAATGTTACACGTAAAAATTAGCATTCATAAATTAGCTTCTTTGCTATATTGGATAAAATTTCAACTTCCGCTTCTTTGAAAACCTGCTAATTATATTTTTTAGATTTTATATTAGTAATGAGCAGGTATTATGTTTCGATGATAATTCTGTTTTCTTTCCAGCAAGACCTTCTCGCTTGGGGCATTCGCTATTGCCAAGTAAACCATGTAGAGCAATGAACTTCTACGAGACAAACCGATTTCCTTCGAAGCAGAAAGAGATCATCAACCGACGGATAATATCATAAGATTCGGCTGCAGTCAAAGATGGATGTATTTCCGGCTCATCTCCGATCGATGATCTGTGAGAAACGATCGTAAATTGATTCTTAGTTTCATCAAGAAATCAAGCTTTTTACGAGGAACTGAATTTGATTTCAAAGCAAAGATTAAGCGTGTGTAAAACATCAACAGTTTTTTTCTGATAAATAATTTGTGATAAATGAATCTGATTTAAATGA
This sequence comes from Bimastos eiseni, assembly GCA_959347315.1. Lineage (NCBI taxonomy): Eukaryota > Metazoa > Annelida > Clitellata > Crassiclitellata > Lumbricidae > Bimastos > Bimastos eiseni. Next base: position 26,481,826 of record OY365808.1, read on the forward strand.
TAGAGGAATTGTATTTATTAGTATCGGTGGTATGCACCAGGAACGTTGTACTTTAAATAAGACGCTTTATTTTCATTTTGGAGGAAACCAATGCAAGTCAAAGCCAGCAAGAGATATAATTTAAAGGCGACAAAGCATACACTTTGAAGGGGACAAGGAATATATTTCAAAGGCAACAAGAGATATATGTGTCAATAGTCGGCAAGATATTTACGTAAAAGGCGAAAGAGAAACTATTCGAAGAGAAACGATCGCTGTACGAAACTGACTTTGTTACTGAAGCGCATGTCTAAAATGCGAACACTAGCAATTAAGTGGCTTATCTTGTGGCTCTATCACGCCAGGATATTGGAGCTGAGCTCTGCAGCCGCAATCAACTACAACTGCAAGGTAAGCCTCTCTAACTACTCTTGATTGGCAGGCTTAGATTCCCAGTAAAGAAAAAAATATGAAAAAATATTTAATATTATTATTTATCTACTTCTCGATTCTATTATTATTACACGTATATTATTAAATATCCACAATGAATGGTTTTGATCAAGAAACTTGCATTGCCACGTACCACACGTGGTCACTGTGCACTGTGCAGCAATAATTAACCTTATAATTAACCGTGGTTATAGCGCATCTTGCAATGGCATAAAGACGTATCCTCACCAAATGAACGGAGCATGTCTTGCGCGACATGAGAGGTCCCAAAAAACGCGGCTATATGGCCTACGTTCAAATTTCACTAATGGATTAAGAAATTGATTCTAGAACGTTGCATTCCCGGACGATTCATCTCGGACGGTTCATCATAGGACACTTCATCAAGTAGATTGTTCTTCATAGGACGTTTCATCACAATTAATAAATATTAATGTTTTATTGCTTAACTACTTCGTAGCAGTTTAATTTTTCAAGAAATGTTTACAAAAGCAACGGTTGAATAACTTTAAAATGCAGTATTGCAAGCGAATATTTATTACGCGAATGTTTACGAATGATATTTTACGAACATACGATTGATATAACGTTTTTACCAAATCATAGAACCAAATTATACGGAGAAAACCAAATATTAGCTTCAAAGGTGCCACTATTCACTATAATGGCATAAATTAGCAGTGAGGTAAATGTGCGATAGTTTGGAAATAAATCAACACGTCTGAGCATCCATATTCGTTCACTGCTCGCTACACTTGCTGATAAAAAAAACGATAATTTGCACGCCTACATATGATGTGCTTCCAGGATACTGTTGACTTCAATTTGCCCTGCTAATTAACACGAATACCATCATTACGTCAGGTGAATAAGGAGATGTGTTAATTTTAGTTGCACTGCCAAATGCTAATTAGGACTTGATAAATGGATTAATGGTTTAAAAACGGGAAGTACTGGCATGAAGAGAGAATGATATTGCTACAAAGTAGTGAAGCAATAAAACAATAATCATTGGTGATGAAAAGTCCTAGGATGAAACGTCCTATGATGAACAGTCCACTTTTTGTTGAAAGGTCCTATGATGAAGCGTCTACATACAAAGAAATTTACCAAGTCAGTAAATTTAGAGTCGTTCATGCTGATGGCTTGTGGAAAGGTCCTTCTTTTCCGAATTAATAACGAGGACATCGATGAAGTCAACAAGCGATACTATGAAACAACATCTATTCTGCTGCTTGTTTGAAGTTGTGGTCACTAATCGCATAATGATGTTCAGTTTTGAACTGAACAGAATCTTAATTACAGGTTTTAAAATAATTAAGATAATGGGTGCTAAATGTATGGTTATTGAGGTCTTAAACTGGGGAGTGTAGGTCCTATTTGAAACAGCTATTAGAGAGCTGTGATGCATGGAAGCAAATACATATTGCGAATAAGCGGCTGCAAAGAATCTTGTTGTATCTAGTAGAAGAATTAGTCTAGTTGTAGATATTTAGAAAATTGATGCAATCAATATAATTTCTCTTATAAGGTCAATTGAGGGAGTTGCTGCTAGATTTCTTGGTGCTCTACATATGTAATAGTTGGTTCCAAACTATCTTACGACAAAGAAGATATCAAGACTCATGTTTCGGTTCGGATTTTTAATATTCATAAATACCATATTTATTTTGCCCATAAATAGTTAGAATAATGTCTATTAGTGTTAAATGCCACAAAAAGTATTATCGGATGGAGCTTCATGGTTTATCTTGAAAGCTTTCACGCCTTCGACACTCGATTATCCGCCCAAGATCAAAGCTCGCTTGCAAAGCGCAAGCCAATTTGACTGAATCAAACAAGCTTCTACAAGTCGTAAATCGAAGCTACTGGATACCTACTATATTATTATGTCATATATGATAGTGTATCAACTTGAATTTGTATAGCGCCACTTCGTTTTTTATTTGGCATTTAATTAGTATTAGGCCTACGCGTAAATTATTTTTGGATCTTGAGTAAATTTCAGTCTATGGATTCTACAGGCTAATTCTATAGTGATATATTTTCATCTGTTGCTCAAATTTTACGAAGTCGGAAATTTATTAACTTATAGGAAGTATGATCATAAGTGTTGCAAAGGGTATGTAGAAGTAAAAAGAGAACAGCCGTGGGAGAAAATTCCTTCAGTGGAAGAATGGAATCAATCAGAGGACTGCTAGATATGAATCTGAAGAAACTAATTATCAAGTCTACGATATGGGTGCTATACAATATACATAGCCGGAAACAGATATCATTAGGAAGGAAGACATCAAACGTTCTTGAAGGCTGTCAAGATGGGGAATAGAGAATGATGGAGAGACTCAGATGGATGGAACAAAAGACAAAGAAAGAGATGCAACAACTGGTGGACGAAAAAGATCGTTAGCAGAAATAATTAGTAGCCGACAAAGAAAATGGTTGGCCCACATAATGAGGTAAGACTACTACATCCTCAGAAGCATAATTGAGGGAATATTTGTGAAAACAAAGGAGGACAGATTTTCTGATGAAATAGTGAATCATCAGGGTTGTGACTGCTTTCTTGAATTCACTAGTTCTTCAAGTTCATTTTTCTCTTCCCTTGAGATTGCTTGAAATTGTGTTGCATATTTTGACAGTCTAAAAGTATACTAGCTAAGGCATGGATATCGACTGCTTTTCTTGCCGTCTATCCAGTATATCAATTAGAAAACTCCCCTCACAGTCCGTATGTGGACCAAGGCTTGTAGTCATATCAACCGTTGGTTCTTCCCACGCACTAAATCGACAATTCTTACTTCCGCGTTACTGCTCGCTATTAGCAGGCTTTGTTCTCAAGTGAAAAGGCTAAAGGTTCCAGCATGCACATACATCAACCACCTTCAGACTCAGAGAGGACCTTTCTTCGCTCTTCCGTTGCTTCCTGGTTTCGTGAACATTTGCCAACTGAGAGCCACCCACGCACCTGTTTTCGATCGCAATGTTTATACACACACACGCGCGCAGCTTTGATTATCTACTTACTTGCTGACTCGATAAAAAAAATACACGAGAAGATCAACAGAGGATGACGCTAACAAGACCGAAGGTATATATTGTGCTTGGAAACGGCAGCAGTAAGGCGGATTGGAAGTTTCCTTTCACCAAATCACTGTTGACGAGGCAGAATAGAGGAAGTCGCACCCTCCCTATGTCCCTTCCTCTTCGTCTATAATGTGGGCCAGTTTGCCGGCAATTTGTCGCCGAGACAACTAGTTAGCGACAGGCGTGCAACCGTAGCAAGTGACGCCATTGCATGTAGTCCGTCCGTCCGACCATCCGTTCGTCAGTCAGTTTATTTGTCCGTTTGTCTGTCCATCCATCAGTCCGTCCCGTCCGTCCGTCAGTCTGTCCATCCATCCATCCAGCCATCCATCCGTCCGTCCGTCCGTCCGTCCGTCAGTCTGTCCATCCATCCATCCATCCATCCGTCCGTCCGTCCGTCCGTCCGTCCGTCAGTCTGTCCATCCATCCATCCATCCATCCGTCCGTCCGTCCGTCCGTCCGTCCGTCAGTCTGTCCATCCATCCATCCATCCATCCGTCCGTCCGTCCGTCCGTCCGTCAGTCTGTCCATCCATCCATCCATCCATCCATCCATCCGTCCGTCCGTCAGTCCGTCCGTCAGTCTGTCCATCCATCCATCCATCCATCCGTCCGTCCGTCCGTCAGTCCGTCCGTCAGTCTGTCCATCCATCCATCCATCCATCCATCCATCCGTCCGTCCGTCCGTCCGTCCGTCAGTCTGTCCATCCATCCATCCATCCATCCATCCGTCCGTCCGTCCGTCCGTCCGTCCGTCAGTCAGTCTGTCCATCCATCCATCCATCCATCCGTCCGTCCGTCCGTCAGTCCGTCCGTCAGTCTGTCCATCCATCCATCCATCCATCCATCCATCCATCCGTCCGTCCGTCCGTCCGTCCGTCAGTCTGTCCATTCATCCATCCATCCGTCCGTCCGTCCGTCCGTCCGTCAGTCTGTCCATCCATCCATCCATCCGTCCGTCCGTCCGTCCGTCAGTCCGTCCGTCAGTCCGTCCGTCAGTCTGTCCATCCATCCATCCATCCATCCATCCATCCGTCCGTCCGTCCGTCCGTCCGTCCGTCAGTCTGTCCATCCATCCATCCATCCATCCATCCATCCATCCATCCATCCATCCATCCATCCATCCATCCATCCATCCATCCGTCCGTCCGTCCGTCCGTCCGTCAGTCTGTCCATCCATCCATCCATCCATCCGTCCGTCCGTCCGTCCGTCCGTCTGTCCATCCATCCATCCATCCGTCCGTCCGTCCGTCCGTCCGTCCGTCCGTCCGTCCGTCCGTCAGTCTGTCCATCCATCCATCCATCCATCCATCCGTCCGTCCGTCCGTCCGTCCGTCAGTCTGTCCATCCATCCATCCATCCATCCGTCCGTCCGTCCGTCCGTCCGTCTGTCCATCCATCCATCCATCCGTCCGTCCGTCCGTCCGTCCGTCCGTCCGTCCGTCCGTCCGTCCGTCAGTCTGTCCATCCATCCATCCATCCATCCATCCGTCCGTCCGTCCGTCCGTCCGTCCGTTCGTCCGTCCGTCCATTTGTCCGTCGTTCCGTCCGTGTGTGCGCGCTCGTCATTCGTCCGTCCGTTCATTCAGAAGTCGTTATTGATAATACCTGTCATAAAGCAACTATCTACCAGTGACCAGATGGACTGAATACAAACGCCCAAGTGACACTACCACTGACTGCTCGTCCACTCCACATCTCGGCATTCCTTCTTAGAGTCAACAGCAGCAGCAGCAGTAGCACTCGGCTTCTGTTATAGATTTATCATCATCGGACTCCCACGCGCTCTAGTAAATCACATCGTCATTATTGTAATCAGCTTCAACTTACGGACCTGTCTTGCGACAACGCAGAGAGCGAAACGCAGACTAAAAGACACACACAGAGGGGCGGCAAGGCAGACACACAGCGACTCATCAAATCTGTGGCGCTGGCGCAACGACAGAAGTTTTTTTGTTGCTTGTGTACATCGTGGGCGAAAAATATCGATTTAACCCCAGAGTGTGTTTCGCTCATCGTGTATCTGGCGACTTGAGCTAAAAATAACGTTTATCTCTGAGTCCATCAAATTCGCTTTATCATTGAGGCAGTTCCTATAGCTTACGAGAGATAACTGAGCTGTTTTGTTACTGTTCAAGGTTGTATAATCAATGTGTTATCATATTAAAGAAAGAAACTTATCGCTATCCATTGTACACGATTAGACACAACTGCTGGTGACAGTCTTCATTCAGTTGGCAAAGCTCTGTTGTCGGTTCAAACTGAGGCAAGTAGGGCCTACACGCTATGCCAATTTCTAATCTTTTTCTGATCGTATGCTTATACTTTATCTGGTAACTTCCTTATTAGTTTCTACTCTCGATGAAAAGTTGTGGGCTTTGTAGTTGGTCAATTGACTTCAAATTCATTGAAAAATTAGAAGAGTCTTGGTTTCTACTGAGTAGCTTAATCTCTATGTGAAGAAATCAGGTTACCGCTGTCAGTTTTAAGCTGCTAGCAACCTGCAGTCGCAAAAGGACAATTTGAATATTTGACTTAGAAGAGTTATTTATGGGCAAATTACAGAGGTAACAAACGTATTTATACTGGAGTGGTTTGACTTCTGACATAGGACTTAAGCTCTAAAGTTTCAATGAAACCAGAACCTAGTAAAACCAGTCTAGATCGATATATATTAAAAAATACTTTCTTAATTTGTTTTGCTCGTCTACTCATATAGATCAACATTAGGTCTACCTAACTCACAACCAGAGGGCTTGAGTATCCGTAAGACATTTTGAATTGTAATTTGTGCCTTAGCGACAGTGTGGTGCTCATGGAATGCTTTTAGGAATGCTCCATGGAGTAGTGAACGTTTTTGCCAGTTTAGGTTTGGGTGGTAGGGTTTTCAACAATTCGTTTCACTTTTCCTCAGCGATGTTAAAGGCTGTATTAGACGCCATTCTGGTAATTATGAGAACGCATCTGTGTAAATCTCTACAGAAAAATGTCAGTGTGAGCCGTATGATTACCGCAGTCGTTTGCACGAAATTTACTTCTGTGTCAACTAGTAATTGTTACTTTATACAGTACGTCCTCGATAAAATTAATCAATCAAAGTACACAAGATCACAAAGAACAGAATGGCCTTCGACCGATCTCGAAGTAGATGGAACTCATGTCGCAGATTTCAAGGAATCCTGTTCCAGAATTTTTCGTTAATGGCAGCTGCCTTGGAGATATTTAACTTTCCACACTAGTAAGCTCTGTGGTAAGCCTACTCACAAGACAAACTGAACAGTTTAAGGCAAGCAGCTAGCTTGAACCGCCTCCTGAAATTTTCTGGTAATTTAGGCAAGAATTAGTTCAAGATCAAAATATCAGAGGACATTTTGAACAGATACGTTGATGGATGAGACTTTACACCTGGATAAGCTGGACAGGGCTAAACATTCGGTCAAAAGTCATCCACCACTTCAATTTTGATCCTATTTCATTGGTATGGAACTGTCTATTGGGTTGGGCTCCAGTCTGCTGAAATTTCTTATTGTTCCTATCACAGCATATCCGGGTCGCCGATCTTTACGTTCAGCCTCTCAATATACTCTCTTTGTACCTTTTACTCGCACAACCATGACACAGTCCACGGAGTTCGCCATTGCTGGCCCAACAGCATGGAATGGTCTCTCTCCGGTCATTCACTCCCTTCCTAGGGCACTCTCTGATACATTTCATTGACACCTTAAAACTTTTATTTTGCTCGGGCCTGGATCGGGAGTGCCCCTGAGTAGTCGTCTTGAAGAGGCGCTATATTAAATTCATATAAATTCAAATTCATTCCAAGAGTCGCGTTCAGCCTTCCTAAGTTCCTCCCATTGGGAACCAAAGTCAATCATATACGTGGGAATTAGTAATTTATGAGTAAATAATTTGTCAATGTAAATTTTCAAGTAAACGGTCCAAGGTTTAAAATCGTTGACTCACATTGTAAGCTGTATTGAGAAGTAAATAATTAAGCGTTCTGCTGACTTCATGTAGATCTATTGTGATGACAATAGTTATTACCTTAAATCCTTGATGACGAGCCTTGTTGTTGTTCACTTATATCTTATTCTACCACGTCGTAGGTATGTCACCTAACTAATTTCTTCTGCAGCATATTTGCGCAAGCAGATTTAATGCATAATTACATTAATCATATTGGGTCATCAGAGTGGAATTTGTTTAAATCGTGAAAGACTCGTAGCCTGCCATACAACACTTTGAACCGATAGCAATTCTATCCACTCTAATTAATCTACTTGTGTGGCTTAGTTTGCACAGTTTTGGCCCTGCTCAGTGTGACCTTTGACGCGGTCTGTATCACAATATTCTGATTTGACACCTGTTAATCTCCTTTGATTTGTTTCGCTCCTCTTTTGAGTGACCGCACGTCCTGAACAATCATGGAGTCCAGTTGATCCCATTGGACTGTCGCTCCAGTTGGCCAGCAACAGAGCTCCCTTTTTGATTATTAATCTCCTTAGATCAAAAATCTCTTTTGATCGTGCGTGCACCCTCAATAAGCATATGAGAATAATTGTTTTTCGGAGGTGCTGGGCTGGGAACCCCTCTGAGTGAGTATCTTAGAAAGGGCGCTATATAAGTGTTCTGAATGAATAAATTAAATAAATTACCTGGAAATTATTGAAAATTGATATAATTGTCAATAACTTAAAAAACTCCGTAACATCCGATATGAGGACAACTAAATCTGTATTAAGTTGCGCCTTTTCAGTCCGTTAGTCGATTCTTTCGTTGGTACATGTGTTCATACAACTGATTCAGTTTCTTTGCCTTCACTACATTTTATCAAAATTTAATTAAGTCCTTAATTGTCGCCCCATATGTAAGCTTATTGCTTGTTAATGGGTGGTTCTACTTAAACACGACTTTGGTCCCGTCTGCGTCCCTGTTAATTATACCGCTTAACTTGTTAACTGTGACATTACTGAATGAATAAACCAGGGTTAATAGCAATATAATGCAATTGAACACCTTCAGATATATCTGCTCAGAGGTGCTCACTGCGCTATTAATAGGCCTATTTGAAGAAGCCCTATGTGATATTTATAGGCCTAGTAGTTTGATTGATAAAAGCGTGTATACACTATAATGGCTAAAATTATAAGTGTATATTCGTTCGCCTTCAGGGACTACTCGATATTTATTTCACGTTACTTCTATGGGCATATGTGTAAAACTGATATAGCGCCTTGTAGCCATGAAGTCGACAGCTTCAATTTGAGTCGGGTACAGACGCCATTGCCAGCGGCAAAATATGCTCCAATACCACTGAATCACATGCGCAGGATCGGTAGCGTTTGGAAAATAGCGACCCTAAGATGAGGAATGAAATATCTTCTCTTGATGTCAACGAAATTAAGAGATCAAAGTACGTTCGACCAACGCAAGGTTGACGTCATTTCTTCTCTGGGTCTTGTTGCGATGGATGATCCTCGCTGTCACTATGTAGGATATTCAGTTGAAATGCTTGCACACCTCTACTCAGCTTTTCAGTTGAAATGCTTGCATTTCTCTGTCCAGCATTCTCACTGTTTCTCAGCAACGATTTCTCAGTTGAGACGTTTGCTCGTCATTTGTGGTGTAGCATGAAATCCCAAGTTCAAGTGATTTATTTAGCGCTGTGTCGCGACGTCACAGAAATTGATCTCTAATCCTATGAGCGCAACCTTCATTCTTCTAAGTAACAATTCTTTTTACACTGCTTGCACTGAATTTGAAGGAATTGATGCTTCAAGCAGTTGTTGTCAAAATAACGAGGAAATGATTAAATGAGCAGATCCAGGGTTGAACACAGGTCAGATATGGGTGTGACGGCGTCAATTCTTGATGATTTGCGAACTTCTTGACAGGGTCATGGTCGACATTTATGATGTTATTATCAGAATAATTATGTACATTGGGTGTTACGCCTTTGAGTGCAAGGATTTTTTGTACCTTCACAACTTTTTGGACTAAGAGTCTGATCGATACAGATCTCGACCGAGTCAGGATGGAACCAAGGATGTCAGAGCGTTTCTTTTCTACGTTTCTGTTTGACCCGTAACAGTACATTGCTTATTATATTGTTGATATGTCTGCCTTTGGTAATTTGCGCTTTTATGACTCGATGTTGCCGTCGAATAAAAACCAATGGTTCACGGACGATCGGCTCATAGCACTATTGCTCACAGGACTATTGTTCACAGGACTACCTTTCATAAAACTTGTCTTTGACCCATTCTGGGCCTTTTTATGCCATACGGGGATTCGGGAAAGCGTTTCTGCTTTTAAGTGTCTTATCGCTACTCATACGATCAATATTGCTTTTGTATTGAAAAATTATGCGCATTGTTTAATTATTGGGGGGCAGTAGAGTAATGCAGTGTGATCGAGCATTCATATAGTGCCCCTTCAAGATATTCCCTGAGGGGCGCTCTCTTCGCTGACCTATATATGATGTTAAACGTCATTAGGATCGAATAAAATGCATCAATTAGCATCACTCCGCGCAGTATGCTGGAAATAGTCACCGGTGGAAGGCGCACCAACAAGCGTGGAACCAACCAGCGTATTCCCGTGAACAGCTGACAGATGGCATGAATGTTCAGAGTTTCTGGGTGCGTCGAAAGAGTAGAGCGACGACTGTTGACAGTGCTAACAGTCACAGTTGCGATGTCGACGAGTGGACGATGACGCACCTCCGAATATTTATCGAGGCACAAGGAGGGCGTAGAAAAGGCATTCGTCGTGTGTTGGTCGGTAGATTGAATAGCCACCTGTGACTACTGGTAGAGATCACTCCATTTGCCGCACCGCTCACTTTCCACCGAGCCGAAAACAGTCGGACACAAGGGCGTACTCCTGAATTTGCTCATTTCGCGTGGCATAGGCTCTACCGCATGCATCTGAAGGATAGTGTGATGCATCACATGACCTAGGCTACTTGCGAACAAAAGGCTTCTTAAACGTACAAAATCATTGGCACAGCCGACGAATAAGTTCGGTACGCAAACCTTGCACTAGAAGGGTCCAACATGTTCGATGTTACTGAACAGATTCTGCATATAGATGATAATATTTCGTCAAATTGACGAAGTAGTCAATTAATCGACCAACATGGCCGATGACATGCGTAGAGCCTATGGATAACACTCCGAGGCGCAGAGCTAAAGAACCGAGTTTGATGCCCGACAGTTAAAATTGAATCTTGTAATAATTTGTCATCGTGCACTCGTACGATGTTTGCAATCATACTGCGGTTTTTCAGTTAGAAATCAAAAACGAAAATTATGGCTATCCATTTTTTTTTAATTATTACTGCCAACAATTAACCGCTCTTCAAAAGAGAGCAGTTCGCATCATTGATGGTTGCTCTTCTTCTGCTCATGCTGATCTCATCTTCAAACAGATTGGGTTGCTAAAGATTAATCAATTAACTATGTGTCAGACAGTTGAATTTATGTACAAATATAATCATAATCAGTTGCCTCTTGTGTTCAACAGATATTTCTTATCTATATCTGAGGTCAATCCCTACTCGCTGCGCTCTTCCTCTGATCTTAATTACAGATCTACTTATGCTAGAACAAATACTAGAATGTTTTCAATTAAATATGCTGGTCCTAAGGCTTGGAATGATATTCCAGATGACATAAAATTAATACCTAATATTGTGTAATTTAAGAAATCCTACCGGGAGAACATACTTATGGTGTCGCCTGGCTAACGTGTGCATCAACTATATATTTATGTCATATCTTAGTTAACTAGTTAAGAGATGATAAAAGATTACTTCTGTGGTACTAATCTCGACAACTGCCGAAATGCTTGTTATTACATTACTTAGGTCCTATTTGGGTTTTATCCTCCCTGTTGTGCCCAGCTAAAGTTTTTACTGTTTACTGTTTCTGTTCCTTGTTATTCTCATTGGGTGCAATAAAAAGACGTTGTTATATTGTTATATATTATTATTATTATTATTATAATTATTATTATTATTATTATTATTATTATTATTATTATTATTATTATTATTATTATTATTATCATCATCATCATCAACATCATCGTCATCATCAGCATCATCGTCGTCGTCATTGTCGTCGTTGTCATCATTAGCAGCATCAGCATCGTCATCGTCATGATATCATCATTATCATATACATCATCATCATCTTTGTTGTTATTTTTATTTTTAATAATATTGTATCTCATTCAACTGGTCGCCTCTGATATTTGATGTTTACATTTTGGACACAGCATAATTATATCTTCAATTGTCGCATTGATGCCTGATCCAAATTTTTGTCAGAATTCAATGAGTCAGGAAGCTGCTGGGGTTTCTACACCCTAAAATCAAAGCAATTTAGATTTAAATTCTATAAATATCTTCTTGCGCAGAATCCAATGGACATCAGAGACATCCACGGCGTTCGAACGGAAAAGATTCCTGGAAGCCGCATCGAGTACAATCCTTTTCCAGGCGGATTCAGAATCATTCCAGGGTGAGTATTATAGTGCAGTTATCTTTCTTTCGCTAAATCAGCATGCGACGCAATATGCAATGGAAGGCATCGTGGATGAACTGACGTGAGAACTTATTTGAGATGAACTAATGTTAGACTTCTTTCTTCTGCATAATTATAACGCTGCGATTGGGGAATCTCCAAATTTAGCTGCGACGAAAGGAACGCTACACTCCAAGGGAATATTAATGACCATGCGTAAGGCAGAATTCCATTTCATACAGTCTAGAAGAAGCATAGGTTAGCATAGCCCGGTGTGCTGTAATGCTCAATAAGTAATCCTGCGTGACTTAAATAAATAAATAGATGTGAATAGTGCCTATCTATGTGTAGCATACTGGCTGATCGATTAGTGCGGTCGGCTCGTAACATTCAGTGTGCGCTGAGTTCGACCCTCGTCCGAGGCGCCAGTCATTGTGTAGGGACCTTGAGCAAGTCCATCGCTTACAATTGCTCTGCGTCACAACAGCAATTGCGCCGTCGAGGCGTGTGTGTGTGCACACTCCTGAGCAAAAGATGCTGGAAGACGGGCGGTATAAAATTTCAAGAATTTCAATTACAATTTCAGGTTGTGGTGTACATATGCATGACATTTCTATGGAACTTGGTAAGAGGGAAATACTAATAGACAAGATCAGGAAAAGTAGACTAACCTGATTTGGACATGCAACTAGAATGAACAAGGAAAGAATACCAGCAAGGACGTTATACTACCATGTGGAGGGAACGGGAAGCAGAGGTAAGCAGACAAAAACATGGATGTACAATGTGAAACAGGACCAGAGGGAGAGAGACATGGATATGAGAACGGCAGCAATGAACACAATCATGCACAGAGTAAAGTTGAGTAATTTTGTGAAAACCTGATCGGCGGTTCATGCCTGACGTGCAATCCCTGTTCCCAAAAAGAGAAAAGGAGTGTTACAAATGGAGGAGGACGAAAAAAACATGGGCTTTGATTTTTCTAATAGGATAAAAGAGGAGAAACAAGTTGCTGTGAGATAATCAATGAACTTTGCCCTGACTGCCAGTGTATTAAGATTGAATTTTGTTTGATGCAAGTAAAGTGTTAGTTTATTAAGTTATTCTTCTCAAACACTGTAAAACAAATTCTATGATTGAGTGGGGTTTTTTCAATCGACAGCCTTCAATCACGATTTGCAATCTAATGATCGAGTATGCGGAACTAAAATGTGATATGCATGATCCATTTTAATAATCGTAGATGCAGCGTATAAAACGGACTTGGCCCATTCAAATATGCAATAAGTTATACCAGATTCACTACAATACTTTGATATAATAATTTGGAAATCTAATTTATTCGAAAAACAGCAAGCCATATCCTTGCACAGCATGCACATAGGCAATGCCAATAAGTCAGTTTACTACAAGATGTAAAAATAGACAAGGCCTATTTCTTAACTCTATCACATCTTTGTTCCTGGCTATCCGAGATGTTCAATCACTAAGCGGTACTCCCATCATCAATTCCTTAATTCATTCGTCTTAACATTTATGCAACGCCTCTCAAGAAGTCCACTTGGAGTTGTTGACAACGCAACCACGGCGATGGAAATCAGTCTCAAGCCAGTTTATTCAACAAGTCTATAAATGCTAAAATGAACGAACGAACGAACGATTCATCATCTCTACATCAACACGATAACGTAACATAGCGCAATATAATATGAAATTGCAAGCGTGATCCGATTTTATGTAGCGCCACAATGAATGAATGAGCGAACGAGCAATGAATGATTGAATAAACGAATGAACGAATAAAACAATGATTGACTGAAAGAATGAATGATATTGGAGGCCCTTTCACCATTCGCCGCTCACAGATGCGGTGGGTAATGATACTATTCAGCATTTCAATAATATAGAATTTTGAATTATGAGGGTCGACCCCCTCCCTCTGTGCTTTGAGTCAAGGTCATCGCGGATAACAATTTATCATAAGAAGCAGTAAGTGTACATGGTTATTATCAGAATTTCAAATGACCAAAGTCTAGCGTTCACGTGTCGACTGAGTGGGTTCTAAAGAAGGAACACCATTGTTGATTACATTACATTGCCATTTATCAAGTCATCAATTTCGATGACTTCGTCGTCTAAAGCACAAGGCGTTAACCGATGGCGCACCAAGGCCAAACATTATAGTCAACCACCATTGTCAGGTCAACATAAATACTATAGACAATATGTTTGACTACTGTTGTTGTTGTTGTGACATTGTGTGTTGCAGTCGAACCCTTCAAATCGAGTTCCGGACGGATGCCAACTCTGGAATGATCTTTCTGGCAGGGAACTTCGACGTGGCCGACATGGCCAGCGCCTACCTCCGCAGGGGTCACCTCATCTTCGCCCGTCGCTGCGGCAACGGAAGGGCCTTCGAGATCTACCGCGAAAGGGTGGACGACCGGAAATGGCACACGGTACTCTTCCATCTAAGCTCTATTACCCGTGCCAACAGTACAACGAAAGATCCACAATGTTTACAGCCATTACGTGAACTATATATAAGGCACTATATACAGCCTGATACACACATACATACATACATAAGCCTACTTATGTATGGATGTATTAGGCTATTTATATAGCGCCTTATAAGATGTAAAAATAGACAAGGCCTATTTCTTAACTCTATCTCCTCTCGACAGCGCTAAAATAATATGTAATATTATTTATATGGTTTACCATTTAAAGTTTTTTAAACCATGAACTCAATATATTTGCTATCAGGCATGTACATTTGGACCAATGCACAGATTTACTTTGTATTTTATGTTTAATGAGGCCTTAGACCAGACTATGATTATGTTAATGAAGGCAAGTATTCGCGTTCAGGCATTCAGCACACGTTCGGATAAGAAGCAGATTCATAGGAGACACTATTAACTGTCTAATTATAACCAGACATACACGCACGCCTTCGAGACGACGGAGAAGCTCATTTTACGTACGATTATATTCATTCATGTGACTATCAATGTACGGAATTGTACAATATACACTATGTATTAAATGCATGTAAAAGAGTATATAGTACAGTGTATGATTGTATCCTGTGTAAAATAAACATGCTTGTACATTTGTAGATGTAGGTAGAGATGAAGGTATTGTATGCGTCTATGTATTTATGTAGGTATTGCTGCATTCATGTATGCATACATATCTGTATTATTTTTTGCATGCATGTATTTAAGCATGTGCACATGCATACAAATATGAATGCATTTCTGAATATTATATATATATGCATGTATGCGTGAAGGCATGCATCCCATGCCATGTGTATTTTGCGATAAAAGTGACTGCAACAATGAGCCTCAGGCTGCTGTTGCTGCCGCCGCTGCTGCCTCTAACATCGCGTATATCTGCCACATTGATTTGCTGTTCATTAGAAGTCATTTTCGCCGTTGCTATATTTAGACGGACATAGCGACGACGACGACCCACTTATGCTATCTTCAGCCTCCTCTCTTCCTTCCATTCATCCTGCTTTCTCTGCCTCTCCATTTCCTCGTCGTCTTCCCATTCCTCTGCTCGTTAATCTCCTGCGATTGCCCTCTACGTCAACTCATCTGCCTCAACGGGTTTCTCTGGCTGCGTATACGTCATCATTTTGCCCATTGGTCTCTGATTCAGCAGGATTGCGAATATCAAGCTTCAGATTCTGTTCCTGTTTGGTCTGTTCCTGGTTCCGTACGCTTCTGCTGGTTTTGCTGATGCAGAATTGTTGCCAGAAAAGTCTCCAGCAAAACCCCAAGCGGAACTATAGCGACATGACATCATAAGCTAAACCGTAAGAAAAACCATTTAAGCAAACTGATGAGCAAAACTAGCAGCAACAAACTATTCAGACAATAATAAGGTTCAAGTGAACGATAATTATTCTTTAATGAATCAATAGAACGGACGCCTTAATTGCGGAATGGCAATAATGAAGACTTTTCGAAAGGTACTCCGTACCGAGTGCTTGATGGATTTGGCGCAGGAATGAGGGAGACAGAAACAGAAAAAGAGTCTGATGTATTCTGAAATATTCTATTACTTGTGTTTTTAAACCCTCTTAACACAATTTATTGTTTATCCTGCTACCACTTCGAGATATTCTATATTCAGCAGCAGTTTGTAAGACATTCTGTGGTTTTCCTCCGCCCTTGTAAAGATACTTATTCTCCATAATTTCAACCATCTGATACATTCTAATACTGACAATTAAAGTGGTTTCAGATGCTACCTCTGATAAAGAACTTCAGTTATATATATATATATACATATGTATACATATATAACGGACACTGTCCCTGGCAAACGGGAGAGGGGCAGATCTACAATGGCATGGATGGACAACATTCTAAAAAAGACATGTAGAATGACAGTGGAGCAGCTCACAAGTGGAGAACAGACGTAAATGGAGTAAGTCAGTTCATGATGCGGCCAACCCTCGTTACGAGGATGGCTGAAGACATGACAGGATATATTATTTTACTGCTGTCTTCTGTTATTATTTCTGTTTGTTCATATTCAGCTGTTGCTCTATCAAATGTTAATTCTGTTGCTACTTGATTTGGCCATGAGACCCTGCATTGTTGCTGTTGCAGCTAACCTACCATCACAACGAGAAAGGCGGACGTCTGTACGTCGATGGTAACAATGCCTTTCGTCAGTATCACCTTGGACCCTGCGTTGACTTCAAGTCGGTTCTCTTTGGAGGTCTGAGTCCTCACATGACCGGAAGACCACTGAAGGTAACGCCACCTATTGATCAAAGCGTTATTTGAATCTCATCTATAATCTTACATTTTAACATTTCATATCTTAATTAGTGTCAAAATGCACAAACAACAAACAATTGCGCCACACGATAATATCAACACAGGTTTATGATAGTGCAAACAAAATAAATACTGTTTGAATTTAATTTAATTTGACTTAGTATATTCGTTAAAATAGGAGGAAGAAAGTTTCACAACCACAAACCCGATTTAAATGATTACAATTATTTGAAAATGGTTCACGTTGATGAGAGCCTTGTCAGTTCGATATTTTAGCGAAGATTATATGAAATAGTTACTGATAGCCTTGACTGTATGAAAAAAACTGTAAGATACTAATGGCAGCAATGTCTACGACGACGAGACATAAACAGACAATTTATAAATAAACAAGAACGAAATCTTATACGATTATAATGAACACTGCAACGCACCTGTTTTTCCCGCCTATAGATAGAGCAAATTCGACTAATTCGCGTAGGATTTCGAAGCACCACTGCACCAGAACGTTGGCACATGATGCATATTGATTTTCTAGTTATATTTTTTGAACGGTAAAAAAAGCAAGGATGCAAGAATTATAAACCGTCTAAAAGAAAGGAAATCTATTAAAACCATTCAAAGAAACCATTTTATGGCACACGAATGAATGTGACCTTAAATCAACAATCGACAATAAATGTTTGGTAGACCTAGTAATTTACGGCTATGTGGCCATGCATTAGACGGCAATGCGCTGGTTCCGTGTCTACAGCCTTGCATTCATGCGCTGCCGAGTCCAACTCCAAAGCCGCCGAGCAGCAGTGAATGTTTTCCTACACGTCTCGTATACGGGACTTGAGAGCATTACTTTTTTTCACTTGGATAGACGACTAGGAACGAAGAGGGAAAGGAAAGCGAGATATGCTTTTTGAAGAGGTCTTTAATAACACTTCTTTATTCAAATTTTATATATTTCTCACGTAGAATAAAAGTTGTTAGAATGACTAGACGATATGTGGTGCTTGATATTTATATTTGCAAGCGAAATCTTTGTAGGATCCACTTAAAGAATTCTATAGAAGTTTATGAATTCATAATAGCGCTGTATAATGTGAGTATTAAGTTCATAAGGTTTTAGTACAAACTGGCAAAGGAACAATCGGCGCAAAACAATTCGGTGCAGACAGAATTCGGTTAAGTTATTGACACAATTAATTGCATGCCATTCATGTATCTTACCCTGTGATTCTGTCTGTGACTTCTGTCTGGCACCGGGCAATAGAATTCCAGAGAAGAAAATCGCTTCTGTGCAAACCAAAGCAAAGGCGTCTAGCCTCAGTTAAATCTTGAACATTCAAACTATGACTATTGATCCCAATGACATAGAAGTCCTATTCCTTGTTAGCAATGTCTGTTCTTACCGCTAATAGGAGGTAAGAAATTCAAAATATCAGTTTAGTATAATTTACTCTATAGTTCACGAAGTTAAAGAGAAATTCAAAAGTTGAAATTGACGAAAGAATATTCGCCTCACCACTGCTGTGGTGGAATGGTGGTGTGAAGAAACGTGGGTGGTATAGTACCACTTCATATTGGCAGGAATCTCGGTCTCGAGACCCATCGAGTCTATCGTCTCCTCGGTCTCATCTGTCTCGCCTGTTGAATGCTAAAAAGACTCGCAACACTCGCAGCACAGGACATGTGTAACCGGAAACAAGTTTCTCACGTACGGTTCTATAATGAGGGAAGTTAATCTGCGTCCAATTGTAGTTCGTTGCTGTGCATTCCAAATTAGCGTCTCGTTTTCAATGCACGGTAACAGCTCTCCGTTGTCATGGCAACATCTGATCAACGTCATAATATAATCGCTACGGAGTAGGTTTCCTTAGGGCGATTGACAGTGATGGTGGCGACGGTGGCACAATCATTCTTGATGACGAGGCAAATAATAATAATAATAATAATACCTGCTGGACAACATGTAGAACTTCTGATCAACCGTACACGATCATGAATGATCGACGATCATGAGTGTTGTATACATAGATCGATTGGACAGTTATCAGTATTTGGTTGATAACTCTATAACAGATGGCAATATGAACGAACTAAGAAACCATTACATCAGTTGCCATGTGACTTCCGTTTTTCTCATTCACTCTAGGCAGTTATTCCGTGGTTTTATTTCACTGTTGACTGACTTCGGGTCATAGGTCCCACGATTAGGAAATGTCGACATAGTAGTTGCTCTGTCTGTCGATTGAAGAAGGTGGTCGTCATAGTGTAGAAACTTGGTCACTAGCTGCATACTTAGAACTATTGGAAGTGATAAAGAAACAAAATCGCATGACATCACTCGTTTACAAGTAAATTCACAATATGTGGTACCAAACTGTGACTATGAAATTATTTAAAGCCATTTTCAAGTCGACCAATAATTGTTGTTCTGGATATCAATCGAGGCCTATATTCCCGAGTCCATGCTCGTCTGGGTTTTGTCTCGAAAACGCAGCATAACTATCTTGGTTTTTTCACAAGCTCGGGTCCGGTCGTTTCGGGTCTTCGCTAATCTCAGTCTCAATAATTTTGATGACATTCCTGTGTATTAGTACGAGTAGAATGACTATTAAAGCAAGAAAATAAGAATTTTCGGATGGGTAGCAGTATGGAAAAAACTAAGAGAAGACGGTATAGACCTATTATGAGTAGCATAAGTCGTTGTGCCGGGTGGTAACCTGAAATGGAGGGGGGGGGGTGACTTGAAGTCTTTACACCGGAATTTGGGATTCTGAGGATATTAGTCAAAACGAGTGAAAGAGTATTTCAGTAATAGTAGGCCTACTGTGCTTACAATAATGGTTATTTCATTTTCAGATCGTTGGAAATGTGCTGGAACCGACAGAGGATTATCACGAATCTGAACTGGTAAACGACAAGTCATGATCCTATGAACAATAATTATTGTCTACTCTCCCTTGATGTCACATGGTTGAGCAGTCCTCCATTCACTAGGCGGCGTCGTAGGTCAAATTTGAGGTATAACGTAATGTGCGCCTTGCATTGTTGCCGACAGTTAAACGGGGACACCTGCAATAGTTTTCATCATCTGTTCATATCCTCATTGTAATCACACTGGCACTGCTGTTTGTCAACTTGAAAATGATAGAAATTAGTATTATTATAAGTGAAAATTAATTATTATTATTATTATTATTATTATTATTATTATTATTATTATTATGTCACATATAGTGTTATTCATCATTGGCATTGCCAATGGATCTGTCATCAGGCTATCTGGGTCGCCGCTTGTCAGTGGATTGTAATCTTGACATGGTGCCCTGAAAAGCCACCGCATTGAAACGTTGGCTCAATGCCGACAAGTTCTGGAAAAGGAAGTTTGTCTCTCTGGTGTCACCGGTAGTTGTCGAAAGTCGGCGTCCAGTCTCAGACAGAAAGGCGAGGCCCTCACTATTGAGGGGACCGAAGGTTTCTATAGCGATTGGAAAAAAAGTGTATTTCTTCTCTACCTCAGAATATTTTGTGTGTTTCCCTGTGGCTGCTATCTCCGCCGCTCCTTCAGCTGTGGAAGCTGTCTCGGGGATATAAGAAGCGGCCACTGTGTCCACCACAGTCGCGTCCCAAAGTAAAGCCCACCTCCCCCCCACTCCACGGTATCAGGGTCTGCCCGTCCGGTCTCTTTCCATCTAATCTGGAAAGACCTGACGGTTCCTTGACCGCTGGAATACCGGCTCTGTTGAGGCTGCGATGGATAAGGTCGTTGATATTACAGTGTCTTGCTTGAAGGCCAAAACTCAATGAACAGGACAGGCCATGTGCGCCTCTGGCTGAGACGAAGGCGCCGCATGCGCAGGTGTGCGGGTCGCAGATGGCCACCCCTAATCGTAGGCCGACCGCCACCCTTACGGTATCGTCCTCCAGTCTGAGATCGCGAGAAACGAGCGGGAGAGCGTATAGCCAGTCCGAGGCGTGCGGTGACTGCAAGGCCCTTAGTCTCGCTTGGTCGTAGGGATCATGTAGCTTTTCTTCTAGTGCAGACAGAACCGCATTTAACAGCGGTCTGTCAAAGTGGGCTTGTTTATGGCCTGGCGTCGTCGGGGCAGAAGCTACGGTGAGTTGAAGCCAGGTGGACATCGCCGAGTCGCATGCTGAGTCCGATTTCACCGCTACTGATTCTAAGATGAGGGACTGGATCTGGAGAGTGCCCGCGGCTGAAGCCAAAAAGGCGGGAAGGGCCAGCGAGGACGCCCTCCTAATTCCCAGTCCTCCCATCCTGATCGGGAGAGTAGCTTGACCCCATTGGTCGTCGGTCATCAAAATGTTGAAGATTCGCTCGATCCCTCCTCGCAGCAGATCGTCGTTAGCCCATAGACGCGGGTGGTCGTGGCAAGGGGTGCATCTCAATAAATGCATGAGTTTAGGCGAGTCGATCGAATGTCTAAGGATCAGTAGAGCGTCTTGTCTAGCGATTAGTTGCAACCTGTCGAGGGCAATTCCAAGGTCGGCCACACAGGTGTCGATGGCTGAAAGCAGGGCATCCGTCGGGGAAAGCGGAGCCCCTAGGAGCACGGCCGATGATGCATTGACTCGGGCGAACTGTCCTAGGAAGCCTTGACTGTCGTTGATATGGGCGTCGGAAGATATGAGTTCGCATTTTTTGCGGTTGAGCGCGAGGCCAAGTTGCAGACATCCCTCTTCGATCGAGTTAACATCCGCCTCCACCACCTTAGGATCTCCTCCCAAGGTGAGGTCGTCGAGGTATCCAAAGGCCAGTGGTGAAAGCAGGTGGTTAAGGATCGGCTGTAGCGGTAGGCAGAAAAGGAGAGGTCCCAAGGGATCGCCCTGTTGCGAACCTTCTTGCGATTGTATCGTGAATCTCCCGAATTTCAGAGATGTCGCCTCGCGTAGGCAAGATGGCAATATGCGGATAAATCAGGAATGAGTTCGTCCACTGATGCGAGCATGAAATCTCTGTGCAAGCTATTGAAAGCGTTCGAGATGCCAAGCTTCACCATTATTGAATTCGTGTCCATGCTGGTCAGGAATCGTCTAGCGGCGTGGGTTGCCGCCTCGCAGCCTCCGGGAACGCCAACCCCCAGTTGTTTAGGGGTTAGGTACGGCGTGACACGTGGGACGGCGTATGCGTTGACGCACTTAGATGCGAATCGACGCCACACGTATCCAATGGCTATTGGCCTTAGACCACTTATTATTATTATTATTAATATTATTATTATTATTATTATTATTATTATTATTATTATTATTATTATTATTACTGTTTTTATTGTTTTTTATTATTACTATTATTATCATAATTGGTGGTAGTATAATAATTAATATTGGGCTTATATTTTTTATTTTGTTAATATTATGGTTGTTATTTTTAATATTATTTATTATTATTTATTATGATTAATATTGTAATTATGATTATTATTGTAATTATTATTGCTATTATTATTATTATTAGCATTATTACTATTGCTATTATTATTATTACTATTATTATTAAAAGGGCAAGCGCCATGAATTCAAAGCTCATCAGTTAGTCATTTTTTGTTGAGCAAATCGCCTTCACACAATCAGTTCATTGGGATGGTCCGTCGCTATTGCTTCATTGGCCTACTATTCATGGTCATGGCTGTCTATTGTTGTTGGCTTCGGGAAATACTCATCTCAATGGCCTCAATGCTTCTTATTCTTAATAATAAATTCTTATCAATCTGTACTATTATAGTTCTGCATAGGCCTATCTATCATTGTGATGCAAAAATGTGAATTGCAGCAGTCTATTCGGATAGTAACAAATCTATTCGTTATTAGAAATATGACAGTTTGAATAGTGTGAAGTTGATTCTACGATGGGGCGAATTCATACCGTAACAAAGAGCTACATTCGTTTCCCAATCACTTTTAGTACACGCTCTTTGTTGAAGTGTTGAAGGACGACGGCCACCTGGCGAATGTGTTTGCATCCTAAGAAATTAAGATACTTTGTATTGATTCACTAGATGGCAAAAGTTAGGCCAATTTCTATGCATTAACTCAACGCTGTTAGCTAAGGTTCAACATCTTAAAACATCTCGACGGATTAACTAACAGTTGGCTGACTAGCTTGCTAACCGATTGACTGATTGGTTCTCTGACGTTGCATCGACTACGAATAAGCTGATTGCCGCTACTAGCATTTTGGGGGAACGTAGTGGCATATAAATATCGAGATTACGATTACGATCTCGACTTCCTGTCTCCATCTTCACCTGCTTCTGACTCTTTGAGTCTCTGCTCATTCGCATTTTTATCGTTTATTGGTTTCGTCCAATATTTCCAGTCAAAGAGTCAATGCCAACCCATTTGTGGTTTCACCTACCCGTCTTTCTTTAGAGTTCAGAGTCAAGCGATACTAGAAGCGATGCTGATCATAAAGTTGTTGCTGCTGTTGCAGCTGCTGTATGTAGTCATGCATCATTCGTTTCTTCCTGACTTGTGTTGTTATCTTCCTCGACGATTGCCTCTTTTTATTGGGAATTCTGAACTTTTGTTTTGCTTCTTGTGCCAGTTGCCACTGTATGCTACGTGTATATGAAATTAGTGAAAGGTCTGTTGCTGGTTTCTTTTAGCTGGCGAGGCATCGTTTCTACGGCTGTCTACGCAATCTAAGAATCGACGCCAAGATTCCGGTTATTCAGCCCAAGTACTACGCCGTCTCCCAATGTGACGACCTCTGAGTGAAAAATCACTGGCAGTCGACAGCAACACACGACTGGGCCGACCAACAGCATTTTATATATATATATATATGCCGCCGACCACCTGTTGATAGAGGCATCATTCTGAGGCATTGATAATCTTACCTTACTTTATCTTAATCCTTGCCTTCACTTACCATTTCAGCCGGCTGGCATAGGCTAAGCGATAAGCATACTACTTATCGTTATGGTTTCTTACGGCACTTGCAACTGAGACATAGATACGAATACGGCTTATCGCTTATGCGCTAAACAGCTAACTGTATCAGGAAGGCATAATGTTCGCTGACAAGGCTTTCATCTTATTGTGCCAACTTATTGTGCTAGACCTCATTTCTGTCGTAGGATTCAGCCATTCGAGCGTTCTGTTTCACAGATTCCTAGCTAGATCCGAAAATGCGAGCTCCAGATTGACTCCAGACTGAATTTAGGCTGTCTCTCTGATTTTCGTGCTGGCAACTGTTCACATGAAAATTATGCATAAGACACATTCGTACTGAATGGGCCCATACGCCAACGCAGATACAAACATCTAAACTTGTTTTTAAACACTTTCCTCTTCATGCTCCCACTTACTTACATCACTACTGACAGTTAAGTGCCGATTCACTTCCACCTCTGACGCTTGTGTGTAAATTAAAAAGAATGACATTAAACTGCGTTTATAAAGAACTTGTTAGTGTACGAATGCGTCTGTTCAATTTGTAAAACTTTCGTCTTCAGCTGAGAACGTATCGGGTACAGAAGTGGCTGATATTAAGGAAGCCCTGGATCTGGAATTGAGACAATGATCTCCTCATCCGCTGCTCTCCTAGCAAACTCGCCTCTAAGCTACAGGTGTACGTCAAACGCACACTGTGTCGATATCAAGCGAGAGAGAAAGAAACGATCGGCCAGCACATGGCCATGAGCCCTTCTTGATAAGGCGCCGATTATATCAGTCGATCAATCTATCAATCAATCAATCAATTAATTATTAAATGAAAGTCTTATGTGAGAGCCGGAGGTCCAGGAGAAGCCCATTCAAAATGGAAGGGCACACAACAGAGAAGGAACGATGTTGCAGCATAGCAATGCGTGAGAATGGAGCACTGATAAGGGTCTGCGCAGCAGAGCGTAGAGCCCTCTGAGCGCTGCATGCAGCTGTAGGACGGCAAAGCTCCTGAAAGTAAGCAGGCGCAGTCCCAACGAGACAGCACCAGACCAAGGAGGCAATTCGAAATGCAATGCGTTGCGGGACGATAGCCAGCGCAACACGTCATGCGTATTGGCAGAAACATGACCTGTCCGAGAAATTCCTCCTATCAGGTGTGACGTCGACCGGTGGACCCGCTTCAGTTACCCAATCATATGAGATATGGTGGAGCAGTAGTCGAGACGACTAGTCATGAAAGCATGAATAAGAGTGGTTGCAGCATTAGTAGAGAGCGAGCGGGATACCACCCGCAATTGGCCGATAGCTGATAGGTGCTATTTCGACTTACTGAGTTGACATGCTTGGCGAAAGAAAGCTCATGGTCGAAAATGATGCCAAGGTCTTGCACAGAGGTAGCAAAAATAAAATTGGGGAACACGGCAGAAAGTGCTACAAGATAAAGCTGAAAATAGCATAGTGTATAGCACTGATGGATCTCACAACTGTGTCACTGCAGAGGCGGAAGTCTGCTGATCCTTCAATATCGCACAAGAAGTCAAATTGCGGTCATTTATTTTCGTCCATTCAGAGCATTTGCATAACAACGATTGTTCCAAGATGTGTTTTAAAACGTGTCCAACGGGCGAAGTCTAAGGTTCTTAAACGTGTCATCCGACTCGTTCTGCTTGTTCATTATCTTTTTTCAACTCTTCTTCAAGTCTACACTTTGTCCATCGTACCACTGAGCATGGCGGTTTGCTGAATAAGGCATCGAGTAGCCAAGGTCGACGACTTTAGAACTGTTTTATCGAACCTTTTGTTTCGTTATACATAGGCTAATACGTAGTCAAAGGCACTATGTCATTTTGAGTTTCATTGATATTCTGACAAATGGACAGTGAGTTGCCAGATCGTTCGTGAACTTCGCAAGATCTGTGTGTGACCAGCTTAGTGTGACCAGTTTAGTGTGACCAGTTTAGTGTGACCAGCTTAGTGTGACCAGCTTAGTGTGACCTGCGCGGTGGCTTCGCAATTGTTTCCGGTAAAGAAACTGTTGAGCGAAGACTTAGCTAAGAATTTCTTCTGGTGGACGATACTAGACACCGACCGACGCAGCCAACCGATCAAAGACTAGACTAAAGATAGTAAATCTTAAGAACGGCTCCAGTGGCAATACTTGGACGTACAGAGGGAAGTAGAGAAGAACAGCACAGAAGCTAAAATTCGCGTTCTGTGTTTGTATACGTGTCTATTAACGTAATTGCGTTCGGTTATTACTTTTAGGTGTGAAGTGGCATTATTAGCATGTGCCTTTGTTTCCTGATGCGATTAGCAATCGACATGAGGTGTTATTGTAAAGAGTTTCTCTTAATTAAGTGCAGTGCATGCAGCTGTGCTTCTTCTCGTGACTATTGGACTACACGTGTCTTAGAGTGTTTAGGAACAAATTCTGAACCCGGAGGATGGGTCAAATGATAGAACTATAGAGAGCAAGGGAGCCTGAATTGCAAATAGACATGAAGAAACAATTCCGAATTAGAATCTGCAGAGCAAGCGAGACGTGTTGAATTGGAGACGCAAAGGCTGCAAATTGAAATACAGAAACAACGGTTTGAGCAAGAAAGGCAAAAGCAATTGGAAGCCAAACAAAAGGACGTATTAGGAAACATAAACAGTTTGCACTCTGTGGGAAAGAGGTTGAATCAGCTCGAAGGACTAGTTGAAGATATAGAGAAATAGAAGAAGAGTCGCTAATATCAAGATGAAAGATAACTGAGGATACGGTATTGGCTTAAATGTTTTTTCTCTACATGCTTTAAGCTAAGAGTCTATTGCATCTTTTAACAGCAAATGACGCATTTATAATTTTGAGTTTTTGCATTACCCTTTTCCCATTAAAAGTCGCTCCTATTATATCGCACCTAAAAGGAGCCGAATTGAAAACATTTCGGTATATTCATTGACTTCTATCACTTCTATTTAGAAATTCCACCCTATAGCCTTTGCATTGAAAATTCCTCTGCAGCCTTAGTCGGTTATTGGTTTGATGAAGGCTTAGACTGATTTTGTGATCATCTCGCTATAACCTGACCATGAATCACCTGGGCCCACGTGTATGGCGGATTTTAAAACAATCGTAACGTCAGTCCAGCTTTGGGTCCAAAGACGGACTTCGTAGGCTGATTTTTGAGACTACGGGAAAATGGCGTGTGTGAACGATCCGTTGGTCCCAAACTTGCAAGTCAGAGACTTGGATGGGCGTGGGAAAACCCAGCATCAATGGCTCGCCCGACTATGGCTAGTTGCGCATGTACAAGCTATTTATACGCTATTTTCGGACCTGATCAGGCAAAGAAATTTATTATGCTCATTGCTTTAATTAACAGGTGATTTTGTTAAAACACAAATGTCACTGTTATCGCAATATTACTCCTCCGCAAAAATTACGGTACATAGATTACGATTGCCTTACTCAACTATTATTTAACTTGCATGTGGGAAAAGTTAGTTCGACAATTGCAAGCTAAAGGCCGTGTGTTCGGCGATGCGATGTATATACCAGTGTTAAAACTCCCGATTAAACGAAGATCACCGTTATAATTATCATTTTATGACAGCGAAAACGTAGAAAATAATTAAGTTTATCGTCCGACAATAGCAGAGTGAATAATGATCTCTTTAAACCCTCCTTGAAGTCTGAAACTTCGACGAAGTGGACCAATCGAGACGGCAGCCGCCATTTTACTTCACTAAGCCTGACTAGTAGATTTACGCCTGCCTGCCTGCCAGGTGGACGAGCGCTAGCCGGGTTGTAGAGGACTTAGGCGTCTCCAATAATCCCCATACACGCTGATCTAGTTCTCTAGTCGGGTTTACAGCTAAAACTGGTCCTGACTTGGACTTAGGCCCGTTTTCAAAGGCTTCATACACGTGGGCCCTGACATTTATCTTGCAATGTCTCACTTTAGCTTTACCTTGTCATTTCTTACCCTAACTCTTCTGTATACTTAACATCACCCCGCCCTAGTTTCCAATCCTCCGCTCGAGATTGGCGCCTCTGAATATGTTTCAGCGACTCTCTTTATCCCGCCCTCGTTTCACTTTTTCTCTGGTTCTCTTTCCTTCTCTCTTCTCTCTTTTTCTCGTTCTCTTTCCTTTTCACTTTCTCTGGTTCTCTTTCCTTCTTTCTTCACTCTTTCTCTCGTTCTCTTTCCTTCTATCTTCTCTCTTTCTCTCGTTCTCTTTCCTTCTCTCTCTCCCCTTGTTGGCATTCGTCGTTTGTGCGTTTGTACGTGCGTGTCTAAGCATTTATGTAGCTCAATGGAGCGGGTGGCCTTGCGCCGGGTGCTCAATCGCAACCCACCGCCACCAAATCGTAAACATATCGACACAGATTCTCCTCCAGTCGAACTGAGCCCAAAGCAACGAAGGTGCGCCGCCGATAAAGACTCCAAATTTACGGTATTGTTTCCGTCTATGGCGCGTGGCTGCTTCTGCTGCTTCGGCGGCCTTAAGCATCTCTTAGCAACGTTGAGACCTCGAGTCCTTATCGACCGAGAGAGGAGCTGTCCCTAAATACGCCGCCGCCGCTTCTGGCAAATCACCTTCAGAGACTCGCTTTTCCCTATAACCGCTTTCCCAACAAACGATGGGCTGGAATTTTCTGAATATTTTCCAGGTTTCTGGATTTCCGTCTAATCTTTTATTGTGGCATATAACGACGTCGAAAGCGACGGACGTAGTGAGGAAAAGCCGACATCGAAGGAATCGCTCCACCTCCTCCTGCAACGCTGCGTAACACTAAGCGAAGAGGCATGGACGAAGCCACATCCATCGTGACGATAAAACGACTACTGCTGCTGCCTGTCTCCCTCTTCGTCCGCTTCATCGCCTTAAAGAAGACAGCGAGCGGGATGCGGACGGACGGACGGACGGACATCCATCGAGACAGAGGGGTCGACATAATTTACAAACACCAAGCGCAATTACAGTGCGCCAATAAAGCGCACCATCAAGTAGGTAAAAACGGTCGGTGTGCAGAGGAGCGGCGATCAACCCGAAGCAAGCGTACATCACCCGATATCACCTGCTTGACTTGAGAACGCTCAAGTACTTGAGAATTTATGAACGAAGGGAGACGGCGGCGGCGTCGGCACTGACTGACGGCCTCTGGGTTGGACCCCGAGTGGAAGAGCGAGAGGGAGGGAGGGCAGGCGAACGGGGGGGCTCGATGCCGGTGCCAGCATTTCGCCGTAAGTCGGCCGTTAATTGCGATTTTAAGGGCGGCAGAGTCATTAAGATTGGCGCGGTCTTCTGCGCTCTACAAATCGCCATTTCCACTACTGAACGGCCGCCGCTGCTGCCGTGATTTCGATGGCTGATGCTGCTGGTGGTGGAGGTGGAGGCGCTGGTGCTATCGTGGTTGGACCGCCGGAATCGTTAAGGTCCGCTGCTGCTGTTGCTGCACTGCTGGTGATGGTGGTGGTGGTAGTGGTGGTGGTAGTGGTGGTGGTAGTGGTGGTGGTGGTGTGCGGAGGCGGCTCAAGTGATGAGCATAAATTTATTCAGTGACAACTCGTAATCGCCGACCCTTCAAACGCCGCTCTCCACCCATCCACTCCTGTTCATCCACTCCTGTTCATCCACTCCTGTTCATCCACTCCTGTTCATCCACTCCTGTTCATCCACTCCTGGTCATCCACTCCTGTTCATCCACTCCTGTTCATCCACTCCTGTTCATCCACTCCTGGTCATCCACTCATGTTCATCCACTCCTGTTCATCCACTCCTGTTCATCCACTCCTGTTCATCCACTCCTGGTCATCCACTCCTGTTCATCCACTCCTGTTCATCCACTCCTGTTCATCCACTCCTCGTCATCCACTCCTGTTCATTCACTCCTGTTCATCCACTCCTGGTCATGCACTCATGTTCATTCACTCCTGTTCATGCACTCCTGGTCATGCACTCATGTTCATTCACTCCTGTTCATTCACTCCTGTTCATCCACTCCTGTTCATCCACTCCTGTTCATCCACTCCTGTTCATCCACTCCTGTTCATCCACTCCTGTTCATCCACTCCTGGTCATGCACTCATGTTCATTCACTCCTGTTCATGCACTCCTGGTCATGCACTCATGTTCATTCACTCCTGTTCATTCACTCCTGTTCATCCACTCCTGTTCATCCACTCCTGTTCATCCACTCCTGTTCATCCACTCCTGTTCATCCACTCCTGTTCATCCACTCCTGTTCATCCACTCCTGGTCATCCACTCATGTTCATTTACTCCTGTTCATCCACTCCTGGTCATGCACTCATGTTCATTCACTCCTGTTCATTCACTCCTGTTCATCCACTCCTGTTCATCCACTCCTGATCATCCACTCCTGTTCATTCACTCCTGTTCATCCACTCCTGATCATCCACTCCTGTTCATTCACTCCTTTTCATCCACTCCTGGTCATCCACTCATGTTCATTCACTCCTGTTCATTCACTCCTGTTCATCCACTCCTGATCATCCACTCCTGTTCATTCACTCCTGTTCATCCACTCCTGGTCATCCACTCATGTTCATTCACTCCTGTTCATCCACTCCTGGTCATCCACTCATGTTCGTTCACTCCTGTTCATCCACTCCTGTTCATTTACTCCTGATCATTCACTTCTGTTCATTCACTTCTGTTCATCCACTCCTGTCCGTCCATCCGTTCGTTCGTCCGTCGGTCTTTTTGTATGTTCCTCTTTGGCACCTTTGAGGACAATCTCACTTCCAATCGCTACTATAAACATATACTCGCAGACAAAGGTCACAGTGCGCATGCGTAGACCACTGTCTTTGTTTCGAGACCTGTTTAACGAAACCACAAAGTTCAGTTGAAGCACTCGTCTCAAGTATGTATGCCGGCGTATTAATTTAGTAGCTACAAAATATATCGCTATTTTGGCGACAGACATTTCTAGCCATCCAAGTGTGTTAAGTGTGACACAGTCTGGGATGAAGACACCCTCTGTATAGCAATGATCCTGCATCTCTATAGCAGCGATCCTACTGTCTCGTTTCTAACTCCGAATTGAACTTTCATAGAGGCACCGGAGAAAGCAAGCCATCAATTGCTCAAAATTACTACCTCATCAATTTGTCTGGATTTCTTCAGCGTCCAAATGCCAACAGAACAGTTGGACTTCGCTGAGACAGCGTTGACGCGTGAAACCAGAACTGTTGATTCACAGACGCTACTCGGTCAGAGCAAGGTCAGCGAAGCAGGTGAGGTCAAGTGAGTGAGGTCTGTGAAGCAGGTGAGGTCATGCGAGGTCAGCGAAGTAGGTGAAGTCACTGAAACATGTGAGGTCATGTGAGGTCAGTGAAACAGGTGAGGTCATGCAAGGTCATGCTTCTTGATTCCAGAACGAGTAATGCAATGTAATGTATGTATGTATGTAATTTATTATGTATGCATGTGTATATGCGTATGTATAAGTATGTAATGTGTATATGCACAAATGTGTTTGCATGATTGTATATGTACATACTAGCTGTTAATCCGTTAACAAATCACAGGTCTTACTGAACCCGTGAAAAATGGCAGGTCGTTGAAGAGTTTATTGACTTTGGCGAGCTGTCCATCTTTGTATTCGCTCACAATTCAACCGCAGCTGGCGCGCTACACGAGTTTTATCCACCATTTAATTTAAATAGCTGCAAATATACATTCATTACACTATGTATAACTCATACACGTCCGTAAACTTTTTTACACGTATTATTAACGCCGGTAGCACATTTAACCTTATTTACTTACTATGGACGTATTGTTAACGCCCGGTTAACCATGTTTACATGCGACAAACGCAACAGCACCGGATGCAGTAAGATTTGCGCAAACACCGGTGAATAAGTGGAACGTTAAAGTATGACACACATAATGACACACACGTTACAACGGTAAACATTATTGTTGATATTATGTATATATCTACATATTTGCCCATCGATAGGGTATCAGGACATTACCCCCGGACACTACCCCAAGGACATTACCTCCCGGAAATTACCCCCGGACATCACAATATTTTCATAGAGCATGTATACATACATATATACATACATACATACATACATACATACATACATACATTCGTACATACGTGCATACATACATACATACATTCATACATACATACATGCATATATACATACATACATACATTCATACATACATACATACATATATACATACATACATATATACATACATACATACATGTATACATACATACATACATACATACATACATACGTACGTACATACATTTATACATGTGTACATACATACATACATATATACATATCTGAATACCTATATGCCTACATACGCACATACATACGTACATGCCTACATGCATACATAATTATATACATACATACATTTATGCATGTGTACGTACATACATGTATACGTACATTCATGTATACATACATACATACATGTATACATGCATGCATATATACATACTTACATACCTATATGCATATATACAAACATACTTTTATTCCTATATGCATCCATGCGTACATAATTATATACATACATACATGCATACTTTAATTATGTAATGGAATGGGGTAATGTCCGGGTAGGTAATGTCTTAAGGGGGTAATGTCTTAAGGGGTAATGTCTTACGGGGGTAATGTCTTAAGGGGGTAATGTCTTAAGGGGGTAATGTCTTACGGGGGTAATGTCTTAAGGGGGTAATGTCTTACGGGGGTAATGTCTTAAGGGGGTAATGTCTTAAGGGGGTAATGTCCAGGGGGGATAATGTCATAGATAAGACAGAACAAGGCCAGTCGACAGAAATTCCCGGTCCCTTAGGCAGAGTAAAATTGGCAAGACCCTCTTATACGAAAGTCAGCTGTTCTGTAGCTAAAGATGCAGTGTTGTATGCAAGACTTGAAACCTCAAGACCGAGACCGAGACTGAGACAGTGAGGTAACAAGACCGAGATCAAGATACTAGGTTCAAGACAGTACGAGACGGTAAAAGACAAGTGATCCTATACAAAATGCCGTAACATACTAATGTATCAGTTTTTGGGAATAGGGTTCATTTGTAATTTCAATTTGAAACTTATAATGTATATAGTACCACTTCCAGAGAACAGTTTTTATATTGCCGCGTTCTATCTTTTTCGATATCTCTTCGTCGGCCAATCTTCTGAATAGTATAAAGAAATCTTTTTAGACATGTGCACGGCTGAAATCTTCTAGACGATATTAAACCAGCAAATTCGATACCAATTAGTATTACCAAACGAAATTAAAAAGTTGCGCATATCCTTACTCACCCTGAGAAACTCGAAGTTGTTCCGATCGTTTCAGTTATGGTGGTTTTACATCAATTACAGACGGCACGGCCTAGCTATTGTTTGACAATAACTTCAAATTGCGTAAAAGGAAACTTCACAATTTCAGGTTCTGTCTCAGACATTTTCCGCTTTAAGATAATTGAATTGATTTCAGTATCATGCGACTCGCGCGTTAACCAGAATTACGGTTTCTCGTAGATTCCGGTTTCATTTTCTAGCACCAGATTTTAAGACAATTAGCGAGAAACTTATCGAGACCGCTTGTTCGAGGCCGAACAAGACTTTCACTTCAAGACAGTTTAAAAAAATTCGAGACACTGCCTCGAGACCGAGACCGAGACAGCAGGCTTCCGAGACCGAGACACTAAAAACTGTCTCGAGACCATACAACTCTGAAAAGATGACAAGTGACGGATGGGGTAATAATCAGATGTATCATGCTTGACGCTAAAACTGTTGTAGCTAGGTATTAGCGTCGCCACGAGGGGGCAAGGGCAGCTCCCCCTAACCATCCTGACTCAGGATGGGTCTTGGGATTCGTGGAAATCCGAGTACTTTTTATACGTGGGGTACCCTACATGATTTTCAATTAGAAATTTCACTATTAAGGTCCTCTGCATATAAGAGATAGTCAAACTTTGTCAGAAATCGAGATGATTTAGGTACTTTTATTTCGAAATTATAATTGAAAAATTTGATGTAAACAAGAGCCCAGAATGTACTTAATTTGGCATTAAATGTTTAAAATTGCGCAGGCTTCTGGGGCTATGTTCCAGACCCCAATTGAAAACCTTACAACCTTCCCCGTACACCCTAATTGTCACAGACTTTTTGTCACCCAATCTCCAAGCTCTGGCAACGCCACTGCACACACCGCCTATTTTACAAACAGCCATACATAGAAGTGCACTTCCAGCAGAAAGCTGGGTACCATGGCTAGTTCTGCTTTAGCCTAATACTTAACTTAATCTCGCTTTTAAAAATATGACTAGGTCTTGCAGTTCAAGTATATAAAGACACTTCAATTTCCAATGCTTCGACTACAAACACCTAAACGTCTAAAAGCCTTCTAACGTCTAAATTCGCAGCTTCCTTGCATACAATTTAGGCAAATTTTTTCACGCATCGAGATGATTTAAGTACTTTTATTTCGAAATAATGGTTTAAAAATATGAGGCAAACAAAAGCCCAAAATGCACTCCATTTGGCATCAGCTGCTAAAAATTTCGCAGGCTCCTGGGTCTCCACCCCGGACCCCGCCAGGAAAGGCTTACGTCACTCCCTCAGACCTCCTAGTCGTTAGGGACTTTTTGCGCCCCCAAACCTCAAAGCTCTGACGACACCACTGTAGCTAAGTATCAGTTGTATTATATTTAGCAAGCTATGACTCATATACTTTGTTTTATTTGCCTCTCTGCTGGCCTGACCACAACCGTATACATTTTATTGAACCTTATCATCAACGATGTTAGTAAAAAGTAGTGAAGAAAGAGTGAGAAAAAAGAAACCAAGCAGTCAACGTTGGGAAACAATAGGACTATATATATATACACATATATATATCTCCGCATACATTTGTATATTTGTAATTGTGTATATATATTGTATGTCAAATCGAAAGTGTTTTTATCGCAACCAATAATTGAACAAAATGAGTGTATACATGTATGTTTATATAGGTGAGTAGGTCCATATATAGTGGTACATTTATAATGCGTAACGTGAGTGTATATGGATGGCTAAGTATGTGTTGCGCTATGTCTTGCAGTTGTCTGTTGTCTGTTGTGTATTCGATGTCCATTCCGTCATCTGCGTCTCATCGCTTCCTCTTTATCGCTGTGTCTGCGTTGTCGATAAACCTAAGCTGAAGCTCTGCTGTTTGTTTCAAGTATATCAGGAAACAGGCGTTTATTTGGCACTGGATTTGGCAATGAAGCCCCACCCACCCACTCACCCACCCACCACCCACTCACCCACCCACTCACTCCCTGTCTACACTGCAACCAAACAGATACACTCTCAAACACGCAGCATTCTCTCTCTCTCTCTCTCTCTCTCTCTCTCTCCACGGATCCATTGTTAAGACAATACGCGTGCATGTATGTTTGTATGGGCGGGTGCTCATCAATCGCTGGCCATTTCATCAGAGTTTACTAAGACCTACTACACTAATATTACTAAATACAGAGGACCATCACCAAGAACACACAACACACTGACTGTTTATATGTATCTGCCACCAAACCCATGATTCACCCTGCTAAGTGCCCGTTTATCTATTGCTATCAACGATAACTGCATTGCATATACATGTGTATACGTGCATAGGGCATGTGTGTTTATATATAATATATACAATATATATATGCATATATATATATATATGTATATGGGTGCATAATCGTTGTCTTGTATTCTGTCAGCAAGCTCCACTTACTGCGCTGAGTGGGTTTGTGTATGTGTGTGTGTGTCCCAATAAATTAGTCTTGTAAGCTCTTTCAACAAAAGCAGCACTTGTGCACAGCAGATTGTAGTTATCTGCGCCAATGAGGTCCTATCGTTAGTCATCTAGTCACTAGAGGCGCCACTTATACAACACAGAACCGTCCGGGAAGTAATAATCATAACAAAATCTCCTCTTTTTAATTCGCCCTTTGTCCTTTCTTTCAGTTTTGGACTTGTAATTCCTTTTAAGGAATTACACTTAAGCAATTACCGCATTGTTATTTCTAATTATGCCGTAACTAACAAATGAAGATTAACTTGGGTGGGGTAGCCGACGTGTTTTAATTAACAACGTGCAAATGAGCAACCTCGGTTCTGACGTGCTCATACTGTGCAACCCACTTAACATGACCTTCTAAATTGACGGTCTGGAGTCTGCGTTTCTGAATGGAACTTTACCCAAGATATCAAGTGTGCAATACTTATTTCTTTTCTTTTAAATGATGTGGGTTTGATTTTGCATACTTTGTGGTTATGCAGTCCATCTCTCACTGCCTCCACAACTAACAGACAAATGCTGGTGCGGATTGAGTGGACGCCTGGCAAGAATGAAGTCACGTGGCTCAGACCATTTCCCTAGTCACTGCCCATAGCGTCTACAAATAACCATGATAGCATAACTTTAATATAATAGGTAGCTTACGGCTCTCTCAGATCTCTGGCAGTTGTCTAACTATGAGGCTGTCCATTAATGACGTCACGCGCCCAGGGGACGAGGGGTCACATATCTGTGACGATGTGTGACGATAGGGAGGGGTAGACGAAATGTGACGTCGCATCATAACTTCAAACATAATATTATTAAAAACTTTCACTCGATTAAAGAAGTCCACCTAATTTGCAGTAATTAATACCGCAATGCAACAACACCACTTATTATTATTATTGCTGCATTCTTAATTGCTGTCGATTTTTATGGTTTTGGAAGTGAGGCAGCCATTCTGTAACACGCAAGCAGGAATCAATTATACCTCCAAAACGCATCAGGCCACAGAGTGTCGATGCACCTCGGCAACGTTTTAACCGAAGAAAATGAGAAAGGTGTAAATATTGGAGAGACGAAGAAGAGCTGTAACTGAACGGAATGACCTGTAGTGAGCAGGATGATGAGATCCAGGCTATCCATGTCTATTCCATGAAGCAGCATTTTGTCTCTCCGTGGGAGAATAGAGAGTTTGGACTGTTTCATGTTATTGTTATAAAACATTTTTTGATAAATGCATTGATTCTACCAGACCTTTTATCTTGTGGTATGCATAATGAGCGTAATAATTATACTTTCTTCAATTTTCTTCTTATATAGTTTTAATTATTTTTACAGTTGATAATTATTACAAGAAAATTGTTCGCATGGGCCATTAACATTCAGGACATCTGGTTTTTCAGAGGTCAGAGCTCTGTGGCGTCATATTTGAGGAAGGTCATGACTTTGTGACGAGAGGCAGTGAGGGTCAAAATTCGTCCAAAATCGCGTGACGTCAGTTATGGACAGCCCCTATAGTATGGGTTCACAAGTATGGCCTGTGAGCACGTCATGAAATGGATTGATGGGAAAGGGCTATTTATTTTTCCCGAAGTTAACTCATCTTCCGACAAGATTCAATCTGTCGTAAGTTGTGTCTGCATGATGTTCACACTAACTCAAGTCTGTCTTTTGTACAAGGCAAGTATATAGATGTGGCTTCCATCAGACTTCGCCCTAATTGATAGTTTCAGCTCTAATTATGGGAATTAGTTTAAGTAAACAGGATACTCGTGTGTGCCTAAGTAGCTGGATCTTTTATAAAAAATGTGATCATCAATGGTTATAGTGCAATCCCAGTGATGTGGCTTTTTGTCTTCTGTGAGCTCATCATTAATTTTGAGTCAGGAGCCTCTCAGGCATTTAAGTGGCATGTGCCTACTAGTAGTAGGCCTAATTGAAGCGTTCAGTGTCACAACCAAACAAACGTTTTCGATTACTCTATTTAATTACGCATATTTAAAATTAATTTTCTTTAACAGGTTAAGTAAAACAAGATCGCGCATATATCGGACTTAACCAGCTATTATTCACAAATTCTAATTCCTAAACATTATATATGTAGGTCTACATAGCTGCTAGGGTCGTAGGTTTTACATATAAGTAGCCTACTTTCCCAGTAACGTTGCTATATGTATGACGTTTATGCTGCATCTTATCAACATAGTTTAAATAATGTTCGTCTTCAAACCAACAAGGTGCCAAAAATAATTTTCTAGATATAGACCAAACGACGTGATTAAAGACTCACCAGCTTAGAATTTATAAAAAAATTATATTTACAGAGTTGCAAAAATAATATTGCTTCTCTTTTAACCCTGCGATGCTTCTAAGCTGTAGGCACTATAGGCCTATAGGGCCTACCATGTTTACTGTTGGCGAAAGCAATGAGAATCTTGTAGTCATGTCTTCGTTTAGGTTAGTTGTAAAACGTATTATATTATGAACACTAAACTTTTAGACTAAAACCATTACAACCCCGATTGAGAAATTATGCTTGGAATCGTCTCATGATCACGTCGTTTTATTTGTTTCGTATGAAATAAAAGCTGAAGGGATCGATCATCGCGAGGCACTTCTGCTGGACTAGCGATATTCGCAGATGACTTTACGCAAGATAAATGCCCACCTTAATAATTCAATTCAGACTGAAGCTGCGAAATTAACACCGCACAATTGGTTACAAGCATTCATTCGACGTCGTAGATGATAACGTCCAATTATTCAAATAATTACATCCATTGCAATCAAATGCTTTATGCTGAGTGCATTCGATTAATAGCCTAGGCCTACACGTAGCAAATATTGTGCACTATAATACACCATAGAAAGCGGTCTTAGGAGATACAGGTCGTAATTGTCCTAACGCAGGACGACCGGTT
The DNA here is from genome assembly GCA_959347315.1 of Bimastos eiseni. Classification (NCBI taxonomy): domain Eukaryota; kingdom Metazoa; phylum Annelida; class Clitellata; order Crassiclitellata; family Lumbricidae; genus Bimastos; species Bimastos eiseni. Next base: position 26,520,352 of record OY365808.1, read on the forward strand.
GGATGGCATCAGGTTGCTCTGGCTCTTTGCTGACGTCGTCTTAATGCCTACGTGTATTATAGCCAGCAGAGTGAAGGGCGCGTCTAAGTGTTTCGATCGCTCCTTGAAGGCTGTTCAGATATACATAGACCACATGCAGCAACTATTTCGAATGCCCAGCAACCGGGTTCAATTAACGCCATTTTATTACTTGACACTACGCCGCCTCTGTACACAGACAACGAACAATAGGTGGAGTCTAGTGAAGTATGGCAGAATCGAGTCGTTTACTGCTAGCAGAGTATGCTAGATAGGGATGATACCTTGGACCATAAACACCGCACTGATAGGCGCCACCGCCGCCATTTTGTTGCGCCTCTGCTACGACCGTTGAGTCGTCGTTAACGTAGACCGAATTTCCGGTTGAGAAGCTGGAACCGGATGTTGAGATACCGGAAGCGAGAGTGTTGAGTGCAAGTGGCGGAAGAGGCAGCCCTGGAGCGCCAAAGCCGAACAGTTTCCCGTAGACAGCGGCTGAGTACATGGATCGGTCGGAGAGAGGGGCGTAGGGTAGCTGCATGAATCTGCTGCCCAGTGACGACCAGGCAGAGGCGGCTGAAGGCAGCGACCCCCCATCGAGGCCCCGAGAATCGTCAGGATCACCTGAAGTTGAAAAAAGAAACCCAGTTTCAACTTTACGACAATGACAAGACAGGTCAAACTCAATTGATTTCCATCAGTACTCAGTAGTCGTCCGTTGGTTAATCAATTGGGTAATCGGACGACCGGTCGGTCGGTCGGTCAACCGGTCAATCGATCAATCAGTCGGTCAGTCTGTAGGTCAATCGGTCGGTCAATCGGTAGGTCAATCGGTTGGTCAATCGGTTGGTCATTCGGTCAATCGGTCGGTCAATCGGTCGGTCAATCGGTCGGTCAATCGGTAGGTCAATCGGTCAACCGGTCGGTCAATCGGTAGATCAATCGGTCAATCGGTCGGTCAATCGATCGGTCAATCGGTCAATCGGTCAGTCAATTGGGCAATCGGGAGACCGATCGATCGGTCGGTCAGTCGGTCAGTCGGTCAATTGAATAATCGACCGGTCTGTCAATCAAGCGCGTATGGTATAGCCTTGTAGCTAAGAAACCTAGTAGCTATATAAGTCTGTGGACCACCTGTGTGCCACACAACGACCGGCAAAGGTACGATGAAGCGAAAAGACCCATTAAAACTTCCTAACGGAACCAATCGCGTTTTGTGGGCCACCGATAAAAAACGACAACGGCAGTCGATAATTTCATAAATTTGTCGTTGAAACAGAAGCTGCCTTTGTGGTTATCAAGGTGCACTGCGAGGGACGCTGAGATAGGACCAGGTAAGCGGATCCGGCGTCAGTTTCACCAGCCCAGATTAAGCGAGATATCGACAGATTAACGCGAACTGCGCCATGCTGCCACCGCCACCGCCACTGCCGTCGAGAGACCAACGCCAGCATTTATAACAGACCGCAGAACAATCTCTGAATGACGCCCGATTGACAATCTCTCTCTCTTTCTGCTGCCACTCTCTTGCTCTGTATGTGTCTCTGTCTGTCTGCCTGCCTCTCGCTCTGTATCTCTGTTTCGCTGCTTCGTGCAGAGGCAGCATACGTTGGCCAGAACTCCGTCCAGTACAAAAATACAGAGCACCTGCAGCCGAGAAAACACTATGTACACGACGGTTGATCTAACCCAAACGAAAGGTCATCGATACTCTGCGTTCCGTCCTCTCTCTCTCTCTCTTTCTCTCTCTCTCTTTCTCTCTCTCTCTCTCTTAATTTCTCTGTCTGTCTGTCTGTCTCTCTCTCTCTCTCTCTCTTTCTCTCTCTCTCTCTCTCTCACACACACACACACACACACACACACGCACTCTATGTCTTGCTCTCTGGTTGTCTTGCTTATTCTGTCTGGTTGGCAGGCTCTTTGTCTCTCTCTCTCTCTCTCTCTCTCTCTCTCTCTCTCTCTCTCTCTCTCTCTCTCTCTCCTGTATGTGCTAATCTGCCGGTGCATATACTAACATGTCCGTCAGTCAGCCTGCTCCGTCGGTCTGCTTGCATGTTTATCTCTGCCTCTGTTTATTTCTTGTACTCTCTTTACGACTACGTCTTTCCCTTATTTTTTGCCAATCTCTGTTTATTAATAAGCCTTAGAATGAGCTCTGCAGACCTGCTAATCCGTGACCGCGCCAATTACCCATGCAGCAGTCTCTTCATAACGCCAAACAATAAAGGCGCTTCATAAACATGTACTTAACTATATCGTCATCATTGCAACAGGTGTAGATCCTACCTACCTTTATCGTGCGACATGCTGAAAGGCGTCTTACACGACTCGTCCATATCGCTTAGACCACTGGGTCCGAAGTTGGCCAAGTGGGGCACCCTCTTGTAAGGATGGTGCTGAATCATGCCACAATCCAGTCGATCTACGCTGAAGAAGAAAGGACTTCCGGGACCGTCCAACGCATCTCTGAAAACAAATTGAAGACAGCATCACTATATATATAGCGCTAGTGCAATGTTTGATTATAAGTATATCTAAAGTATATATAGAACCACTCTACACATATTTATTGAATAATAAATCACTTTATAATTGCATACGTATTCAATGCTCATAGAAAATGGTGTTACACTTTATAGCTTAATAAACTACCATTGAAGTGAGTTAGGTAAAACAGCAATCTCCGCTGACTGCTCTAACCAATCGGCCTTGGTGCTACACGAATGACGCCATAGAAGCTCATTTAATGATAATAATAATAATAATTTTCATTTAATTTCAAACTGACAAACCGCAGTATGATTGCAAGTACCGTACAGTATCAAGAATTATTATTACAGGAGTAGAACTTAACAGTCGGCAGCCACGCAGGGCGTCCATTACGTTATACAACTCATTTTTAACATTAAAGAGCGCTGCAGAGCAGGACTGAGTCCGTTTGTAAAAGAAACAGGTCAACAGCGTTGTGCGCGTGGGACCGTTTGAAACAGACAGACGAGTCTGAGTAGGGCAGTCTGACGCACACAACACTCCTATATCTGCAATTTTAATAGGAGAATAAGGGGTAAAATGTTTCACAATGATAAAATGAAGTATTAGACGGAAAGTCCATTGCTGCTCCTTAAAAGTCTTTGCCCACTGCACAATATCAATGGATACAGTTTGCTAACCATCAGGCTGTTCTTTACTTAACATATGCGCGTATATGTATACTCTTCCAGAAAGTGATATAAACGGCTATCTAAAGAAACGCAGAATTACAGGACCTCACCAAAACCAATTATTTAAGACGGACTACTTTCTATCTTACAGACCTAACCAAAACCAACTATTAAGACGAACTACTTTTTGTTTAACAGACCTCACCAAAAAGGTCCAAAATCAACTATTGAAACGGACTACTGTTTGCTTAAAAGACCTCACGAACACCAACTATTTGCAGATGTAACAAGTGTAAGTTTACTTACCGATCGAAGTCGCACAATCTTGAAGAATCTCTGAAACCCTTTGCAAAAGGATTGCTGTCAATCTTCAACTTTGTGATCTGCAGCGAAAGCAAGAGGAATGTATTACGCCAATTCCCATAAACCTTACACGTTACGATAAATCTCAGGTAACAAATCAATCGGTCAATGAATCGCCAGTTAACGGATTATCGTAATACCGAAACGAACATCACCCAAATTATTTCGACACGTTTTTTAAGAACTAAGAGTTGGAACGAAAGATCAGTTATATTCTAAACCCAAATAAAGAAAGCATCAAGAAATAGGTTTTACGAATTTTTCTGTATGGAATTTGCGAAATAGAAAGCGATGATCTTCAAACACGTGCATATAAGTAGAGGTCTATGCAGAATTGTATATAGATACTTAATATAATGCCTTTTAATATCACAAAAGCGTTGAACATATGGATATAGTTTTCTGCAGTGTCAACACAACTGCGTTTCAGGACAGTTTGCAAATGTTTTCGTCAGGGGGTCGGGTTCAACATTAATAGATCCAAGGGACGACTGTTCTATGAAGCTGGTCCAATGACTTGGAAGGCACAATGACCTCGAGCTGAAGTAAGGGAGCGGCGCACTCACATATCTTCACCACTAGCAGATTGGTCAAATGGTCAGTTAGCCAACTGATTACTTAACGTGGCTCACTCGAACACAAAGCTTTGTAATGTAGGCTTATACCGGGTCGGATTAAACAATTGAAGAACGTGCCAGCAAGAAGAAACTAAAGAAAATTCGCTCAACAACAAGAAGTCAATCTCTCGCAAGTATTGCGATATAAATGTATGTGACATTTTTTAGGTCGAAACAGATCCAGTCCAAGCGGAATCTTAAGGTGTCCTCAAGGACTAAATTGCAATAATCCAGGCGCGTTAAGTTGAGCGAGTGCATGAGCTCACTGACTTAAAGATTTTGTCGCATTCATGGAATCCATATCTCAATCAATCAGTCAATATGAATTTGATATAGCGCCATTTCAAGGTATCTACTCAGAGGCGCTCAAATTATCTGACGCAGCTGTTATAGAAACGGGACCTTCTGCAAAGGAAGTTAGAGTGATCTATCCACATGTCAACTATCATGTCTGCGTTTAGAAGCCCGACCAGGTTGCGGAAAATGAGCCATTAGGATTCCAATGAGAAAATTTAAATTTTATCGTACTGTCGTTACTGCTTGAGCGCCTTAATGGAAGACTGTGTCTTGAGGGATTGATTCAGCCACAGCCGATTGGACGACATCAATGTCTGCTCTTCTGTTAAAATGCTCCTTATGGAAGGCATACACGTATTTAAATACATAGACTGGACTTCACTGCTTGGTAATTTGGGCAAATGGAATACGGTTGTACGTCATCAGCAAAATTATTGATGAATAGGACGGATGTGTGGACTGTTGAGGAACGGGAAACTGTATGTGAGCAGACCTTGATCGGAAACTGTGCTGGAGTCGGTGGTAACTCATGGGCATGATGGTTTGATGACTCAATGAATCACGACGTTTATGCGCAGGCGCAGTGACGCTCTGCTTCTTTTCAGAGCGGGCTTTGAGCTACGGTAACTGCTCGGCACAACAGCATTCCGAATCCTCCATGCACTAGGATGTTAAGGTCTCCTGTTATCATCTGTTGGTTTTCTGGTTTGGTCATTTTCTCAAGGAGTGCTGTGCTGAACTCGTTGGTGAACGTTGAAGATGGCGGCTGCAAACGAGGTATACGTAGATGGCGCCACTCGTTGTGACGAAGGAAGTGAGCCGCATCTAGCAGTGCATTTAAAGCTTCATGAAGTTCGTAGAAAAGAGCAAAGCCATTCCTGATGATCGACTACAACACGATAATCCGTTGGCTTATAGAGCGACATCCCAGGAGGCAGTTTGATGTCAAGTTGCAACCGTAGAGGTAAGGATTTATGACGTTAGTCACCGAAATGTGGTTCCCAACATGCTCATGGCATTTGACGTCTCGAACCATAGTCCAGGATGTTTAGTACACTCTCGTCGTTGAATGCTTAATCGTCTCATCACTGGGGCGATTCACTGAAACCGTGGATGCACAGGAAACAATATCCTCACAGTAGGTTGCTCTGTTAAGTCATGACGGTCGAATAAACACACAGTCCTTCAGACATACACTTGTCTGCGAGGGGCGGTTATGCAGCGCCAAAAATTAACACTCCAAGTCCAAAGTTATTAATTAAACTTATAAACTTATAAATCTTGATGCTCAGCTAAAAAATTTTGCTTTTAAATAACCAAGGCAGGATTAATTTTTCCCAAAGATGCCTACTGAAGATAGCATAAATCGCAGACCATTACCACTGGACAACAGTGCTTTTGCTTCCTTTGAAATTGTGGGTGCTTACTATGTTGTTTTGCTGCTGATCACGAAAATCACCTTGAAATTATCCTATCACGTTTTTGAAAAATTTCCATTTAAAAAATTTATTTCCATATATTCAGCTATGATATTTCGTTGCATTATAATATGCTCTGTTCAACTGGAGCATGTTCAGGCATACACTTATGGCAAGTTGCATAATGTTTGTGTTATGGTTTGGTTGGTACAGCTTGGGTATGCATGAGCATGAGAATTCTGGAAGGAAGCTGCCAGCAAAAGAACCAGCGCTACATAAGCCGCTTGCATACATGCAAATATGCTACTCAGACTGTTGATATATAAATATACACCAGTTTTTTGATTTTACGTCATTTATCAAGGTATATCATTGGGTTTTTTTCAAGCTGTACAGCAATTGAGCCAGTTTCATTATGATTCGTCTCCAATTTAGTAGGTTTTAGGACGGTTATTGACATGTTGAGCCAGTGTCGCAACAGCTGTGATACATTCTGCTACATTTGTGGAGAGTACACAGAGAGCTCAATGACTGGACTTGTTAAAAAGGCAGATGAGCTGTACTTTGTCTGCAAGACAAGGAGTGGGCTCCTCATATTTGCTGTGCAAGATATGCTGTCAATCTTAGAGCTTGGCTCAGAGGTACTTCTAGGACAATGCCGTTTGCTAATCCAATGGTCTGGCGAGAACAGATGGATCATGTTACGGCTTGTTACTTTATTATCACCGACGTTTCTGGTTTCTCTGGTCAGACAAAGAAACCGATTCAATACCCAAATCTGCCTTCAGCTATGAGGTCAGTGCCACATGATGAAACTCTTCCAGTACTGAATCCACCCAATGAAAGGAGCTTAGATCTAGAGGATGAAGATGCTGAAATGGGCCAGCCAGACGTGTCTACATCTGGACTTTGAATTAGGCAGGTTCTGTGAGCCTCATCTCATCACACAGTCAGAACTGAACGAAGACATGAAAAGCAACATGTCGCTTGAGATTAACTTCTTCCTCGCAAATCTAGGTGCAGTCAGTGACGAAAACGGAGAAAGATTTAACCAGGACATTGCCACAATAGAAAGAGGGTATTAGGGAAACTGGAATCCATTGATCTTGAGTGACTATTGTTGAACACTGCAGCAGGATGCAGAGGACACGAATTACAAACGAAAAGCAGAATCAAAATATTTTTAGGCAGGTGAAACTCATGATGCATCTCAAAATCGTTATGCACTTTTACCTGGTCGTGATTGATTTTTCTCAAAAACTTTGATTTCAATTTTCTCAAAATTCCTACGTGGTACAGCCGATCCAAAATTATATTTCTGTTCACTTTGAGGTGGTCTATCCTTACCGGCCAAAAAATTTTCAGGAAGCAACAAGTTTTTAAAAATTGTTGTCCAGTGAGATATCACCACGTATATATATATATATATATATATATATATGCTATCGCAACGGCTATAGCACCACCTATTCCAGGGGTTTAGACTAGGTTAAGAAAAAGCATAATAATGAGAAAACACATATCTTAGCTTCAAGCAAGAGGGCTACGAACAGTATTTTGGAATTGGTGCATTGGGGCTTGGAGTCCGTCTGATCAGTTGTATTTGGTAAGGTCTGTTAGACAGAAAGTAGTCCGTCTTAACAGTTGATTTTGGTGAGGTCTTTTAGACAGAAAATACCAGAGTTGTATGGTCTCGAAACAGTGTCTCGGTCTCGAGACGTCTCGATGCAGTTTTTTAGCTTCTCGGTCTCGGTCTCGGAAGCCTGCTGTCTCGGTCTCGATCTCGAGGTAGTATCTCGAATTTTTAGAAACTGTCTTGAAGTGAAAGTCTTGTTCTGTCTCGAACAAGCGGTCTCGATAAGTTTCGCGTTAACTGTCTTAAAATCTTGCTCTGGAAACTGAAATCGAAATCTACGAGAAACCGTAATTCTGGTTAACGCGCGAGTCACATGACACTGAAATCAATTCAATTATCTTAAAGTGGAAAAATGTCTGAGAGAGAACCAGAAATTGTGAAGTTTTCTTTTACGCAATTTGAAGTTATTGACAAACAATAGCTATGCCGTGCCGTTGATCATTGATGTTAAACTATCTTAACCGAAACGATCGGAACAACTTCGAGTTTCTCAGGGTGAGTGAGGATATGCGCAACTTTTTAATTTCGCTTGGTATTTGGTATCGAATTGCCCGGTTTAAAATCGTCTATAAAATTTTAGACGTGTCTGGAAAGGCTTTCATTTCATTATACTATTAAGAAGATAGGCCGACGAAGAGATATCGAAAAAGATAAAACGCGGTAATATAAAAACTGTTCTCAGGAATTGGTACTATTACATTATAAGTTTCAAATTGAAATAACAAACGAACCTTATTCCCGAAAACTAATATATTAGTATTTTACAGCATTTTATATACGATCACTTACGTTTTACTGTAACGTACTGTCTTGAACCTAGCGTCTCGGTCTCGGTACCCTACTGTCTCTGTCTCGGTCTTGGTCTCGGCACCTCACTGTCTCGGTCTCGTCTTGGTCTTGAAGTTTCAAGTTGCATACAACACTGGAAAATACCAGTTATATCGTCTTACCGGTTGGTTTGATAGACAGAAAGTAGTTCGTCTTAACAATTGATTTTGGTAAGGTCTGTTAGACAAAAAGGAGTCCGTCTTACTAGTTAGTTTTGGTAGGGTCTGTTAGACAGAAGGTAGTCCATCTTACCAGTTGGTTTGATAGATAGAAAGTAGTCCGTATTACCAGTTAGTTTTGATAGACAGTAAGGAGTACGTCCTACCAGTTGGTTTTGGTAAGCGGTGACTGCTGTGAAGACGGTTTCTGGAAAGACGAAACTTTGACATTCCTCTCCATCCAAACTTCTCACTGGCGAATTGTCGGACTTCTTAATTATATGAATTCGCGGCTGATATTTGTGCATCGAGTTCAAAACAATCTACAAACGTAGACAGTTTTATATTGCGCCTGTAGAAAAACGTCGAAGGTCTTAATTCTGCAGTGTTTTTCAAAAGCTTCAGCTGTGGACAGCACACAGAGACACGACCGTCGAGCAGACAGACGTGTATACGTAGTGGAAATATAACTTAAAGCATACTAAATAGACGATTGGAAAAGGCAGATGAGATGATATACAGAGAAAGAGAGCGAGGAGATAGTGAAAATCAAGCAAGAAAGAGGCGGAAAGCATTATTATAGGAAAGAGAAAGAGAGATTGTTCAATAAAAGTGCCTTTGTCTATAAAAGAAACCTGCCTTTCAAATAGACATCGCTTTCTCTCTCTCTCTGTCTGTCTCGGTCTGAATAAGTTTATAATTGCGGTTACATGCAATATTTATAGGGTGCACACTGCAGTCATAGGGACCTACACGTCAATGGCACCATGTTGCGATGTGCTTTTATAAGAGTACAGTCATTAGAAAGCAGGTGTGCGCGCGTTTTTTATTCTATCCTCGCATTCGTAATCGTAAACTCGACATCGCCCACAAAAGCAGCTTTTTCACAAGTGCTTAGTCAAAACAAAATCGATAGGCAAGGGGTCAGATCCAGAGAGTCAAGCAGGCAGGTAGTCAGACGGCTATAAGGTGGATGGTGTTTGGAGTTGAAACAACTATGGTCGTAGGAGGAAGAGAACAAATCAGGATACGATTTGTGAGAAACAGTGTTTCAGTTTTGAGTGAAAGACCTGTAGTTGGCAGACAGAAAGAAGTAGGGTTTTGGTGAATTCGTAGGGTGGATCGGATATTTTTCTTAATACTGGAGGGAGTTCGTTCCAGAGAGGCGAGACATGCACCAAGCAATGGCATTGGAACGATTTTCAAATTTTAGTTACGAGGTGACGGAAGGGCCGAACAAATGATGAGGAAGTTGAACTGCATGGTTGAACTACGTGGTTGAATAGTGAACGATTGATGGGGTATGAAAACTGGGGTGATTGGAATGTGTTGTAGATAAGTGATATGACCTCAGTAATCAATTCGTTCAGATATTTTGAGCCTCCAGATTTGAAGGAAAGGTTATATGTGAATGGGGCATTGGTGGTGTATGGGGGCATACCCGCTACTGCTTGAGGCGCTGCTAGAAATGATGTCTGGTCAACAGCAGAAACTATTATATAGTGCTACCAAGGAAGGTCCGCAAAATCTATAATTGCGAAACATGTAACTATAGCTGTGGCCTACAGACAGGCCATCAGTTTCAATCAGGGTTTTCAAACGGTAGTGCTATATGGTATGCGAACCACTATAGTAGTACGCCAGGCGCCGTTGAGAGCTGGTAAAAAATCAAATATTTCTAAGATTTTCTCTGACATTATCTCAAATACTTAAAAATGCGTTGTCGGCTGGGACGCTGCCCCAAACTTTTCCCGAGAACTTACAATATTTCCTCTATAATTAATTAATTGCAATACGACTCAACGCTCGGCTGTATACAGTTCGTCACATGGCCTTTGCTGGTGGTATAGGTCAACATTGGATTATTTATCTGGTTGTACAAGTTTGAAATTCGTTGGTTCATATCAGCTGCATTAAACTGACAAATGTTTCTAATAAAAGACAGTGCCCGTTCAGCACAACGATAATTTTAATCCTATTAAAATCACATTAACAGTCTGCTTACGTGTCCGTTGACGTCAAGTACGTTGTTGGTGAGTTTGAGTTTTTCGAAAGAGACGGTCTGTTTGTTGAGTTGGTCCCCAGCGAACGGTGAGTCTGGGTGCGCATAGAGGCGAGTGGGCACCGGGGGATCGGCCTTCCCGGCGACGAGCCACGACGACCGATGGTAGGCGTAACGATAGCGTTTGTTGTCGACGGGGACGATGTCCATCAGGACGGCATACCTGGCCGCAGGGTCGTGGCCGCTGAAACTGACCCTCATCGTTGGAAACATTCGCCTGAGAAGACACGCACACACGTAGAACACCATTAGTCACTCATTCCTGGGAGATCAACAGAAGGGTGAACGAGGTGCGGGAATGTGGCAAGAAGAAGACAAGGCGCCAGATATAATATAGTATGAACTGGTCGTAGAGTCCACTTTTCCTCGTATATTACCATTCTACACTGTCTTATCTCATTCAACCCACATCTTAGACAGACATTATAAACCGTTACACAGCTATACAGCATGTTGATTAGCTTAACAAGTTAGACAATGCACAGCCATAACTGAATATAGGCACAAAAACTCAAAGTAACGAAACCAGTTTAAAAAGGACTTTAACACGTTGCAATCACTTGACCACTGCAGGTTATAATATTAAAGCGGTACGTTACATTTTGGCGCAGCCGTTTTTGGCGCAGGACGTTTTGGCGCAGGACGTTTTGGCGTAGGACGTTTTGGCTGCAGATCTCTAATAATAAAATTGTGAATATTATATATTATATAAATATATTATATGGCAATCTACACTATAGTGTCGTAAATTATCAAATCAGGTTAAGCATCGAGAGCGTCGGTATTAGAAGAGGGATTGGGTTTAACTAGAATCTGGATCAATAAAACAGATATTGTCAAATATTGGGAGTTGGATTGAAGAAAATAGTCACGGTTAAGTGGACGCAGGATTGATTAAATGAATTATGGTTAAATTGAACCTGGATTGATAAAAAGGATCATGCTTAAATGGAAGCTGGATTGATGAAAAAATTATGCCTAACTGGAAGCTGTAGATTGATGAAAAAATAATGCCATTTAATTGACAGCGGGATTGATGAAAAGATTGTGACTAAAAGGGTTCCACGACAATAAGAATGTTCATATTCATCCCGCTTCTATTTGGGCAGGATTCTTTTCATCATTTCAGTTTCCCAGTTTAGCATAATTACTTTCATCGATTATGCTTCATATTACATTATATATGGTATCAGATATCTGCGCCAAAACATCCTGCGCCAAAACATCCTGCGTCAAAGCGTCCTGCGTCAAAACGGCTGCTCCAAAACGGTTGCGCCAAAACGTCCTGCCCCCATACTGTTAACAGTAACTATTGTCACTGATGAATAAAAGACAATTAATAGCTCGATATGATGACGATTGTGTGACGTTATATAGCACATCAGTCTTACTTTTAGTTTCCTTCCCCTATCTACATAGGCAGGTAGTTGAAGTATACCTCATTGTTTTAATTGACCACATGATTGTATGATATGATACTGTATTGTATTTAAGCAGTTAGAAAACGCCTCTATTATGGTGAACCGTTCAGAAGCGCTGCCAGTGCGAAATGCTCCGCAAGAAGAAGTACATTTTGAGAAAAGCAAAAGATGATGAGAGACTGCCAGATAGAATTTTAGAGGGAACAGATGGAGAAAGCACATTTCATAGAGAGGGACCAATTGAAGCAAAAGATCGAGACAACCATCTATAGCTGTTCCATAGTTCGAGCGAAGTGGACGGAGGCAGGAAGCTGACTGAGGGGGAAGTATTACGTCAACCAGGTATCTTGGAACAAGACCCCGCTGAACCTTGAAGATTAGAAATATATATGATATGATAACTTGACATAGCGCCTCTTCAAGATATCTGCTCAATTAGCAAAACAGTGCACAACAAGCTAAAAAAGTCACCAATGGCTGGCCCACGCACAAGCGTGGAACCAACCAACGGATAGCTACTTTATATTTATGCTGTTTCAGGTTTAAAAACTTTAATTATTCATACCATGAACACTGAATGTGTTCAAATTTTTTGTGTTTTTACACTGCATGCGACTGCCCGTCTACCATGAAATCATTCGCGCACCGGTACCGGACCACGAACGACAGTTAATTGGAGCAGTGGTGGTTCTAACTTATGCTAAATGGGTTGACCAGAGTGGGCTAGGGAATAAATAGGGGTGGCACATCGAAAAGATTTCCCCAAATATTTCTAACATGGCGTCATTCCTGATTATATATGTATATGGACAAACTTACAAAGCATGACTTTGAAGCCCTTATGCACAGTACGAACGGCGTAATATAAGCCTAGTGTTGTATGAATCAGTATATGATATATCTAACTATGCTATTTGAGCTGGCCACCCTTTAATCGGAGTGGCCATGGAGTGGCCACCCTGGAGACACCAATAAGAACTGCCACTGAGTTGGAGTATAACTGTACTATTGCACTGTTAGTCTGTGACTCGCACCTTACAAGCAAGTGCTGCTTTACCCCTGATGTTCATGTACTCATCAAACATTGAAACTTGAAGACCATGAATTAAACAATATGCAATTTAATCATTAAGCACTATTATAACGCCATAGTGCATGCATTTAATCTCTCGAGTGCTGAGTGCTTAGCGGCGATGGCGGCAGAAGCAGGGACTATTTTGAGTTCGAATACTTATTTCGTAATCAAGTATTTATATAGCGCTCTCAACCAATCGTGTTAGCAGTGCTATCACTGACTACTAATAGGGTAGTTTTCAGATGGTTACGAAATTAGTTAGGGTTTAGGGAAGAATAGTTGATGCTAAAGGACTAAGGTAGCCAATTCGTGCTGGAGAAAACCACAGTTGCGAAACTTCTAGACTCGGTCATATATTCAGTACGCGTCCGCGGAACGATTAGACAACCCCGAGCTGAGGACCGTATAGGGGAGAACGACTGCATGGGTAGGTTGGATACTGGATTGCAGTATACGCCCCAAGGTAGAGTGGACCAGAGCTATAGCCAGACAGTTCCGCATGATGGAGCAGTCCTCAGATAGAATACGCTGGTGGATGGGAAGCCAGAGAGTCCTTGATAAAAATCGAGATACTGTTAAATGCTCCCTATATAACGTGGACTGCGGCAATAAGAATGGCCTGTATAGGTATACTTAGGTATGCTTGGTCATATATTTATGGTTGAAAGACCAATGCATACTGCATTGGGGGTGATCTATATATCATATGGCAGATCAGAGCACGGACCAGAGTCTTGATTCACAAGGAGGAAGTGATTGGCGAATATTAAAATGGCAACAGTCCTGTACACAGAACACTGTAGGTCCATACCCATATAAAAAATATACACAACACTGTATATATAGACCAGAAAAAGGCGCATGATAACCTATTCGCCTGAACTCGCTCTCTCCTCACCTTCCGGATTTTGTGATAATCATCTCGGTCCCAAGTTCATGAAATTTACTCCACAGTTCTTTGTTTTCGAGTCTGCACTGGATCCCTTGGGTCAGTGAGTGTCTCCTCGAGGCCGTCTCGTTTCCGGTCGCTGATGTCGAGCCGACAACCCGAGAAACCGGTGACAAAACGCTGCCCGCTGTGCATACGTCGTCTGCGCCTGGAGAGAGGATTCTTGCAGAGTCCCTCGTCGCCTGGTGAAAGGCACTCCCTGCACCCGCAGATGAAGACGACGGATTCCGTACGGAGACTTGAACGTCGTGAAAGTTGTTTGGAACCTCGAACTTGTTCGCTGTCACTTCAACAAGATGTGCTGAAACGTCAATCAACAAATCGAAATTCTTTACATTCAAAAGACCTAAACTTGTATTTCATTAAATATAGCGTGCAAATGTGTATATAGTGTCATGGACTTGCAACGCCATATCGTTTATTACGAGACGAAATTCGAAGTGCTGCAGCATGCCTGGAATTGAATTATTTTAATATAGCTATAGGGTTCCACCCAAATCATTGCCAAACCCCTCCAGTTAATTCCAAGACTAGAATTGTGAAAAAGAGGTGCCGGTATGGTTACAAGAACCATCCCCTCTCCTGCTCTTTGGTCTGGAGAAGTACCGGTATGCTTGCAGTCAGCCAGGAGAGGTGCCGGTATACGGCATACGTTTTTATACAGTCCCACTTCAAGCCTTGTAATTAATTAGAAATAATAACCTTGGCGTGAAGTAAAACCTCAAGCACAACTCTCAGTGTGGTTCAGTCACTTCAATGTATTTTCGCCCATAAGTTAAGTTATAACTGTTGGAATAATAGAGCAATAAAACTCATGAAAATAAAATTAGGATCTGTTTCCAGCATGACATATTATACAACTGCATGAGTTGAGAGCCATCATATTACATAGTTTGAGGGAGAAACAACCTTAGTCCAGGCGTCCATCGTGTCCAGTTACGACTTTAAGTGCTGACCTGCAGTCTCTGCAAGGTATGCATTTTTTACTCTGTGATAGCATGTTGGACAATTCTCCCATCTGTTGGATTTCAACTTGACTTCGATGTACTTATTTTTTATGCTGAACTTTGTGATAATTGCGCTACAGAAATTACTGAATGAAATTGCATCGAAAGCGTTAATATATATGTCCGTCATCAATTGGACAATTTCAGCTCATCATGAACACTTTTAGCATTTGCACACAATTCACTCATTCAGGCGTCTTCGTCAGTTGACGATGAGCGATCATCTACATATGACGACACAAAGCTAGCTATTCATTTCGTTCCTTCCAAACAGTTTCCTCATAATTATCATCGCCTATCGTCATACTTGTTGACCCACGTGATCTGCTCAAGAAACTTACTTACCATCACTATCTGTCAACTTGGACTCTAAATTTGCTCACCCATTCACTCACTACAAATTCTACTTAATGTAAATTATAAGTGTGATTATCGCCCCAAACTTTAGTTTTTTCGTTAACATTTCTCATATTATCGCTCCTGCTTCAGGCATAGCTGTGAACTTCGCATAGAAGGCGGCTCCTTCTTTACCATAAAACCGCATTAACTATCACCTGCGGCCATATTGCGTGCTAAGCTAAACTGCTGAAATTTCAATTTTACTGAATGTATAAAATTCACAGCGTTTTTTCGGCATTGCATGCATGAATTTCTACATTCAGTGATTTCTACATTCTGAAATAGTCTTTTTTAAACATACTATTTCATCACAGGTCGCTGAATAATCATTCCAAACCATCCTTAGGAGCACCTCTGTTCATCTCTTAGATTGCCTTTTTAGCGCCTTGTCAAGTTCTTAAGAGGTGCTTTGCAAGTAGCCAGATACATACATTGACACCTGTGATCCGCGATATAGGTTTGTCGACATTCTCTTGCGTGTGTTGTGTATATCCAGATAAATAGCCATCATAGACAATGCTTGGGTCGATGTGTCATGCATGCACTGTCCTGTTGTCTTGTGGCACCAAACAGAAGCGATTTCCTTACGACAACTGCAGATGGAATTGCATATACGCCCATGCAAACTCTATTCCAATGGCCACGTTATTTTGCGAGTTTTTTCATTTTGTGGTCAATGTTGTTTCATAACTATTAACTTGTTTTGAGTAGCGCCACAACACTTTAATCACTATGTTACTGAAGTGATATTGTTTATTATCATTTGAGTGAGCGGGTTCGACCCTCGTCCGAGGCGTCAGTCACTGTGCAGGGACCATGTCCTTCGCGCACAATTGCTCTGCAGTACAACTGCAATTGCGCCATCGAGGCGTGTGCATTTCTGAACAACAAATGTTGGAGTTAAGAAGGGCGACATCAAATTTCATAATAAATCAAATAAAAATACTAGTACTAAAACTCTGTTGAAAATCCAATTCCTGGAAAATGCATGCATGGTTAAATAATTTAATAGGCTATAGTCCTAAGTGCATCATCTAAAATCAAAACACGACAAATATAATGACACTCCAGTTCCTATATATGTAAGTCAACTTATAAGACTCAGAATAGACTCTAATACTCAGCTGCATGATGGTGGGATCGATGCTTGGTCTAGCCTATAATTGTGCATGTGCCAATCGTAACATTAAAATCTCGAGAGCGCTACTTTCAGGTTGAGTGTTTCATGCGGGCAGGGCATTCCGTCTTATCCACAAGCACTTCGTCAGTGGGTCTGTATACCGTATATATTTGGCCTGTATCTATAGAACCAAAGATCTGGATGCCAATAGAAGGGGAGGCAGAGGGAAATGTTTGGAAAAGCTGGCGACATTGGAAACAATTTGTTCCTTCAGGAATTTGATCAAGGTCCCTTCAGGTCGATCGTCTTCCTCTCGCATCGTGCACCTCTGCCACAGAAGGATCACTTCTGCTTTCCTCGTTATGATTGCTGCTTGCATAAGAGCTGCAGCTTATACGATTCTAAATGTTGAAGTTCCTTCAAGGTTCAAGATAACCTTAATGAAACTCCTTGTAGCTCGCGTACTGTGGCGTACATCGCGTTGGTATATAGTCCTGTAGTTTAGAAACGATTTGGTATATAATCATTCAGCGTCGATAATTTCCCAAATGAAGTTTAAAATCAAGATAAATTGGAAAACAAGTAGCATACAGCTTAAATTAACTGATATATTCTTGATGTTCCTTAATTTTGAAGATCAATTTCCTATCACTTGATTTGAAATGATCCAACACAGATATATTCTCAGCCTGTAAATAATTAACACATGTGATGTCGATCTATTATTCATCAAAGAATCTCTTTCAAATTGGAACTTATAATTTATATGACACTAAATGCTGGTCAACCACAATATTTAAAATCAGTCCTCATTTCCCACACAAACCATTAGCCAAACATGACAGGTCGTCACACGTTTGCCTACAACAATTGTTCGTAAAGAATGAACTTCTCTGTTGCTGCAGGACTTTCTGCTAAGTCACAACATTCAGTGTATATATATATATTATGTCATTTGCTCTCAGCTGACGACTTGCCAGCGCTCGTGAATAAGCTGGTGCCCTGCGCTTGGCTCTCGAGTGGCGCTTTAGAAGTTTGAAGATTACGATTGCGATTACGATTACCTTTCAAAACCGTTTATCCCCATATGCATGGTTGCCTTTCCTTCATAGCGTGTGATCTTCTGAATATTCACCAGATAACAGTTTGGCATTGGAACAATTTCGATTAATACCTTATAATTTAGGGGACATCGAAGTCACTGGTTAACAAGTAACAATATGTCAAGTTCTTATTTATTAATTGCTCTGATATGCGCTAGATAAGTGACTGACGATGACGACTTACTGAGCGGTGAGATGATGCCTTCGAGGTGGAGGGTGGGCGTGTTGCTGGTTGAGATGACGTCATCGTCGGCATCAAGACTGCCAGATGCTTGACTGATTCTGCTGCTGCTTCTGCTGCTATTGCTGCGGCTGCTGGTACAGCTGCTGCCACCGAGTCCACCTTCTGCATCAGCGCTGTCTCCGTTTCCTTGGCTACCACCCATCAATGCTGCGATAGAGAATGCGGATGCCTTGAAGGACAGCGGTGCCTTAGTAGAACTGCAGGGAGTCATCGAGAACGGAATTAATTTACCTGAAGGGTTTTCCATTGCTAGGTTCCAGTTGATCGGTCAACTAGAACTTAACGTCTGGACAGATTCGCTTCTTGAAGACTTGAAGTAAATAGATAAAATCCAATGGATTCCTGCTTCAGATATAGAAACTTCAGAGCCTCAAGAAATCATGAATTTGGAAGATTTTAAATTCGCTGGAGACCTGTTGTCCTTCTTTCCTTTCAGTCATCTCAGAACAGCGCCAAAACTCAGTTATTGGCTTACAATCAGCGGTGCTTAATTCTGTATTTCTCTTGAGAGTTTTCTTTAAAGAAAGATTGTATTTGACACTCGAGAAGCATGAGTCTATAAACTAGATCATAAATGAAGTTCTGGCTGGTGATGAAGACGTGCTGGCGGTGCGATCGCTTGCCTGAACTCCAATGTCTTATGCGCTCGAGTCCCAAGCGCTGCAACGCGTTATCAATTCTTGAAGGCTTTCCAGCGAAGTCAGGAACTGTTCTGGTTCTTCGACGCAGACGGCGTCGGTTTCTGCTCACCTTTCGCAATGACGACACGAAGCCCGTCCGTCAGTCGATCGGTCGGTCGGTGGGCCGTCGAGACCCCCCCTCTCCCTCTGTCTGGCCGTGGCGCAAGTGGAGCCGACCGCCCGGCGATTACAATGCCCGGCCACCTCGCCTCATTCACATGTTCACAGCGCCTCAGGCGATCACCGCCTCCGCTGAAGAAGCCTGGACGACGCCATTGGCTGTCGATTGCAAGGGGCGTGGCCTGTTGCTCAGTGACCGATAATCGTTGTCGCCGCCGCCGCCGATGGATGATCAAAACTGTTCCTCTTCGCAAGATGGGCGTGCAATGGTCTGATGGTTAACGTACGGGACTCCATACCTAGGGGTCGTGGGTTAAAATAGCGATCAGGGAGGACAGATGATTCAGGGTTTCTGCTCAGTTTGCATTCCCTAACGAACTCTACAATATTATGAGCACATCGACCGTGCAATGTAGGTGGATAGCGTCAAACTAATACATGAAAGAACCGTCAGTCAGTGATTTAAATCATAACATTTGATTTCTCGGTCAGCAGAGAATCTCTCGAATTGTGGTTTATAAACCACTGAACTGTAGCAAATCGCAGTCATTTCAAATCACTCGTCATTCTTCTGTGTCAATGCTTTTCAATAAGGTTAAGCGAATGTCCATCCATGGTAATCATTAAGACGACAACTGTTACTTAATCAATGAGTTCCATCGGCTGCTAGACCTGAAGTCTGAAATGTCTGCTCTTGTGGGCCATGTATACTCTGTACGTTCTGCTCACTCGTGTGTGTCATCTCGTTAAGTACATACTAATGTCTTAAGACTTATCACATTTTTATCTATCCACCATCTTATTCTTCTGATTGTCTCTCTCTTCTCATTCTCATCCTTCTTTTTGTACATCCAATTTTCTTCTCGGTCTTCAACATATTCACTTCCTTCTCAATTATCTTCTCAATTGCCTTCTCAATTGCCTTCTCAATTGCCTTCTCAATTGCCTTTTCAATTGCCTTTTCAATTGCCTTCTCAATTGCCTTCTCAATTGCCTTCTCAATTGCCTTCTCAATTGCCTTCTCAATTGCCTTCTCAATTGCCTTCTCAATTGCCTTCTCAATTGCCTTTTCAATTGCCTTCTCAATTGCCTTCTCAATTGCCTTCTATCTCTTCGTCCTCTTATTTTCGTCCTTTTTCATCTTCTTTGACTTTTCTTCTTCTTCCTCCTCCAACTTCTCCTCCTCCTATTCGTCCTCCTCCTCCTACTCCACCTGCTCCCTACTCTTTCCTGAGGGAAATAGGGGTCAAAAACAGACATGCCTGCCGATATATGCATTCTGAGCGAGCGAGAGAAAGATATATATATATATATATATATATATAGAGAGAGAGAGAGAGAGAGAGAGAGAGAGAGAGAGAGAGAGAGAGAGAGAGAGAGAGAGAGAGAGAGAGAGAGAGAGAGAGAGAGAGCTAATGAGACTCGAATGATGCAACTTTATGAACTGTAGAGCGCCAAATTAGTATTGCTGAATCTCTCTTCGAAATCGTAGCGAGTCACTATTTAATATCCCTCCCTCCTTCCCCTCTCTCTCTCTCTCTCTCTCTTTCTTTCTTTGTCCATCCATCCGTCCTCAATATCTCTACAGTTCCTACTAATACGATCCCATATCCCGTCGTAAACGTGTTACCATTGAAGTATTCATCATACCACTGAGCCGTGGTCGATCTCTACAGCTGGCGTCACCTAGTGTCAACATTATAGCCCACTAGCTGTTACGTCAGCAAGTGGTCAGTGGCGTCGATTCAAATATAGACCAAGTGAGTCTTCGGTTCGTATACCGACGCTGCTATTAATACCTCACTGAATAAAATGTTCTCAAAAGGATTTTAGGAGGAAGTTCCTAGGCATCAGGTCATTTATCCATTTAAAATTAAAATTTGTATGGAATGAAGTAGTGAAGCAGTGATCGAATGAGTGAGCCACTGTGAGCGAGCGACTGAATGGGTGAGCGAATGAACAAGAGCGTAAGCGAGTGAGCAAGTAAGTGAACGAGTGAGCTATGTGAGTGAGTGATATGTTGAAGTGAAATTTAATGGTGATATGTGAGTGATGTGTGTATGGACGCGCGAGAGAGCGAGTGAGCGTTTGACTTACTGACTGATTGACTGATTGATTGACTGACTCACTGACTCACTGACTAAATGGTCTTAACTTCTGGGAAAGTCTTCGTGATTTGTAATCCGTTGACATTATCTGACTTGTGACGTTCTTTCGTTCCTTTTGCTCTTAATTTACGACTGGTTTGCATGCGCCATTCTTCTTTTTCCTCGCTCCCTAGCTCTCTAAGTGTCGTCGTAGCTTTGTCACCATCGTTCTTTATGGCATTGGGCGCCAAAGATGTTCTTTCGCACGCTGCCTGCGTTGCTCATACGGCGGCAGTAGACATCGCCCTAATTCGTGGGATAGGATGCATGCTAGCATTAATTACGCTCCAATTAACAAAGTGTCGGATTTTCACTTACGAAACGAAAGTCAATAATCTGCGGTTACTTGAAAGCGAGACAATGTTAGCAGATTTATGTCGTCGTTCTCTCTTCAGCGTTTCTTCCACACAAGGCGTCCGTCCATCCATTGGGAAGCGCAATTGCATATGCGTGGCTTTTGTATATTTAGTCTGTGTGGACCACTTTGCCCCATTATACAGAAATATAATGGGCGAATACTTCAATACAGCAATTGAAGCATTCGACCAGCTCCGGAAAAAATCAATGGGCCACATTAATTATCGACCTCGTCGTCAAATGATTAATTAGGATACGATACGACGGAACAGGGTGATGGGATGTGATGTAATTAATTTTTGGCGGTGCTTTGTGATTGAATGTTCTGCGGCTGCAAATTAGCAATTTCTTCAGAATATAAAAAGGGCGTTTTGTCAGCAATTCTTCCTGGATTTATATAGCGTCATTGAATAATGAATAAGCTAACAATGAATGGTGATTTCGATGCTTATTTTGAAAGCAGAGGTCTATATTGTCATTGTAAATCTTGCTGCGAATGCATCAGCTATATAGATACTCTGGGATTAAACAAATAATGTATTGTATAGTTAAAATAGATGTAGATGCAGCAGGTTGAGTCTTAGTGGAGTCCAATTGAGATATGAGGTCGATGACGGCGACCTAGGATTTGACTGTGCAGGAAGATATGAAATAGGTTCAGGTTCTAGTTTAAGCCTGAAACCCAAAATATTTGACCTTAATCGGACTACCTTTTGGAAAGTTTGGACAACCCTTCTGATTAGACTCAGTGCTCATTAATAAGTTGATGCCTTGCGCTTAGATTTCGAGTGGCGCTTTAGAAGTTTAGAGATTACGATGACGATTAAGAGACCTGAGATTTTCAAAGATGTCAGAGAACGCACAGTGCTTGCAAAACGAATGTGTCGAATGGAAACGCGCCACTAATTGCAACTTTTGAAAATTAATTAAACAATTGATTGGTAACGATTGTAGGATGATAAACCATAAGATCTGGTCAGATTAGATTCAAATCAGATAGGCTCAGATAAAATCAAGCATCATACTAAATTAGACATCATTTAGTTGCCTTGTGACGATCTCATAATTGGTCGGAGGCTGTATTTAACACCATTGCGCCCTTAGTTACGGGACCCTATAGCATCGGAATTTAACCCCTCCCTAACTCCCTTCGTCCTCTGTTCGTGTCCGGATAAATTTCCCTTTTTGTTCGACGCTTTGTGTAGGTGCTTGTTAGTCTGTCACGATCAAGGACCTCATAAACTGACTGCCCAGGAAATCACGACCATATTTGCAAACCGTTCATTAAAGCCATTAAGTGGCGGCCGACTAATGCCCACGATTCTAACGTCAGCAGAGTCGATTAGCCGCGGCCGGCGTTTATACCTGGTGGGCGGGGCATCGATTTCAGTCGCTCAATTATCCCCGCTAGGTGGCGCGATTCGACTTCCTAGGCTGTGTAGCAGAAGTCATATTATCGCAGCTGGCCGTCAACCCCCTTCCGCCCCCGCTAGTTATTTGGCTTTCCCGTAAGGTGGCGCTGATTGAAGAGACTTAGGCGTCATTTGTATACATATATTTTCATGTGTGATTGTGTTGGGCTGAGACCCGCTGTGTCGCTGAATAAGCGTTTAAAGCCAATTGCACGCTGCCACTTTGCATTTCTTTAGTAAGCCGAGGACCTCCCGTTGCGGTTAGAACTCTCGGCATTGTGGCAGCAAGTCAGTCGAGATCATTAATCAAAACCCAATGGGGGGCGGGGACCGGAGAAATGATTGACTCTTATTGGGCGCCTATACAGAAATGTTCCGTACTAATCAAGGACCATACAATAACAATGATTGTGATTATAATATTGTATTGTGTATCGGTTACTGAGATTAATTCAGAGAGACACAAATAGAAAGAGATGGAGCCAGACAAATAGAAGTACACAGGAAGACACATAGATTACTTGAGTAGCAAGTGACGAATAACAAAGGGGCAGATTGTAAATTCACTATAAACAGAAGCAGAACGATTACGACGACTTCTTGAAGACTCAGCTCTCGCTAATGAGCTGGTTCCCTACGCACGGCATTCGAGTGGCGCTTTAGAAGCTAGGAGATTATGACTACGAATTCAGTTAGGACAGAATTGATACACAACTAAAATAAGCCAGCAAACCAGATCGTGTTAAAGATGACGATAAACTAGATATTATATCAAAGGCCTTCATCACGACGATGAGATTCCAGAGATGAAGACCTTGTGAGCAAATCGTTTTGAGAGATATTAGGCATACTATTCGATCTCACATGATGCACGTATAGACCAATGTTCGCTTCTCTGAATGTTCCTGGGTTTTGGCGCTCATAGAATTCAGAAACTCAGAAAGGCGCTAAAGCACAACCAATGGCAATGTTTGAAGAAGTCTTCAGATGAGATGAAGATACCACTGAGTTACTTATGGCGGTTGAAAACTAATTGTGGATAGATGACTTCTCCTGAAGACGATCCAGTCATCAGTCGTATATACGAAGCGCTGTATCGAAGCATCGTATACCAGTACATGTACTGTCTCTCTAACAGACACTGCAACTTAGAGTGAACTGAAAGAGCGAACCCTGAACTTCGGCAGATCTGGTAGAACAGCGCTGCAGTGCATGCCAATACTCCAAGCCCCTAACCGTAGACGAATGGACAAAAGTCAAGTAGAACATTTCCTGTGAGTCTTGATTTGAAAATGCAGGATCTATTGATAGAGTTACCTAATCCACCGATCCACATTCGTTCCGGACAACATCAGTCTGAGACTCCGAGCTCCATGTATACGATGTCATGTTTAACATCAGATGATAATAGAGAGTTTAGAACGCGAGTGAGTGTGACAGCGGATGCAAGCACTGGCGAAGGAGAAGTCAAATGTCGTTCAGAATTGAGTGACGTCATTTACGTTCTTTCTAAATTCTTTGAAGACATCTCTCTAAGAAGACTTTATAAGGTTCTTCAAGAATGATCATTGTTGACCGTCCAATTTTTATATACCCTCTTTTCTTTAATTTGGTTTGCGTAAAGTTTGTCACGTTTGGTACGACTTCTTTCAACTCTTTTAGGTATTTTCCCGTCGACCTACAGAGCTGAAATGTTGCAAACTTTTCAGGCTTGCATGACAATGCAATGTTTCAAGTTTTTACGGACAGACTCCCAAAAATTGGGAAAAAATAAAAAAAATGCCAAGAAAAAAATTAACCACTCGAACGAGTCTTCACTGACGTGCTTCACTCCGGCAAGTTTACATTATCAATTATATGTAATCAAAAATCTTTTAAGGAAATTGAATGATTGCGCCATCTACCAAATAAAAGAGGGTACCGAAAACCCATGTGTTTACTTTCACTTGTTAATATGACCCGCTCGCATTGCATGCTGTTACCCATATCTTTATTACGAAATGTATGATGTTATGACGTTAGATGCACAGTTCACTGTAGGCTATAGTAGCATATTCATTAAATTATGAGTTTGTTTGCTGCTGTTGATTGTTACGACAGTCGACGTTTCCCACGAATCTCGAATTCCCGAATCGGATGCTTTTATTACGACGCTGACAGTAGATTTGAATACATCGCATTCACGATCAGTAAACCTCGGTCAATGATTGTCCGTCACGGTCTCAAGTCACATTATGTGTCTCATTCTGATGCAGTGTCTGTCTGTTTGCCTGTCTGTTTGCCTGTCTGTTTGTCTGTCTGTTTGTCTGTCTAGTTGTCTATGCGTTAGTTTCGGAACTCTGCATCGTCCGACATTGTTTCTGCCCCGCCTCGAGCGGAGAACATTAGCAGGTAGAAGTTCCGGTCAGTGTTCTCTATAGCCAGCCATGAAATTGGAAAGAAGGAAGGCGGCAGGAAACTCTTCTTCTTCTTCCTCTTCTGCCTAGCATCTTCTTTCGTCAGTCATTCCACCTAATCACTGCTACGTCTCAGTGACACCTTTATTGAGGGGCACACGCCGAACAAAAACTGCCCGAGGGGCACAACACTTTTATTAAGCGTGGCACATAGGCTACGGAGTCATAACCCAGAGGCCATCGGACGGATGCCCTGGCCAATCGTTTCATAGTATACCTATCCTAAACGTATACCTCGGTCGACGTGGCTCGGGTTTAATTGAGTCGCGATATGAGAATAATGGGCGACGCCAAACGACGTCATTGTGTAACACGCCGACGACCGACGACGACGGGTACAGGTATCGGGTAAATTATGGTCAATGATGACTATTTGCATTTAAACAAACACCAGTCGTCGTATAATACATTGCATAATGAATGCACAGACACACGCTGCGCAGTCGCCGCCAACGACCACTGAACTATTATTATATTATGTTCAGTCCGCCGCACGACGACATCTAGTGGCGGGTTGTGGCAGACAATCACAGCTCGCCACTTATAGCTCTACCAAATACACTAATGTACGTCATCGATGGCCTTTCGATGCTGCCGCGCCAGAGGGTAGCCAGATAAGATCGGGGTTTATTTCTTTGGTGGTCAAGCTGCAGGTTATATTGCATAGTGATTTGTTGGCCTTGTGTTCTGGTCAGATAAGCCTATACCCAGGATGGGCAAATAATATTAACTGGCAATGTGATAGCGACACCTAAATAATTTTCGGTGAATAAAGTGATCCCTCAATGACGCTGTCAACAATGCTACATAACTATGACCGAAGCTGAAGAATGATTAACAACCAAAGAAATGCTCCAAGCACTCAATAACCTTCACATTCAGCAAATCACCATCTGAGATGAAATTCATCGCACATGTCCATTCATTCAGTCATGCTGTAATTTATATAGCGCCCCTTCAAGAACCTATTCAGGAGCGCTCTCAGTTCAGCTACAATTATAGAAAAAACTTGAGGGACTTGTACAAACCTGATAGTTGGTCCACAAACAATGAGCAGAGCACAAATGGGAGATCATTCCAGACTGGAGGGCTCACAACCGATAAAGCACAGCGCTGCCTAATAGCCAAGCGAGCACGTGGAACTAGAAGCTCACCCCTAGTCGCAAAGCGAAGCACCCGACGCCCTGCAACGTCAGACAATGGGCGGCAAAGATCACGCAAGTAAGATGAAGCGCAACCAAGAACACAACGCGGACAAGAGCAGCAATGCGGTATGAAATTCGCAGAGACACTGGCAGCCAATGCAAAATATCACGTATGTATGCAGAAACATAGGATAATTTAGGAAACCGCCCAACGACCCGAGTAGCAGAGCGGAGTACCCGATCCAACGCCCCATAAGCACAAGAGGAAGGCCAACAAGTATAAGGAATAGCAACGGTCAACGAGAGAGAGAGAGAGAGCGAGAGAGAGAGAGAGAGAGAGAGAGAGAGAGAGAGAGAGAGAGAGAGAGAGACCTCAGAGTCACGAGTAGGCCCTATAACTCCCAGATCATAGACTGTGAGGGATAACCGGATAAGGTCATGTGAAGCAAGACCCGGGTAAGTCGGGGGTTTCAATGTACTCGAGTTGCATGTCAGCCATCAGTTGTGTACAATCAGACCCATCCGAAGACCGTATATACAGTTGCATACACCGTTGCAGTATATAGAGCCATCGAGATTTCAAGCATGTAATTCGGGATTCTTCTTTTTCAAACGGGTTCATATGACTCAACATGATATGACATGTGAGTATATTCAGAATAAGCAAGAGCGCCGCCTTTCGCTATTGGAATCAGTCATCAATCATTACAATCATGCATCAATCAATCAATAGGTTAATTTGGCAATCAGAAATGGCATTGAGCAAAAAATGGTCAAACTGTCAAGTTAGATATACCTACTAAGAAAACTGCAGCTGCAACAGAAAATTAAGGACAAGAATATTAATGGCAAACACTGCATTCGAGAAGCTGACAAATATCTAGAAGTAAATTGTATGCAGCCTGAAGACCAATGATCGGACGCTGCGGTATATATAGTGAGTGCGTTATTGTTGGCCTGTATACGGTCTCATGCAGACATGGCCACATAATATTCATATACATCATGCAGCACTTTGAAATCACGAAAATACAGATATATTATTATTATATCAATATATTTGTTTCGGGTGTAAATTGTCGAGACAAGTCGCCAATGTCGAAAGTTGTCAGCAACATAAATAGATTTATGTCAATATTTCCTTCGATCCCACATCATTCCTTCTATCGGTCGACTGTATTCAGTCGCCAGGTGGATCAGATGATTGGTCAAGGATTTTATTCGTCCATAACTCAAAATTTTCAAGTGTATTTTGTTTTCCATTATGTAACTATCCTGGGCCTATTTCTGCTCAATTGGATGTCTTCTTTTATTGCCTCAATGAATAGCTAAGCATGGTCACTTCAATGAAGGATTAAATTGGTTTATTGGCATCAAAATATTCGATCAAATATAATTTTTGTAGCAGTGAAACAATTTATCTGTTTAAGACAAGGTTGTTTCTGGAATCAGCTAGCAGTTTTTTTTCACCTGAAGATTTGCGGTCTGCAAACGACAGCGTTTTCGGCATTGGTAGGACCGATTCCAAAGCTACTTTTTTCACCCTGCATGTAGAAGTGCTGCTC
The DNA here is from genome assembly GCA_959347315.1 of Bimastos eiseni. Taxonomy (NCBI): domain Eukaryota; kingdom Metazoa; phylum Annelida; class Clitellata; order Crassiclitellata; family Lumbricidae; genus Bimastos; species Bimastos eiseni. The sequence goes on from OY365808.1 coordinate 26,548,110, forward strand.
AGAGGCGCACCCAGAACATTTTCCTGAAGGTGCTCATACTACAATCGTCGAAGGCGTGAAGCGCCGTACTGATGACAACCCTTCCCTTTCAAAAAAGAAAACTCATCGAATTTGGATCAATTGTGTGGGTCAATTTTTTCATCCAGCGGTGCTCAAGCACCTCCAGCACTCCCTAGTTGCGCCCCTGCTGCCGTCAGCTCAGTCAGTTCTGACTTCCATCGTAATTCGCACTGCAGGGTTGCCGTGCTACTTCCTCAGTGGGTCATCGCCCTACTACTCTTCAGGTCAAGAGTTGTTGAAAGCAACCCCAAAAAGCCCAGATTAAGAATCAATGATGTCACGACCAGCGTTCATTAACTTTGGCTGGTCAACCATCTGTCGATCAGTCATTATTAACGACTTGTTGGACTCACTTCTAATTCTGACTTTATACGGGATAACATCAGAGTTGACTGAACGAACTGCGTGGGACATCCACCGGGAAAGTCCGACGACATTTATAGGCATCACTGTGTGTGTGTGGGGGGCCACGTCACTATATATTCACTACTTGAGTGCATGGTCTATTTGTGTGGGGAGGGATAATTATGGGACACAGGCATAATATGCCGGATGATAAATATGTAGCACTTTGTTATCTGTATAGTAAGTTAGCAAAAGGCTCAATGGACAGTCTTTGCAGGTAATGTAATGTGAGCGTAATATGCTTTGTAATGCCTTATGAATAGGCAAAATAACTTTACAACCATTGGCATGCAACGTGTGGCATCATTCTGTCTTAGTGATACCAAAGAGAAGTGAGTTCCAGTAGTCATATATCCTGGAAACTAATTCACCAATCACCAACGAATGCGTGCACGGCTGAAGACAACATGAGGCACAAGAGATCCAATTCAACGACTGCGAAGATGGTGATAATAAGAATTATAATGGCCAGGATCATCATTACTATCTTGACGTTGTTGTTGTTTTTGATGACGATTATGGTGCTCATGATGATGATGATGCTCATGACGACGACGACGACAATTTGTGAGTGATCGGTGATATTTGGGACATTATCTTGTAGGGAGCAAGCAAGCCGATATGCATTGATCATAACAATTGTCTACATTATGACTTTGATTAAAATCGTCATTAAGTTAAGGACCGTTGTCACCATTTTTTACATTAGAACCTTCTCGTGAATACCTATATTGTACCTATAAGGATTTGTCTAAACTCTATAAATATGGATTGGGACAAAGGTCTATGTCTGCATCTATGTCGTCCTCTCTGTTTACAATCGCCACTCAGTTCGTTCCGAATGAGGCGCTATATGAATTGATAATTAATAGAGCATAAATGAAGGTACAACATAAAACCTCTGAGGCAGTATATTCTATTGAGGGAACAGAGATTTTTTAGGGAAAGAGATATTCGCTGAGATGTTCTGCTGTCTTTTATCACGGAAGAAACGCAGGAGCATACTACATGTATGCCAACCTCCTCAAACTCATCATGTGTTCGGCGCATCATCATCATCATCTACGATATCATGTCACGCCTGCAACATGAACAAGTACGACATAGTGCACAATGAAGACATAGATTGAATATATAGATTATTATATTATTTGCATATCGTACACTCGCTAATCATGACTTTATGGAGTCATTGAATAAACGTTATCAGAGCATGTAGGCCTATCGGTGGCATATATAGCCATTGCGTTGCCAGTGGATCATATAATAATGAAGTGCAATGGATCCCTTTAGCCTGCTGCATGTGCCTCCGCTGCTTCTCAGCATATACAGAGGGCGGCACCTGTTGCTGCGTTTCATAAGTGATCGTGTGTTGTGATTGTATGGCATAAAAAATGCGTTGAAATGCGGCCGACTTTCAATCGGTCGACCCTCGACCAATTGCCGGACATGAGATCTGGCCACCGCCGCCGCAGGCTCCGCTTACACGGACCAGAAAGGACCGACCGTGCGCTCTTTTGTTTTGTACGCGTAGGATTCAGCCAGATTAAATAACGTCCATATATATATACATATACATATATATATATACAATGAAGACCCCGCCCGTCACCAGGGCGGCTAAGTTTCATTTGGGATAGCATGAACTGCAGGCTATATTATGATCAGCTTATTTGTGACTAAGGTTATAAATTGTTATAAGCAGACAACAGGTTATAATTATTACAGATGCATACTGGTCATTCGGGTGTATACGTGCAGATGTATCATTCTGTGGGCTCTCTTTGTCTGTCTTCCCGTCTCTGTCCGTATGTATATATGCATTCGTGGTTGCCTAAAACCGTTATCACTGGATATACGAGATTATTTGGTACAATGGGAGTTCTACCCTTAGAAAAGCTAATATTGATTTACTTTTATAAGGGCCCATAATTACATATTAATGAGTAACCGTCCGAGAACGCATTGCAGTGAAAACACATATTGTATATCTCAAAGGTTAAGACCAGACAATATAATAGACAGAACGAGATATGTCGAAGCAAAAAGCAAAGGTTCGTCCATCCAAATCCATAATCCCTCTGCAGAGCCGAACCTTTAACATAGAACATACCAACAGTCATTGCAGCTGCTCGAAGTGTTTCAGATAGGCCCCCAATAGTGTCTCATATGGTGGTCGATGTGAGACACTGACGCCACAAGTGTGGATGCCAGGATAGACTATCTCTCGATCTCTACCTCCCTCGCTCTCTGCCTCTGCCCTGTTTTCCCTTCCTTCTCATCCATGCTTGATCCTTCTCGACGGCAACGATGCCTGTAATGGCTGGTCATGATGGCCACTCCCATCTACCTAACGCTTCTTCTCTTCGTCCTGTTGAAGTCGTCTTCCGTCTCATCCGTTGCTCTCTCCCTTACCACTGTCTCTCCATCTCTCTTCGTTGTCGTCGTCATCGTCATCGCCTGTAATTACTTGGCCATCATTGGTCTGTCAGGTCATCGAATGAACGAACGAAGATAAGCACAGCAATAGAAATCTGGTGGATATAATATTATGGTGGACTGGAACCAATTGGTTCAGTTTAACCCTGAACAACTGGTTCAATTTGGTCCATTGATCTGATTGCTGTCTGTTCGTCGTATTCGACAGAAGATTGAACGGATAGATGAAACAGATGACTGACGACCCAATCGACCAACAGCATCAACGAAGGCGGCCATTTGTCAGACTTTGAATGAGCCAATTAACTCTGAGTGACTGCATGTGATAATGTTATAAAGATGACGAAGGCTGACACAGAAGAAAACAGACTGCATAAGATCTTGTCTTGCCTTGTCTTAACCATCCTCGATCCGAGGGTTGGTCGCTTCATGGACAAATCTACTCCACCTCTTCCTGTCTCTCGTCTTCTTTAGTAAGTTGTCCAGTGGTCTACCGGTCCATTTTCCAAATTGGTCTTCCTCGTTTTCTTGCTCCCGGTGTAGTGCCTTGCATGATTTCTTTTTCTAGACAGTTTCCCTCTTTTCTCATCACATGTCCAAAGTACGTTAATTTCCTTATTTTATCAGATTAAGTAGCTCTCGTTCCATGTCTGATTGCTCCAATACTCACTCGTTTGTTTTTTAAGTCCATGATACCCTTAGAATCTGTCTTATGCATTTCATCTCAAAAGCTTCAATTCTTTTTTCATCTCTTTTCTTGATGGTCCAACTTTCGCAGCCATATGTAACATTCCAATGCTTTCATTAGTCTCTCTTTGGTTGTTCACTTTATGCTGTGACTCCTCCATATTTTCTTCATCCCTATCTGAACACTTTGTCCTTTTGCCATCCTTCCTCTTATCTCTCTGCTATGCAATGCATCTTCTGTTATCAATGACCCCAATTATTGAAACGTATCCACCTGCGCCAGTCTTCTCTCTTTCAAAACGATGTTGCATGTTTTACCATTTAATGCCATGGTATTGGTTTTATTCATGTTAATCATTAAACCTTTCTCACTTCCTATCTTATAAAGACGATTGATTATTTCTTGTAGCTCTTTTTCAGATTCTGTTAACAGTACAATATCATCCGCATATCTCAAGTTCGTTAATTTTCTTCCTCCTATTTGTACCCCTCCTTCCCAGCCAGCCAGTACCTCTCTCATCACCATTTCTGCCATGATGTTAAATAAATACGGTGACAATACACACCCCTGTCTAGCCCCTTTTCTTACTCGGAACTCATTTGGCATCCCTCCCGCTATTCTCACTTTTGCCCTTTGTTTGCCATATGACTTTGCCAACAAGTTGATGATGTGTATAGGATATCCCATTTCTATCGTTGAGACCCATAGTTGCTCGTGTGATAGGTTGTCAAAAGCCTTTGTGAAGTCGACAAAGCAAATGTATAATGGTTGTTGATGTTCATTTATTTTCTGCATTAATATTCTTAGGTTTGTGATCTGATCGCGTGTTCCTCTTCTTCGCCTGAATCCTGCTTGTTCATCTGTTATTTCGGACTTCGTTTTGTTCTTATCCTTTCTCTAGTATACGATTACGATCTTGAGCATAAGAAGTTGCTAGCATGCGCGACCAATGCTATGGTCCTGTAGTTTTTACATTGTCCTAGATCCCTTTTCTTCGGTATCGGAATGAAGATTGAGTTCATCCAATCCTCTGACCACTCTCTCAGCTGTTTTCCATATCTCAGTGCATATTCGATGTATTTTATCTAATGTCGTTCCCTCTGATTGTTTGAGTAATTCTGCCGGGGCCTCACTCGCTCCCTGCCTCTCTCCTTCCCTCTGTCCTTATTAAAGGACCGTTAGAGATTGTCTTTAAATAGCCTATAATTAGGCCCTATGTCGACTTCAAATTTGCTCTTTTTGTCACTGTTGTGAAAATCTTTGTTAGCTTAAACTATATATTTACAGTTGTATAAGATCATGGAACAGCGTCCAGAGGAGCGTTTATACGCTACGGAACCCTATAGGCGCACAAATTTTGGAGCTCTTTTGAATTTGTAGGCCTACACTGAGTCTGCGACTGTTGTGTCCAAAATCCCAGAAAGTTTAACTGGGAGTCATTTTGCGGGTGTTATTGACACTGTAATAATGAGTAGTTATAGAAACTCTATTTGAAAAATTGAAGTTATTTGACTTTAGCGAAAAGACCGAGAAATATCATCTATACGACACCTTCTGGAAAAACTCTTGCGCCCTGTTAAAAAGAGACTCATGATACGCACCCTACGCTCTTACCAGTGTAGCTAACCGAGCAAATTGATACCGAAATGAACAAATCAGGTATAAATAACTACGACACACTTGTATGTGAATGCATATAGCTTTAAAACTAGAGAATATAATTATTATAGGCTATAGCCGCCATATAAAACGATTAATATTTCAATTCATTTTGGATCCTCTGAGGTTTGGGGCTATATAGGCGCGCGCATATATAGTGCACATATATAAGTAGGCCTAAACGCGCCGCTGACAGCACCTCATTATAAGCTTAAATTGTATTAATTAGTCACTTAGGAATGCTCGTTATAGAAGTGACAAATTTTCGACACATCCTCAGCTGTTTGATGTCGGTTGTAATTTGTTTATTTCCAATCTGTTAACCGATGCAAGGCTCTTTTTCACTGCTAAAGACTCGTCTTTGCAAAATCCCATGACAGGACCAACGCCCGTTAGACTACTCCCACCATAGACGCATGCCATTGCATATATCGAAATCTGATTTTGTCAAGAATTACACAAACGAGCGATTGATTGTCTTACTCTTAAAATTTTAATACTAATTCCACCTTGCCCATCTCATCTGAATTCTAGCTTGTAAAATCTCAGTTTATCAAAACTTATCCTTTACGCTACTGAACCTTGCTTTTAGTTTATTTACATCGCTCACTAGGCCTACTTTAGATCTAACTCTAATTCCTTGTCTTCCATTTCCTCATCTAACCATACTCGATCTTATCTTATGTTACCAACCCTTTATTTATCCTACCTAGTTGTGGCAGTTTAACGACACTGTGTGATAATAAAGATCATTAGCGTCGCCCTTCTCCTTTATCCAGGCTTGGGACTGGCACTGCCTGAGTTCTTGCAGCGGATGAGTTCTTTATCCTACCTATACATTTAGTATACTTTTATTTACCTGACCTTACTTACCTAACCTCATCTTGCACATGCCATTAACAAAGCCAGAGTGACCACAAAGCGTAGTGCTGCCGATACTTTTGACCTTTAACCCCGAGTTCTAGATATGCCATGTCACGAAGGGAGAGAGTGGAGGCCGTGAGCGTCAGTTTCCATGTTTTACGATGCTCAAGACTACCATCGAAATGTCCTAAACCACATAACGAAGCAATAACGAAACAATACCACGACCTGTACGTCTGTCTGTATGTCTGTATATCCTCGTGCAATTCTGCTGGTCGAACTCTCTCCCACTAGTTACAGCTACTTTCATCCTTCCCTCCCTCCGTCTATTCCGCCCGTTACCACCCTCGCTCTCCAACTATATCCGGTATAATGGCCTGTGACAGTAATTCGATCTGTCATTTAACAAAGCACAAAAAATTCCGCCAAAACGCTGGCTTTGCATACGCACGCACTCGGCCCCCGCTGCCCCGTATCGTAATGTGAACGGAGGCCACTCTATCTGTCTACGTGGCCCCGCGTACCTCAGTCGTCGTACGACCCAGCCACGCACTACACCTTTGTTTCAGCCGCCCGCCCAATTAGGCCGACCGATAAGCGTGGCCAGAGCGCCACCCGGCGGCTGACCGCGGAAACACGGCCCATCTTACGTTACACATTAATTAACAGCTTATCGCCTGACGATCGTTATCCACGCATCACTGACCCGACCACGGGCAGCACACAAGATGAAATCCCACACCTCCTGACGGACGGTCCGATTAACAGAAACGCGGATAGGTCCACCTGGAGGAAAAGGAGGAGGAGTAGCAAGGCGAATGAAGACCCGTGGTAGAAGTACTACAGACGAAAGACGGGGTTTCTAAGCTAAAACATTTCCACGAGAATTGTATGTAGTTAGCCTATCTTACGGCCATGTCAATATGAGACTCACCCTTTGGCAGCAAACGTAATGGCACGTCTTGTATTACTTGCAATGAACAATTACAGTTAACGTTATGGTAAGACTTAACTAGAAGAGCAGTCTATCAAGCTAGCCCTGAGGCAACCGCCATGAGCATGAGGTGTTAACATCCTCACTTTTCTTAGCCTCGGCATATGAGGGTGTGTGGTCTGCCCTCTCCCTCGCCGTTGATCGTCCCACGGTCCTACCGACAATGTACTTATCATACGGCAGCATGGCGCACACGAACAAAAATCTTGAACCAATTTTCTGCCTAGCGAGTTTGAATTTCCAGAAGGACCTGGGCCTACCAGCATGCATCGCGGTTTTGAACTCTGTGCCTAGTTTTTATATGCGCCGTCTTACTGCCTTTATTTCGTTTGGAAAATATAATGACCCCAAATCCCAAAGCATGTTTGTCTTGTTAAAATTTGTTTTGTGCACCATTTATCAGAATGACGAAGGATTACTCACACTCTCAGTAGATGCACAACTTAGCAGGACACAATCTGCATGGTAATATATAATACATAGCCATATATATATATATATATATATATATATATATATATATATATCGTACAGGCGACGTCGTTTACACTAAATGATGTAAATGATAAGACTTAGCATGGTCCCAGCGCACAACTTAGGAATCTGGTTCACACATCGGTGGCGACTATGTGCGTCGGCTGACCCTGCGAGTATTGGCCTACTGTCACTACTGAGTACTGACGCCAAAAATGGCATGACACCCATTTCAATGGGCAGCATCATGCCTAATTTTATTTGTATTTCAAATAGCGAAGCTTTGTACTCAACATAATAGCAGAGGATTAGGAATGGTAAAAATATCTCAACATTTCCTTATGAGTGCACTCGAACCGCCATATTATCATTCGATTAAACCAACGAAGCCATAATTATGTGCATGATTGTATTCGACGGAGGGCAGCACATTGTAGGCGCCAATGAGCAAACAACTGAATTAGTGTAGTACAGGTAACTGTAACTTGGGTTCTACGGATTCCATGTCCAACACTTTTTAGCCCACAGCAGCTTGTTGTAATAGCCAGTTTATTCACAATAGCTCAGTCAAGAAAAGACATTTGGGCTGTAAGGTCAGATTCCGTTTTAGGTCAAAAAAGGCAAGGGTAAGAAAAGTACACAGATGGGCGGCATATCTTCATGATTGGCACACGAAGAAAAGCGAAGAAATTAGATTAGCATTTGTAAGGGGCGTCTTTAATTTGGAACGCCAAAAGGCAGATTTCAAGAGCCACAGATGAAGTAGCTGCAGATTAGACAAATTCGTGGTCTATAATGGGTGAAAATTTGGGGGATGAAGTCAGATTCAGTTGTAGGCCGAGCTCCAAGGATCAATCTGTGTAGTGCCATCTTCCTCGTTCTGTCCGTCTCAGTCCTTCCTTCCACTCTCTTTCCTGCCTGTCACATATATTTATCGCTTTGTCTTTGTTCAAAAATATTTTTTACTCCTTGTTACAGACTAGGTACATGTTCTCACGATTAACCATCTTAATACTACCATTACATTAAACCACAATCATGCAATGTATGCATAGAAATAATTTTCAAACATATGAAATGAAATCCTTGTCTTCGGTAGGCCTACATTCCTGCTATATGCCTACCTGACACCTGCACTCAACAAAAATACTCAATATTCGGATGTGGTTTATGCAGAAACCCATTTTCAGTGTGCACATAAAATTTCAGTAGAAAAACATCTGAAGTAAATTATCCAAAGGTATTTTTGGCACAAAGGATATTTCAAAATTAGAATCAAAACAACTTGAATTTAAACATCATAAGCATGAACTGGTTTTTGCAGAAGCAAATTTCATACACAACCCCATCTGACCAGGTTATAATATTGTTGAAAATGAAAGTTCAAGTTAACGACTGAAAACAAAATGGATCAGTGTTCAACATTGTTCAGAACTAAAGTTTACAATTGTTGCCATTGGCAGAATTAAGTTAGGTCCTTGTAAGCGGTTGATCGCATGATCACTTCACGAGTCATAACGACTACTCCGCTGGATTTTGTATTACGATCAGCATGTAGTCTTTGTCTGAAAAGATCAACAATAGAGGTCATCAACAGGTAACAGGAGGGTTAGTAACATGTCACATTGTTAATATATTATGTGATCAAGATCGTTCTATACGTCTCAAAGTCATGGTCAAGTGGTTTATAATTCACTGTACCTAGGATTGCTTGATGAAGGAACATTTCATAATGTGGGAGCACAGTTTTCATTGCTCCTATATACAGGCTGCTTATTCCATCACTTAATATAGACTCTCTTTAACTCATCAGAGACTACAGGTTTTAGTCTGTCTCTCATCATCCAGTGTCCCATGGTTTTAGTCTGTCTCTCATCATCCAGTGTCCCATGGTTTTAGTCTGTCTCTCATCATCCAGTGTCCCATGGTTTTAGTCTGTCTCTCATCATCCAGAGTCTTATGGTTTTAGTCTGTCTCTCATCATCCAATGTCCCATGGTTTTAGTCTGTTTCTCATCATCCAGTGTCCCATGGTTTTAGTTTCTCTCATCATCCAATGTCCTACGGCCATTTTGCTCAATCTGCCAAGTTCATTACAAATGAGATCATTTGTAGCAATGTGCAAAAAAAGCCCAATGCCAGATTTTAACAGAGATTATAAAAAAATCATTATGAAATCAAGAAGCATCAGATAGAACATTGTCTCCTCACAGTCACAGAATTGAGCAAACTGGGTTCATTAGCATCTGTACACATTGTTGTCATGTTATATATAGCACGAACAAAACGAATTCATGTAGCAATAAGAGTGGGGTTACCTGGAGCAACTAGGATCTCATGTTTCTTGGACCTCACTCTAAGGAATGTCAGATCATTCTGAGGATCAGTGTCCCGGACACAGTTGCGTGCCTGTGCTGCCAGGCTGCTCAAGAGACTGGCATACTGAACAGTAGTCGAGTTATCCAGCGTTGTTCGAATAGGGATACCTTCATCAAAAAACAAAGTAAACATTTCTTACATTAATTGAAAATAAAGTAGGCAATTGGTATAAAATAAACTGTATAAATAGAGTGTTATGTTTTCACAATGGTCAGAGCTGGAAGAATAATAAAAATTACGAAAGTTTATCTAATAGTTTCTGTTATGTATTATTCTCAAAGTTTGAAGTACATGATAACCGTAAATTCTAAGCACTCTACACTGAAAGAGAAACTACCATAGAATGACCTCCTGCAAAACTACCAAACCAAAAAATCATCGGAAGTCTGACTTGAATCTGAATCAGGTACTTATGTAATATTTCTGTTTGACTTGAATAAACGCCTAATACTTTTGAGCTTAATACGACCCGTATTAACAGTAACGCTTCCAAGCATCACGTATTTATTGTAAAAAAAAATAACTAGATTTACTATATAAAAGCAAAATTATATTTAATATGATTTACTTCCTTTCCATTAAATTTTGTTTTAAAAAAATGCACTATAATGAATGACAGCAAATTAAATTTATTCAAAATGGATTTTAAAATTAATAATTATATAATCGTTAGTCTTATTTTCATATATAACACATTCTTAATTAATACTCAGGTTTTCAGCATCCATGGCAGATAATATTTAATATTATAAGTTTGAACTTCGATTAGACTGTGTGTATTAACTATTACCTTAGTATTAACTTGGTATTATACTAATGTATACTATTGTGTAATTTTAGATAATTAGTCTAAAATTAATTTACATTCAGCTAACCACTCTTGTAACGTTCTCTAAGACCCACTTAAGCACCCTCGAGCTTTATGTAATTAAGCAGTGACCACATAGCTTCTTCAGTTTTTCATAGTCACATATCGCTAGCAAATTGTTTTAATATACTTATTTTGGATAATCAACCGTATGATAATTGAAATGAGTAGCTTCTCTCCCGGTGTCTACGCATCACCTGAAGGCACATCAAACCCAACCACAACCACGTCAGTAAACTCAATAATCAAACTTACTTTTAGGCAAACCAGGGTTTATGTGAAAAGGAATTTAATTATAAAGGCAGTGGAGTCCAGGAAATACTTAGAGAGACAATTCTCATGCATATGAAAGGCTTTATTATGCTTCATGTCACAAGGCACTTTTAAGTAAGTCTAGAGCACTTAGATTACTAATTGCTGTGGCATATATTCAAGACAATTAAGGTATACATGTGCTTACCCTCACTGTTGATCACAATCACACCCTGGACACCCTTATGCGACTGAATTCGCTTAAGCGTTTCCTCCACTTCAGACTGCAACACATAAGAACCAAATATATACAGGCCACAGAAAAGGCGATCAACAAATAGAAAATTTACAATTGCAATCTGGCTTCTACTAGGCATTCTGGCAACAAGCATTCTTCTCAATGGAGACCTCAATAATCAGTATCACTACACAGAATGAAGTGACAATCCTCTATTTTACAATCCTATATTTTAATAGATTTGATCAAGGCCATTAAAATTTATTATGGCAAGATTCACATTAGGTCATTTGAAATAGACAATAAATAATTAATATTCATATATATTTTCGAACCCATGCTTCCTTTAGATAAATTGGACCCAAGTATCAATAATTGCAAGATTGGGATTCAATATATCGATTTTGCGTTGCCATACAAGCTGCTTCCTGTCTTCATTAGTATATAAAATCTTCACAGAAGAAATTCTTTGTAAATTTATTTGTATTTAATTAATTTATTGCAGTTTTGAAGCCGTTTTTGCAAATAGTTTCATGTAACTGAAAACATCACCAGGGATGTTCGAGGGTGGTATAGCCATTTTGTACCAGCAACTTCTCACTAATTGCAAGATTGGGATTGAGTTGATTAAATTTGCATGGCCGTCTAAGCAGTTTCTTTTGTTACTCGGTATATTAAACTACTACTAAACAAAATCGTGTCTTCTCAGTGGTTGGCCCCCACTCTGGAAAGTGATCCCATTGGCATTGTACTTGTCACCAAGAGTTCAATCAAACTCCTTTTATACTCAAGTTAAAACTGTTCTTTTTAGCCGGGATCGAGAGCGCTCCTGAGTATTAGCATTAAAGAGGCGCTATATAAATCTTCGTAATGAATGAATAAATAAATATTAAATTCTCATCGAAGTAATTCTTTGCCAATTAATATGGTTTTGAATTGATTTATTGGTGATTTGTAGACAGTTTCAGGTGTTGGAAATTGACAATATGAAAGATCAATGATGAAAAAATGAATTGTAATTTGTAAATAGTTTTATGTAACTTAAACTGAAACAATGGCTAATTCATGATGGCAGATTGGTTAGAGCGTAACGCTCAGTGTGCGCAAAGTGAGCGGGTTCGATTCTCGCCTGATGCGTCAATGTGTAAGGACCTTTAGCAAGTCCTTTGCACACAATTGCTCTGCATTACGACTGCAATTGCACAGTCAAGGCGTGTGTGCACTTCTGAACTTAACTGTAAGAAGGGCAATATCAAATAACAGTTATATTGTATTATCAATTCAGTACACGGCAGCATTATTCCCTAAACTCGAACCCATCCTTAACATTTTAGGATGGACAAACAATAAGTAGTAACAATAATAAGGATAAATCACCTGCAGCTGAATTATCAGCTGCAATACATATGAACATTTTACTTCTGCGGCTGAAACCATAAAAAACTCCACAAGTGATGACCATTTTACATGTGCAACCTTTAGCACATGCAAACCGACAAAAACAACGAATTTCTTTTAATACGCATCATGAGAGCTGATTAGGGCCAGCTAGCACCCTGTCAGGTACTGCTAAGGAAAGTTAAATTCAGGTCATAAATGCATCATGAGGATCAATTAGCGTCAGGGGCCTCAGGCCGTTTATAAATATATGTGAAAACTTTCGGCTGCAGAAGTAATTTTGCAAGTATTTAGTATCGGGGTTAAATTTTTCGTGTATCTTTGGATGAGCCGTGATTGGTTGTTTTAAATTACACACGAAGTATAAATACTGGCAAAATACGAAGTTGATAGTCAAACTCCGCCCCTGTTTGCACTTTGACAGTGCCAGTCCCAAGCATGGATAAAGGAGTAGGGCAACGCTAATGATCAATGGTGTCACAGTGTCGTTAAACCGAAACTACTAGTTGATAATCACTCAGAAAGAATTTTATGTTGAGAAAAGTCGGATTAATAAAACAATTTTCCTCTCCAGATTGATGGAAAGAATTGATTAAATGAAAGCCAGATCTATAAAAAGAAATTGAGTACATAGAAGACGGATTGCTGACAAGAATTGTGAAGCACAGAATTATGATTGGATTGATGAAATAATTCTGTAAAATGAATGCTGGATTGATGAAAAAATCCTTGATTAAGTAGAAGCTGAATTTATTAAATGAATTCGTGTTGAAATAGAAGTTTCTGTAGCAGCATTTTCTAATGAAGAAACTAACCCTTACCCTAACCAACACTCACACGGACCAACCAGACCAAAACAATATTATTTTAATCAATCCAGCTTCCATTTAGGTATATTTCTTTTCAGCAATCGAGTTTTTGCGTGTACACGACTTTGTTTACATACGTCGCATCGACATTCTCGCATCAAACCAGCTACGCTAAAATAAACTTTTACGAAAAGAAATAAACATAAATGGAAGCTGAATCAATGAAAAGGATCATATATGTAAGTATAAGCTGGACTGATGAAATGAATTATGCTGTTTTGGGACAATTTTGAGTGTTTCTTGAGTACATTGCCTGCCTTTAATTTTTGGATACTAAAACCATAAATTACCATATAAAATCCCATACTAAATATAAGTCGCAATTTTCCGTGCTTTGCGTGGTCGAATATTCTGGATCAACCCGAATCATCGAAACCCCAATCCCCACGAAAACGCTGAAAAGGCAAAAAAGCCCGATTCCCCGAAAACAACAATGTACTATTGAAAACCGCGGAACTGTCTCAAAACAGCGCAATTCATTCATCAATCCAGCTTCTGCGTGAATTCTTTTAATCAATCCAACTTCCATTTAAGCAGAATCCTTTTCATCGATCCAGCTTCGTTTTCGGGGATACGGCGGAAATCACTTTCGGGGATTCGGGTTTCGGCGATTCGCTACGCACCCGAATATTCGGCCCCAGATGTACATACGAAATTTACCCCGTAGCGATTTTTGCTCTAATGATTTTATACTCACTTAGAAAATATATGGAGGCTTTAGTGAAGTTTCAAGTTTAAGGTTTGACTACGCACTCGTAAAACCAAGCCCTATGTAATGCCCTGTAAATGCCCGTATGATTGGAGCCTGACTCGCCATTGTAATGATAACTCATGTCTAAAATAGAACACACTCAGTGATTTGTGCTTCGATAGCTACTCGTTTTATTTCAAAATACAGTTTCGGCTGAAAATAAAACAATTTACCATTCTAAACTTTGCTTTTCAATCGCCTTCTCTAAAACTGCTCGACGGTTTCCTTAGAAATATGTGCACAATAATGCGTTGCAACTCAGATCCGACATACAAAGAACCAACGTGCCATAATGACGTCAAGACATTATCGAATTATTTAAATTTTCTATTAATGCTTCAGCAGCTTCATCCTATTAATCAAAGATCTCAAAATTAAAACACAACATTGCCTTAAAATCTTTGCTATTAACTGCATTATCATTCATTTTATTTATATAGGTCATTTTCATGGAAAATTCATGCCTCAGTTGAGCTTCCCACCGAATTATTGCATCTTAAAAGATGACCGCTTGAATCTAATGTTATAACTGGCGTATGTCATACGGTTGCTATTTTGGCTTTCGTCAACAGAAATGCCTAGCGCCATCTGGTTCTAAATCTCAACAATTGTGCATGGACATATACACGATGACGATACAATACAAATAGCATTTATAGTGCGCCTTAATAAAACAGAGTCTTACTTTAAGGCGCGTTACATAAACAGTTCCATCAGTCATAATAAACAGAAAATAAATGGGTTTTGAAACTAGACTTCAAAACTTCCATCGAGGATGCTCTGCGCGCTGCCTCTGGTATGGTGTTCCATTCAGCTAGATTATCTATTTCAAACATTCTGTTGCCAAATTGCAGCTTCGATCTTTTAATAACAAAGTCCCCTTTTGAAGCAGAACACAGGCCTCTTGTTGATCCCATGGTCACATGGTGTGACCAGGGCAGAGAGGTACGGTGTGGCCAAACCACTAACATAAAACCTACATGATAGACAACAGTGGGGCGACAATGGCGATTGCCTGACTGGGCGCACCTTATTGATGCTTTTGGTTTTGTTTGTTTTATACTCTTTGTTGATAATTGGTAGTTATAATGCCTTCTGTACTGGGCATAGGCCTATGCTTAGTGTGGTCTGTGGCCCTACAAGGTCTTGATGGATCCCTGCCCTGTATGGTCTCCTTGGTCTTCTGCAGCATATTATATCATTTATACCTCCAAGCTCCAGCTGGGATTTCTCTTTAGACTTATGTAGTGCCTCACGCATAATGGCTATTCAGAGACACTGTCAGCACAGAAACGCCTTCAAAGAATGAGGACGATGGAGAGGATCCAGTCATTTAGATTAGCCTTTAGTGATGGAGAAAGGTCATTCCAGGTAAACAGACCCACAACAGCAAGCGCCCGGTGTTAGAGCCAAGGCAGTCTAAGTCGTAGGAACCCAGAGATCAAGACGATCAACAGAGCTCCAGAAACGAGGTGAAATTGCAGATGACGTTGGTTTTTATAATTAAACGTTTTGTATTGGCCTTGCGAGCCAGTATTGAGGGTCCGGTGGTTGCTCCCTTCGCTCTGACAGTGGGGATCTTGTGATTCTGTCTGCTTGCACAGCAGCTAAGGAAAACCGTGGTCAACCAACTGCACTGGCTTCCGTTCTCCCTGCATCTTGGAAGTTTAAAGCCCTCTGAAAGGAAGCAGGAGTAATTTCTTCAGATGGTATGTCAAGAGACTCAAGACAATCACTCATTAATCTGAGAAGTTGAGATGGTGCCTATGATTAGGCGCATTCTCTCCTCAACTAAGTTAAGGGCAAGTCAATACAAGGCCAAACCCTGACAATGAAAAAGGCTCTCAAAAGCAGTGAAACTGAGGGACAGAACAAGCCGCAGATGACTTGAAAAAGGCGTGAAACCACAACAAAACAGTCAGGTGATTTGGTTAAAAAATTATTAGGTGTTGTCCACAAGACATGTCTGCCAATTTGACAAAATTTTGACCCCTTTCATCTTTGTTTGGCTGCTTTACCCTCCCTACACCAAATTGCGAATGTCCACACTACAAAGAAATACTAAGACCTAGATTGGGGTAACCTGTTAGTCTAACAGAGCTAACTGTGCTCATGGGTGGGGTAGTTTGATACAGCTGCATCCAGAATGGAAAAGTCAGTAATTAGATCCAATACAGTTCAGAACATGTGTTGTCTGTTTGACTTAACTTGGTGTAAATAATAGGTTGCGCTGAAATAACTATATGCCATATTTAGATGTGACATTTATACTGATAATGACCCCCATTCTGTAGTTGTGTGACCATTCCCTCTCCCATGCAACATCTTTATTCCAGCTAATTGTGTCATGAAGCACAACCGGGCAAAAGTTCAGGATGATCTGCGACGCATGTTGTGCCATATAGAAACATAGAAAGACGAAAATAAGGAATAGCTCGTACAGGTTTATTGCAATGCGTAAACCATCATAATATACTGCATATGTATATACTGTATGGCTCTCTTTTGATCAGATCAAATTCATGTCTTCTCATTCCTTCATTTTTAAATAAATGCAAATTCATGCAGAATCATTCCAACTGAAAATATCTTATGTTACAACATTACAAGCTCTGACATTTTGCACAATGTACATTTTAGACACAATTCACGCATTTCTTTATATAGTAAATAACCCAAAATAAAAATTCTGCAAAGTCGCCTAACTAATTAAAATCCATTTGATCAAACAATGTATTAATTGCATCATATTACATAAAACATATTCAAAATGCAAAGATACAGATTGTAGCTATGTTTCTTTTCAGTGATATTAATTAGCAGCTGAATTATGCACTTGTTAATTCAGAGTTAGTATTACATTGGCATGATAATTAGCTGCACAAGACAAGCCTGATCACACTGAATTGCAAGAAATCAATTTCTTATAAAGCCTCTATGAGATCAAATCAGTAAATTTATATACTTTAGGTTACTTATTCATTTCATTGCAGTTGATTACACAAAACAATACACTGCTAATCTTAACAGATATAAGGATTTCACTGTCAAACACAATTGTAATCTTTAAATTTCTAAAGTCCAACTCAAAAGCTAAGTGCAAACACCAGCTTATTCACAAGCAAAATAATCCTCCATCCATATGAGTTGGAAATTTCAGTACAAATCAAGGTTTAAAATGCAACAAGTTGTGAAACAACTTCAGTATTTTCATGAACAGACATTCAAATAGACTCGTACTATTCTTCAACTGGCAAAATATTAGGCATCTGAAGTCAATTACACCTATGTACATGTTAATACAGCCACTGGCAGTTCACAGCAATGTTCAAAGCACAGAGTACAAGGTGGTAAAAAGATTGTTCAGAGCTGGTGATGGGTTAAAGAAAACACATATGCCGTGGATTTTAACAATCACAAATGTCTTAGGAAGTCAATTCCACTTTGCAAAATGTCCCTGGAATCAAAATACCTTATATATACAAACGTCTCATTTTCTCTAACTCTTTGGAGGCTCGGAAGAATCTTTTTTGTACTGATCAACGAAATCTCTGAACTTCTTCCAGATCTCCTTTGGTTCATCGACCCGAGGCACCTGCATGACAAATATTAAACAAAGAATGCTTAATTTCATTCAATGTCTGGATGCAATTATCAGAACTTCCAGAAACTGCTGCTAAATCGTTTTAGTTGTAAAATTTAATGAAATCAGAAGTGCTTGAATTCAAAATATAGCCAGACGACCACAGCTTAGAAGCAATTGCACTAAAAGACTAAAAGAGAGAAATCTCAAACATACAGAGTAGCAAAACATTGCCTTAAAATGTTATCTATTACAAGACTACAGAATACACCAAAAGTGTCAAATCTGTTTCCATGGCAGGCTAGTGGCAATATTTTCCAGCAAGTGGTGGGCCAGAGCGCTGAAGGTCCCTAAGAAAACAGGGGTAGGGAATTATAATAGGCTCCAGAACTTAGACATTTTCAAAAAACTAAATATTAAATGCCAATGCATTTCTTAGTATATGAGCAGTCAAATTAATCTCCAAAAATCATAATTATGATCTTCATTATCAGTCACAAACATAACATAAACTCATTGACTCATTAATTCTAGTTTATAGATATTGTACATGAAGGACTGAAATTCATCTTATTCTGATATTTAAAACAAGTTCATGTCAAATGGAATCACGATACAACAAGCTCTAAAAAATTAACAAAATGGCATAGGCATTAGGCAAGGCTACAAGGGCCAGAAAAACATCATCAGTGGACTAGAAAAGGCCCAAAGGACAGCTCTTTGACATACCTGGATTACACAAAGTGATAGTGTGTACCATACTTGAAAAAAATTGTATAACTTAAAATATTTGCAAGGAAAGAGTATAACAGTGGGCACCACTGACAAGAATATCCATGGAAACAAGGGAAAAGTGTGGATAACCTAAAGAATTGGTTACGACAGAGACAGCAAAGTAGGACTAAGGAGGTTAAGTTAAAAAATACAAGCAGGATAAATTGAACATTTGAAGGTCAGGCAGAATAAGTAAGTAATCTCTTATTTGCATAATCTGATCCTGACAAATAATTTATTTGCATAAAACAAATGCTCATATTGCCCAAAAACTAAGCATACAGTCTACCTGGCAAAATGTAGCATAATATCAGCAGAACAAAAAACAGAAAGCATAACGGATGCATTATTATAAGCAGCCATAGATTGTTTGATTTATCTAATGTCATCAAAGGTTTGGAGGTCAGGATCAAACTTAATTGGAGTTGAGTTTATTGCCTGAAGAACAAAACTGCTGCTAGCAAAGATTGGTTCAAGTTATCAACAATATATCTATCTATTATCCAGGTGTATTATTATATGCATGATTCGTGTATGAGCAGAGGCGGTGATCACGTGGCAAGTAGGGGGGAACACCCAATGAGAGAGGTAAGAAATGTGGGGGGAGGAGAAATGTATAACGTGTCCCCTCTCTGTAAAAGGTGAGGGGACTTGTCCCCTCGACCCACCTGGGATCGCCACTCCTGTGCATGAGGACTTCAATGCAACAATTTTACGCCAATACCCAATTTAGAAACAACTTTACCTGATAATTCTGGTCAAAGTAGATACCGGCATATACTCCAACAGCAAGTGATAAAAACTGTAAAACAAAAGCACCAGTACTTTTACAAGCTCTCGAAAATCATACATTTTCATATGAATGCACCAATTTCGAATTGTTCGAATAAATACAGAGCAAAACATCTAAGATGAAAACTGATGGGAAAAAAGCATCACTTAGAACAAAATGAAATCTTGATCTGTTCCCATGATAGCAGATTTTAAGGTTTAATTATTCTCTTAAAACGAAATTAACAAGACACAAATATTGGTTATTATTAAAATGATTTTGAATCTTGTGAATACACTTTTTCAGTTCTGATAATTACACCAATGTTGACTAAAACACAACCGATTGTGAAAAGGTTGTTACCTCCCTTCATACACTTAGTGTAGTTTGCCATTATCATTGTTTGACAGAATTTCACCACAAGAGTAACATTTAGAGTCCTTGTCCATAACTGGATGATTGGTAATTTAAGACTTGCATTACTGTCACAACTTGAGGGTGCATGATACCATAGATATCGTGATTACCAAAATTATATCCATGTAAAGGAAGTAAACTTATATAGTGTGCTAGCCTTACAGACCAGCTTTGCATGGAATTGAATTTTGAACTCAGTCTTTTGTTCCTGAAATTGGTTCAGGAACAAAGCTCTACCAAACAGTTTTTAACCAACATGCCTGATTCGCATATTAAATTAGCCCCACTATATGTGACACAATAGCAAATGGCTACCGTTTTTTTAATGAAATGTCAGAAATTCAGGCAATTGAAAGTGAATTATGTCAAAACATCGGAATTAAAAGCAAATTGTGTGCAGAAACAGTCACGGTTATGTAGAAATTGACATAAGAACTCTCTGCAAATATTTTCATTATCGTCAGAGAGCTCCGTTTAAAAGTAAATTGTGTGCTAAAACAGTCACAGTGACATAGAAATTCGCATAAGAACTCTTTGTAAAAACTTCATATCGCCAAAAAGTTCTGTTTGCAAGCCTTTGTTGGGACACAGAAATAAATTTCTGTTTTATAGTTAAGATAATAATGGCTGTTATCACTAGTTGATCAGATCCATTTCTTGGATATCTGCATCATTCATCATGGACAGAAGGATGGAAGAAGCACAGTTTATCAGTGAGCTGACTCAAGTGCTATAATTCATTGATTGTCATATCAATACATAATTATATGGTCTACTTTGAATTTGATATCTACAGCAATGTACCAGTTGTGTTGTCACACAGAGAAATATAACTCATGACTTATTTTCAAGTAGAATTATTCACCATTATGGTCAGAGACAAGTGTCATAATTATAAAAATAATAAACCTTTATTATTGATTTTTACCTCATCAGTTGAGCTATGTTCAAACCATACACAACATTCTTATGCAAAAGTATGTTAATGGTGCAGACAACTTTTATTATTTACTAAACGGATATAAGGTTAATATGAAATATCAACTCTAGCACCTTGTCTTATATTTTTACTGGTATGTAATATGTAACAATTAAATCACAATGCTTCAAACACACATACTCATAATGTATAATGACAAGTCCACATTGCTATTCAAACTTACGCTTCTCAGCAAACCCATTTCGGTTCTATACAAATAACTGTAACGACTCCAGCGAAATATTCGTTATTCAGCCGTCTTTTGCAAACGTAAGCAACTCGACAAAGTCCGTACGTACTCGAAACACAGGTTTCACTTTCAAACAATCACTCTTTATACCTGTAAATATCTAGGCCCTACAGATAAAACTAGATTGCGTGATGACATTTCTCGGTTTCGTCATTATTACTCATTTATGATCTTCTTCGGTTTCGTCATTATTACTCTGTAATTTCAAACGATTGCAATGCATTTTCCAACCAAGTCAAACGGCGTTTATTTCTCTAACAGCGCGGGGGGAA
Organism: Bimastos eiseni; assembly: GCA_959347315.1. NCBI lineage: Eukaryota > Metazoa > Annelida > Clitellata > Crassiclitellata > Lumbricidae > Bimastos > Bimastos eiseni. The sequence continues at coordinate 26,569,494 of OY365808.1, forward strand.
ATCCAGAAAAATATGCAAATTTACTGATTAGTATCACATTAAACCACTCTAGTGTCAAATCGATCAGGTGTTCACTTATTCGATCACCGCATTTCCCATGCAAGATATAGTCGCAACGATGGATCAGCAATCAGCTTGTTGCATTATACACTAGGATCCTTCACTACGCAAAGAGACACATTTTACTACAGCAACTTACCGCTCCAAATAAGCCCATTTTCAATACGAAAGTAAAGCTGCTACTTCCACCTTGTCTTTACCAATTAATTACCATCAAGTTCAAGCTTTTTTCAGACCGAACACGATTTCGAAAAACGATATCGACCATACATTAGTTACGCTAACCGTTATACCGCAGCATTTATTGTTGTTTCTATAGCGCAACCTTAACTCATTTATTCCAGCATTAGGGCGGTAACATTCGTGTGTGCATATATCTTGTCTAATTACGAACTTAAATCAGAGCTAGATTAAACACAGGCGGAGGTAATGACCGATGCATTAGGTTAAATAGACGCTCACACGATGCATGGACTATAAAGCTGGTTGATAAAATTCAAATAATATTAAACTGAAGGTACAGCCTACATAGCTGATACGGCAATGCCAAATTAAGCAGCATTCTGCAATCAAGCAAGAATCTATGAGACCATATACAGTCTAGAAGCTGCACATTGCAGAGGACAGCAAAACGTTAAAAGAGAAACAATTACAACTAATTTCTAGTTTAAAACTTTGAAGAAGAATGCAATAAATAAATATAAATGTAATGAGTGGTACAGTTAAAAGTCTGCGATGTAATGTTTGGGCAATGTCCAATTAGCCGAGGGGAGAGGCTTTCAGCTACAACTTACAAGGACATTGATATAGTTCAGAATTTTTCAGATTCCCAGAAATTCTGATCAGCTGACCTCTATACTTCTTTTGACAAATCGAACCCTGTATTTGGGTGGCAAAGAAACTTGGCAAGGGGCACCAGATTGTTCAATCCCACCTCTGCATACAGGAAAGCCTCACATTCTGTAAGTGCCAAAAAAAAGAAACCTTGCATGATGAAAAGCACAGATTACCATACTTGAACATAAATGCCGATATCTAACTGCAATGTACTGAATTTCATATTCTCAAAGAACTTGGATGAACACTGTTTCGGGCACAAATGAAGATAAAAATCACACATCCTATCACTGACGATAACTGTCACACATGCTGTGCTCACATATTGAGTCAGTCGGCGTGTTGACAACAAGTTTCATGGCTTCAACAAGGTTGACATAGTTTGCATAAACAATGGTCTGTGCCAATGAAGACAGGATAGTTTCTGGTGTTTCTTTCATGTGTTGCAGACCAATCTGTCCTGTGCATCAATTTTGTTTGCATAAACTATGGTCGCACCAAACATTAGGCGCAGAGAGCGATATTATGCACAAACTGTACTAGCTATCTAATTGAGCTAACTTAAAGTTACGCGTCGTGTTGAAGTTTGTGAATGTTACAGTGATATAGAAAAAAGCATGTGAAAAACAATTCATTGATAGATAGTCGTCTTGCAATTACGATTAGTATTAAAGAAGAGACGAATATTAATTGCAGTATTGTGTAATATGTATAACATATTAAAATAAGTTATACATTTCACAATGATGTCATCATAAAGGCTTGACAATGTGAGCAAATTCATCAATTTGATGAATTGGTCATTTATAGCCCCATGTCATAATGCTGAACTTAGCATTGTCAATATGTTGATTATTAATTAACGAGTTGTTAATCATTTGACTCCATTAAGCTCTAAACAATGCCCTTTGGGCGAAGCTGCTAGCTCTTTCCCCTGCTCAGTTAAGGAGACGCTTGAAGACCCTCCTATTTCCCACCAAGTCGTCAACTTCGGTCGGGAGCGTCACTGATTTTGAGCGATGTTTTTAAACTTTTCAGTTACAATTACAATAAAGCAAAACCAAAGAAGCATGATAAAAGCATTCAACAAAAGTGCGGATGGCTTGCATTCAAGTGTCAACAACCATCACATCCTTCTCTGACATCTTTATTATCATCAGTAATCTTAACTTCTTGTACATTGACATGGTGCCGAATATTTTCCACTAAATAAAAGACATTTACTAGCAGTTCACAACTGCTGGACAAACAGCTGGAAGCATTCATCTTCTTACACTGCAAAACATTAATGCCTACCAGAAACAAGTTTGTCAATAACAACATTACAATGAGACAGATCTTGACATAATTCTTTGACAATTAGAGTTCAACGAGGCATATGACAGGTTTCGTCAAAGTTCCTAGAAAATTGAAGTTCAATATCATACATCATTAATCACTGAATTAGCAGTATTTGAAGCCTAAACTAATTCACATTCAATTTAATTTAAACCACTGAAAGACACACGCAGATAACCAATCTTCAAGAAATCCGCCACCAGTCGAACATTTCTCCATCCCTCTGGGTAACAAACACAAATATTACATTAAAACTTTCTTCTGTTGGCTCCAAATAATAAGTTGGCACACAACTAGAATGGTCAACATGAAAGACAAAAGGAACACCTAGTTACAAAGGACAACAAACATTACAAATTCGGCGTAATGGTCGACATGAATTCAATTTAATCCATGAAAATCATTTAGAGCAGCGGTTCTCAACCTGTGGGTCGCGACCCCCACGGGGGTCGCCTGGAACCTGCAGGAATTTGTAAAAAGTTATCTTCCTTGTATTTCGTGTATAATATTTATTTACTCGTGATTATTACACGAACTGTCCTTCTGCTATAGTGACTTTAATTAATCTTTACTTATTTCTTGTACTATGATTCACTTAATAAAATTTTTTACCAGCAAAACATTTTAAAATATTCTGTTAATAAAAGATTGGTCAAGCTGTTATGCATGAGGTGAATGGATTATCAAACAATAAGAAGTAAAATGCATGGTAGTAAAAATGAGGTCAAGGCAGTAACACAATATTTTCAATAGCTGGGGGTCGCCACACCTTTGGAAATATTATCAGGGGTTCGCCGGTCTAAAAAGGCTAAGAACCGCTGATTTAAAGAGACAACATCAATAAATCAAATTACTATGATCCTCTAACATCAGTTCGGACAACAAGGATTGTCAACCATCAACATAACATCAATGCCATATGTCTCGACAAGTTCCATAAGGAATGCTCGATCTCCAATAGGATCGAGGCCCATGCTCTTCATGTGGTCCGACATAAGCTGTCGATCCTGCGAAGTTGAGACATCGAGCAGGGTTTGGAATAACCGGTTGTTCTGTTCCGTGAAAAACCTGGTACGAAAAGATACAATGCATATCTTAACAAATATTCATTGTAAACATCATTAACTTGAGAAAAACTTGCTATAATGTACAGAAATGAAATCCAAAAACTTTAAAGAATAATAAGGGTGAAATAACAGGCTCTCAGGATGACTACATAATAGCAAATTATTGAAAAGAAAACCCTCGACGACTGAAACTTAGCAATAGGGCTGTCAACGGTTAACCGGTTATCCGATTAACCGACCGTTGATTAGTAACAGGTTGGTGAAATTCACCTGCCGCTAACCGTTGAAATGATATACCCTCTAAATCTTTATCCTTCTTATTTCAGAATATGTTATTTCTTGTTGTTACTCAAGGGGATATTTTATTTCAGGGAGTTAAACTTTTTAGACCACCCGAAATCTGCATGATACATCGTCGGGCGACGGGCAAACGACCGAGCTGAAGACCGTCTAGCACACATTGATACTACTGGGCCACCTATATATTTCTAATTTATAGTACGAGCCAACGACCCAGCCGAAGACCGTCTAGCACAGCACACATTGATAAACTGCACTACTGGGCCATCTAACTACGCATAATTTATAGTACTACTAAGTCAGTTTGCGGCAGTTTCCCCCCCTAGAAAATCCCTAATAAATTAGTAAACCAACGGTTATCCGGTTAACCGTTCACATGGACGGCGGTTAACCGGTTGGGATTTTAACAGATGTTTGACAGCCCTACTTAGCAAAACACTAAAAATTAAATTTGAAAAGCCCCTTACGATGTGAGCGATGCCCTTAGAAAACCAGAAGCAGATAATAAAGACAGCAGACCAATAGAATAAGCAATAAGCTCAGCATTAAAGTCACAAACAAGGAGAGCTAGATAACCAATACATCATTATAGTTAAAAAAAATGAATGCCATAACAATGTAAGTAAGAGGTAAAGAAGAGGTAGAGAATAGTTTCCAGAAGACATTTACGCAAGACATCTCGTTTGGTTTATTCTGCTGCAGAATAATGCATAACGTAAAACATGTAAAATCAAGAGTTCCATACAACACTCTTAGGCAATACATACGAAGTAAAGACATCCTCTTCATCCAAAGTCTCCTCGCTGACCTGCTCTCTGAGAAACTGCTCTTGATTTCTAAAAAATTTATTTACTCAAATTAAACATTTATAAAACCTAAAAATATCAACAAGTGAAAAGTTTTCATGTTGATTAAATATCTATGGTCGTTGGTCACACTAATAAACATTCCAGAGAGATCACATTAACAAGGATAACATTGCAGTGGACCACAAGGCAACAGAAAATGCAGCTAATTTAATTGTAATTATTAAGATCGAAAAATGATAATAAGCTTTGTTCATTAAATTTAACTGATCAACTGCAGTATGATTACAAGAAAGGTATAAACGTATGACTGCAAGTTATAACATGAGTCGAATTTAACTTGATTTCTAAAAATGTTTCTAAATATGGCAGCCATGCCAGGCACGAATCATGTCCTATATCTAATTTAACCAATGCCACCACCTAGTAAATGTGCAGGGGGTCAGTGCTTCTCACTAAAAATGAATAGCATCCAGAATTTCAAGTGATGTGCTGGAATAGGTAAAGTGAATCTAAGCTATAAGACAATTGTTTGAAAGAAAATCGAGGTTCCCATCCGTGCCATTGCAACTCATTGATGGCATTAACGGCTAGAGCATGATCAGAAATGAATGCTGATGTATCATTAAGTTGAAGACAGGTTTATTTCAGAGTATGTCTATGCAAGGACTGCTCACATAGTTTGAGCTTGCTGTGACCAGAAGGCACAGATGAGGTGGAGGTGTATATGGCATAAGTCACTGATCAATAAAAGTTGGGTGTGTGCAGAGTGCACACCCGTTCAGCAATCTATATTTCTTCAATCTGGGTGGCCATATTGAAATCTAGCATCAACATGTAGCTCAAAAGAATCAAGAAGAACTGCACTGGAAATGTGCACTCTTTCAATCAATAAATATTTATCTCACGCTCTCTCTCTTTCACATGAAAACATAAAACATTAATTTTCCTAAGCATAACAATGAGTCTGCACATGTCATTGGCATAAGTCACTCATCGACCTATGCATGGATTTTTCATCTAAATTAGTTAGCTCAGTAACTTTGGACATGTCTGTGGTGCTAGCTAGGTTTGCACACCAGACTATTTGAACGAACGATTGACTCTGAGCAATACAGATCATGTTGTACAATGCCTTTGGGCGTAATAGAAGACGACCGACAAGGATCATTGTCCAGCGACCTTGACCTTTAATCACTGGGGTGGCCTTCAATCTACCGACCGAGACACGATGAATACTTGTGCTTGGATTTTAAAATGTATACTAATATTATATTTACCAAGTTCCACTGTTGTTATTGCCTACTGTTTTATTCTGTCGAAAAGTGTGTTCAATTATTATTAATAATTTGTCAAACATTAAATAACAACTGATCCATTTTGCTATACTAGACATACCTCTGGTTATTAAGTTTCTGGAATTTATCTCGATCAGCATCACTGATTTTTAGGAGATCTTTCAGAGAATCGGAAGGAGTCATGACGATCTGATTGTCCACATAAACATCGTACAGGTGTGTCTTAGTTTCAAAGATCTTCTCAGTTGTACCTGCACAAACATGCATCAGACTATCATGGTCATCACAAATCTGATGCAAACACAGCAACCTTCAGCCAAGTCATTTATACCAACAATAGTCACAGTCTTTGTGAATTTTGTGTTGGACATTGCTGCTAGATTCATTCATGGACTCCAGTCATATTTGAAATGTAGCCACCTTCCAAGCAGAATTAACTTCTCAAAAAAGTAAGAAGTAAATGTTAATTTGAGTTCATCACAACTTTAGGCATTAGCATTTTAATGAAGAGCATATACTAAAAGTGACTGGAAAAAAACACAATGCAGTTCATCAATAAGCTGCTAAAAAGTCTCGAGATCAGATTATAGATTAATGATTTGATAAACATTAATAGGAGCGTGTAGTCAATTCAATTTCGCCAATTGTCAAACTTCTGCTTCTTAGATCTAATGGCAGACCAAGCCAAGTTCAAATCAGAAACCATCAATAGAAAATTGCACAGTCAATTACTCTTTTCTATCATCTACATTGTTTTGGCTGCCAACCGCATTAACAGCTACACAAGATTAGATTCTATTCAATAAGACTACACCAAGCCAGCCACTCTTCAATAACAATTTCACATTAGAATCAATGAGACTGAACCAGACATTCTTCGTGTATTATGACTTACATGCAATGTACGAGACTTCGGATTCAAGGCTGTCAATGTCCGCAACATTAATATAGAAATGAGGCTTAACTTCTGAACTTGCCAACAGTCGATGCATAGAATGACTGGCCAAACAGCAGGAGCAGTATACTGCAAGATAATCAATTACAGTCAGCCAACTAATCAACCAATACGGTGTGTTTTTGTTAGTTGATGATCTACTAACCAATTCTAAGTATCAACACAAGTCAGTAGGCTCAGAAAGGAAATTTTTTGAAAACTGCTTTTGGACATTAGTATATCAGTAGAAGGTATTTTAGCCACATAATCATGCATATGAGAAGAGTCTATAGCTGCATATGAACAAATTCATTGGTTCAAAAACCATTTGTAATGTCAAAAAATGCACATCAAAGCATTTGAGTAAAAACCTAGCTTACATATCTGCAGAGTACTGCATGAAATACAATTATTGTCATGTGTGTGTAAGTCATCTTCGAGTGTCTTTACAAAAATACTTACCCCTATAGCATACAACCCCAATTGGCGGGGGAGAGAAGAATAGAATACGCTTTCCAAGTAGAGCAAACTTCCACAGTGTGAAGACTTGATGTCCAAAGAACTGTAGGAAATGCGTGAAACATTGTGAAGGATGTGTGACCTAATGAAAATATAAACAATATCTTAAGCAACCAGGCCATTTCTGTTCATATTTCAAATGAATCCTCTCAACTCTCAAGTATCAAAAAAAGCAAAAGAAAGCATGAAGAAATAAATAGCAAATCACACGAAATCCCATTCAATGAACCAACACATTTCAATAACTATATTAACCCATGTATTTATCATCCATGACATCACTCTCAAAGTATTAGTATTAAGAAAATTGGCATCAACTTCAGCACCACCACACCACTTTGCAATAGTCCATGCCAGTTTACATTGATCACTTAAAGGCAAACAGTAAGAGCACAGACATAATTATGAATATTAATATCCAACAGTAGAACCAATAACATCAGAAACCTTTTAACAAGTGTAATTGTGATGTGAGACCTTAAGCTCTGCAGGTAAGATTTGAACATCGTCTGAAGTTGTGACCAAAGATGTAGACTGCACACCGCTTGCAAGACTGTTAGCTGGCAGCACTCCTTTCTTGTCTTCCCAGAATGCTTGTAACTGATCATAACGACCTGGTCGCTCAAGCTGATGCCTAAAAACATACAGCTATCTCCTATAAGAACAGTATATTTAGTATGCAGTACAATGCACACAGAACAAACAGTTCTACGAACATTGTCAGTAATACCAGTAGCAATTTTAGTAACAGTCATCTTAGAACAGCGCTTGTACATACCAATATCTACATGCTAAACTGATTATGATCACAATGTGTGTTTAAAAAAATGTCACTGCAAATTGATTATTTTCATTAAAAGCTTTCAGTAACTGTCAAGTTTTTACTATTGTGTGCATAGACATGGATGTATCCTAATTATTACTATCCAAAGAATAGTCTTTCCATTTAAAAATAACAACATGATATATATACTGGAAAAAATGAAAATGAAAAGTGGCATTAAAAAAGTGCATAAAATCCTGTAAGAATGATTTGCCTACGGAAATAAAAAGAAAAAATACATAAACAGCAACCAAACCACTTGAACTAATCTGCCATTCATTGTGGCATTTTACCAAAATATGCTCAATATTATCACAGGTTTATCCATATTTTGGCAGCACAATTGCAAAGGCAGTTTCATTTTCTGCACATTTTACAAAGGGAGCAGTTAAACGGCAGCCCTTCTTAAGCTGTATGCAATCGTAAATCAATCGAATTGATTGTAAACAACTCTGTTGTGCTGTAGTAATTCAAGTCTTTCTGTCATAGTATAATTTCAATGAATATTATAACATACCCCATAGCATACAATGATATGCTAATCAGTATTCTTTTATGATGCTACCATTCATGATTCTCCTACAAGCAGTGTAATCTAACTTAACTGAAATGTCAGTTAAATGAATTATTTAATTTCAGTTAACTGAAAGTAAAAAAGCCAAGGAACTTAAACAAAATAGAAACTGGAATGGCCAAAACTGTTATAAAATCTGCCAATTTAGAAGGTAGTCTATGCATAATTTTTATTATAAAAATTACAGAATGTCCGTTTTAACAGCATTGCTTGAAATTGTGATGTCGCATTATAGTAATGAACGATTTCATTTATAGTTTAATCTTATTACATATCATAATATTTCGGAATCCGCATTCAGTATGACTTGCAGAAAAGGAGAGAGCACAGTGAGGGATAACTATGTGCAAGACATTTGGAATGACAAATCTATATGTACTGTACTGGTTAACAACAAGCTGTTCATAAGTTTACTTAATAACATTAAAAACTGAAATAGAAATTAGGTGAAAACAGAAACCATTCTGATAAACTGTAATCTAAACTGAAATAAAGCCATTTCTATTAACTGAAAATACAAACTGAAATAGCTTCAAACTTTAATTAAACTGCTGCCTTCAAGGCCCAAAGGATATGAAACTTCTACGGTACTTAAGATAAACGCAGATGTAACAGAAAAATATGCTCAACCTGATTGTAGAATTACTAGCGTCATTTTCTTTCAAGGCAGCTTGAGTGGTTACACTACGCATGAGGTGCCTTGCAAAACAACAGAATCACATAAACAACAAAAAAAACAAACTCAAATCAAAACAACAATAGAATCATCTCTACATTTTAATTAAAATCTTGTGCCTCAAAATAGAGTGCAGTGGTTATCTAAACAGCACATGCATACTAAACAAGTAAATCACAGCAATGGCATCACTATTTCCAATACAATCTTAACCCACTTTGAGTTATCTTTGAATATAAGTAAAGTAATCTGAAAAGAGAGTATGATAGTTTCTTTGTTAGACTATTGGGCAATTTAAAACAAATCACGAAAATCGTATTAAATTCCTCAGGCTACACAAACATAAAACTCTACAAGTTACAAAATGGGTGAAATGTTGCTTCATTCACAACCTTTTGAATGGCTTTGTATAAGACAAAACAATAACGTGATCATAGTAACATTAACAATAATAATTCATGCAAAATTAAACAAGATTCTCACTTAAGCAACTGCAATAAAAAGAAAACGTGAATATATCTAAACAGAAAAGTGAAAGGAACTGTATTATAAATCTATATTAGCAAGTGAAGCAATAGAAACAACAGCAACAAAACGTAAGATGAACAGTAACTGGTAATTCCAAGAATTGGCTTTGCTGTAGAAATTTCCAGTAGAATTTCTTTTATGAATATTGAGCACATTATTTTATTGTCCAAATACTTTAACTTTAATCACCAATCAGTACCATCTTCATCAATTAATATACCAGAATGTACGTATAAGCACCATCATCAATATACCTGTGTCATCATTCAAAAACATCCTCGCTCTAATCATCCCCATCAACGCTGGTAAACATTCATAATCGTAATCATGAATTTATATAGTGTTAATACGGTAGTAACTCATCATAGGCGCTTCCAACCTGACAACACCAAACCATGATCGAAAAGAATGTTTTTCCAATGCTTACTGAAAAATGGCCAGAGAAATACGTTCATTACGGAGGATGCTAAACAACCCATTCCAAAAAGATGGACTAGACACAGTAAAGCTTTTCTGAAACACTGTGTTCAAGCCCTAAGAAAAACCAGGTTGCCACGGGTGGCAAAGTGAAAGAATCAGTAGCTTGGTATATAGACAACACTGGCAAACAAAGCACCATAAGATAAACTAGGGCTTGGCGTGCAAGACAATTGCACATAAGCATTAGAACCTTAAACTCAATTCATTTTTGCATCTCAAGGCAGCTACAGCAGTTTCTACTGTATAAAGCTAGAAATGTGCTCAAGCTTTGGTATGCCACCTTCAAGCAAGCCATGGCATTTAGAACAGTTTGCAACTGATAAATGCACAATAGGTTTAAGTTAACCCTTTAACGAACAGCATCATTGATTATGCTTTCCATTTTACTATGCATAGGTCATTAAAGGGTTAAGCCTGCACAGACAGCACTGTCAAAACTGTTGGCTCTGGTGCAGATGATTGAATGCATCAGAGTTGTAGCAGCTTTAGTTGTTAGAGATTGGCATTTGGATAATTGATATATATGGATTATTTGGATCAACACTTTATAACTAGGAATCATTGCCAGGACATCTGTATTTCAATAAGAATTTCAATACATCACAACTCGACATCCGGTGCACCTCGGGCATTTAAACACCGGCCCTTCAAGGAGTCATAGTTCTCTCGTCGAAATTATGATATTCTGCCTTCTGTTCAGCATTTTCATGGACTCATTTGGATTATCACAACCTTATCAACTTCAAAACCATCAAATTGACCATTGAAATTCAAGCTCAGACTGAAATTCGTATATTTTGAGCATTGATAATTTGAGTTATGGACACTTCTCTCTCTTGTGCCTACAATAGCAATCTGTTGTGATCACCGAGCCATAGCGGCCGCACCGTATGAAGTGCCGTGCTTAATTCCGTATGTAGCACATTGTTCTGAGTCGGGTTTGTTGCCCCCCCTTTGGTCTGCTACATCAGTCAGTCAGTCAGTAAGTCAGTCAGTCCAGTCGTCCATCAGTCAATCAATCAATAATACTTGACATAGCGCCCCTTCAAGATATCTACTCAGAGGCGATCATGTTTATGTGCTTGGCACATTACTGTACATTTTAAACACTGTCAAAATTACAATTGTTGGGCCTCCTGTGGGGTTTTGAGTCAGCTCAACGCTGATGATCATGGACCCAAATTTTCCACGGCAAAAATACAAATATTCTGCGGCAAGAATTTACAAATTATGTGGTATTCTGCTGCCCATTGCAAGATAATATTACTGATGTTATGTAAATACATTTCAGTACAAAATTGTTGATAATCATGTCAGAATTAATCATCAATCAACTAAACCACCATGTCTTTTTATTTTTAACCTAGTTAATAATCACACAGTATCAGCAACAGCCAACTTTGCTCACATACTTTCAGTAGAGAAAATTCAAGAATCTTGTCATGTCATCATTTATCAATCAACTTAACAATCATGTTTTCATAATACCCAGTAAATTGAAGAAAGCAATTAAACTACTTAAAACTATAGTTAAAAAAAATTGTACAATAGGATAGAAAAATTGCACTCTGACATTCTACATCATAGGTGCTGACAAATAAGGCTGTACTGATTAATCGACCATACAGTATATTGTCAGTTTGTCAAAAGTTTTATTTTGGGCATTTTCACTATAAGTGACAACAATAATGCTGACTGCACTTCTACATGACCTGACTGAATCAAACACATATTAGACAACTACTGACAGGAGATGCCTATATATTCATCTAAGAGGAGATGCTTATATATTCACCTGACAGGAGATGCTTATATATTCACCTGACAGGAGATGCTTATATATTCACCTGACAGGAGATGCTTATATATTCACCTGACAGGAAATGCTTATATATTCACCTGACAGAAGATGCTTATATATTCACCTGATGCCTATATATTCACCTGACTTGACTTTCTAGGAACTGCATGTGTCTGTATAGAAGTGTATAAGAGGTCGCCAAAATGCCAACGGACTTCATACGCGCACCTCGTTCTGACTCATTACTCACTGGCATATTTTCAAAACATGCCAAGCCAAACAGGTTGTTCTTACGGAAGTATCTGCAAAAACAACCTTCCCAGCTTAAGTCAAAACCAATACCATGCATCGATATAGAAAACAAGACAAAAATATTCTTTTAAACTTATATGCCAGATCCTCGCCTTAACATGATGCTCAAACCACAAGACATCAACCAGAGGTACTCAATAAAAAAAATAATAATCAGTGCTATATAGAGAAGATCAGTCTATAAGAAAGTCAAGCAGCCTATCGAGGATAAGGAATTTGAAAATGTTTGAGTCTAAAGCTGAGAATGAAATGACATAAGTGAGAGAGTAGAATGGAATGATATAGAGAAAGGGTTTCAAGGGTTTTCAAGGGTTTCATAGGGTTTCAAAATCTTGATCCAGCAACAGAAAAGACTCGTTCAGGCAGATCTGTTTTGTAGAGTATTTAATGAAATCGTTACTTACACAAAATCCGTCTTCAACGTATGTGATCCGCTGGCCATGGCCTTGAACTCAATTCCATCCAACTCAACATCTTCAGGCAATCGCCATTCAACAATGTTACCTATAAATTTATAAACATTTAGTAAGGTCAGTATGCACAGAGTACAAAAATAAGAACATTCCACTGTCAATTTAAGTAAAGTACGTTTCTACTACTAGCACTAATACAGAACTTAGCTATGATCAGTGATCACAACTTGGGTATAATCACAGATTGCAAAACAATCATCATTTTTCTGCAGATAAATCCAGAAAGATAGTTTAGAGGCCCATGACTGCTTTGCCTAGGAGCCCGAAATTTCTGTTACAACCCATGTTTGGCATTGTTCCACACACTGACTGCCAGGGGTTATATTCAGCACATACTTCGAGTGTACGTAGTTAAAACAGTTGGAACGGCACTACAATCGTTGGGTGATTCTGTAGATTGGCCAATCACTTTAAGTTATCTTACAATCGGCAAAATTGCACTACGTAAGTGCCGATGTTGAAAACAATAATTCCAGTCGTCAAGCTACATTCAATCATGGGCACCCTTTCAGTGTCAACCATCTCAACACCCACTGCGCCAATAGGCAACCTCACTGGGCTCATCACACGCTTAGCCAACCACCTTCTGCATCAAACACCCAACTCATCCACAACCTGAGCCAACATACACCCACTAACCTGCCTTCGTATCAAAGGCGACAACAAATACGGCAACTATGTGGTCGGCTTCGGACAAGATCTGAAGCGAATTCGTGGCACAGAGGTTTATAATGCCGTCTTCCTCGGCTCTGTACGGACTATGACGACCCAAGACCTGATCGCTTTCGTAAAGGCTCTTTATTTTCAGACGAGGTGCCTTATCCGCCGCTCCTAACAGAGCCTCTCTTTCCCCGTCGTTTGCCATTTTGCTTACCACCAGTGCGCTTGCGCAATGGCCTCTGACCCGACCACCAATCAGCAGGTACCTGATGAATGAAAACAAACGAATCCAATAATATTGAATTATAGCGCTATATTTCAGTATCATTTCGGCGCATCACATGTCTTTAGCAAAGCCGAAAGAGGGACAATTTTGAGATATGAAGTAGAACTTCTAATTAGCAATTCCAACTATAATTCCCTTTACACAACAAATAAAACGCCTACTAGCAATCCACAACTTTCTTGATTGCGTCATCTATAGCTGCGTCACAAAATGTTCAAAATCCCCAAACACCATCATATAGCCGCTCTTCTTTTCTCAAAGCACTTCATTGACTTTCAGTGTCCCTCAGCACTTCCATTAAAATGTTTTATCTATCACGGTCATGGCCTACAACTGTACTTCAAACCAACCAACCCTCTTTAGGCCTGTAGCCCAGGCACATCGATCATAATCCACCCACAATGCAGGTCATATATTTCTCTATATCGCCCTCCAGTCTCATCTTGTTTGAAATTCTGCAAACGGTTATTCGATGCTGCACCAGCTCTTTACACATGCCTCGATTGGAACGGATTCCCAAAAGAATTTTGTCAGTTTGAAGCGTAGCTCTTAAAGGGGCGCAGAGGGGACATGTGTCCACGGGCGCCAAGTTGGAGGGGTGCTAAAATGAGGATTAAAACCATTATTTTTTTCCATTATTTTAATGCAAACTAATTTATCCCAACTAATTTATCTCAACTAAGTTATAGTAAGATTAAATTTTTCGTCCCAAATAACCTCATTACAAACAGCTGGTTGTCAAGCATGATTTTGGCGCCCCAGCGCCCACTGATCAGTAATCACTAAGGGCCCGTAAGGGGCGACATAATACTCATGACGTATTCCCAAATCTACGTACTTCAATGTCCTCCAGCAATTCAAGCTAAATTGTCGTATCTGCGGGCTTCAATGGGACAAGATCGCCTTGTAGGTCGATCGATGCTCTTCTTAATTAGCATCGAACGATCGAGAAGCATTGGAGAAAACAAATTTTGATAGCGTTATTAACCAATTTGCGATCGTTAAATCAAGAAAAAATTATGTTTTAGACTGCTATACATAGACCTATATGACAGACATATGTACAAATAGTTAACCCGTATATATATTTTAAAAATGTTATATAAATTAGAAAAGTTGCCGTCCATAAATGACGTAGGCTAGCTAACGCAATTATGGACGAATTTTGATCCCCCTTCCCTCGTCCCACGCTGTGTCAAAAGTTAAACCTCTTAAATATGACGTCGCAAAGCTCTGCACCCCTCTCCGGATAAAACAGATGTCGAGAATGTTGTACGTAAATGCATGTTTTCTTAGAATTATCAAACAAAGAAATTAATTGATTACAATAAAAATACTTAAAACTATAGTGGAACGATGAAAAATGGAGAGAGTAGAATTACTACACTCATTAGGCCTATGCATTCCACAATATGAAAAGCTATATAGGTGGTAGAATCATTAAATTTATATTAAAAAAACTTGATAGTACGTATATATTAACTTGAAACAATCAAAACTTTAATATGCTTTTACATTCACCCACGTACGGAGAAGCAAAAATGCATTCTCATGGAATAAATAGGGAAACCTTGGACCTCAACATCCTGTTCAATGGATATTCCATTCAGATCCAGCCCTTCTCAGTGTTGTATGCAAGACCTTAAACCTCAAGACAAAGACGAGACCGAGACAGTGAGGTACCGAGACCAAGACCGAGACCGAGACAGTGAGGTACCGAGACCGAGACACTAGATTCAAGACAGTTCGAGACAAGTGATCCTATATAAATGGCTGTAAAATACCAATGTATCAGTTTTCGGGAATAAGGTTCATCTGTAATTTCAATTTGAAACTTAATTATAGTGTATATTGTATCAATTCCCAAGAACAGTTTGTATATTGCCAAGTTTTATCTCTTTCGATATTTTCTTCTTCAGCCTATCTTTTGACTAGTATAAAGAAAGCACATCTGAAATCTTCTAGACGATTTTAAAGAAGCATATTCGATATCAAATACCAAACGAAATTATAAATTTGTGCATATCCTTACTCTGAGAAACTCTTAAGTTGTTCCCGTGTTCCGATCGTTTCGGTTATGGTGGTTTTACATCAATGACAAACTAATAGCCAATAGCTATTGTTTGTAAATAGGCCTAACTTCAAATTGCGTAAACACAACTTCACAATTTCAGGTTCTCTCTCAGACATTTTTCCGCTTTAAGACAATTGAATTGATTTCAGTATCATGTGACTCGCGCGTTAACCAGAATTACCGTTTCTCGTAAATTCCGGTTTCAGTTTCTAGCGTAAAATTTTAAAACAGTTAACGGAAACTTATTGATACCGCTTGTTCGAGACAGAACAAGACTTTCACTTCAATATAGTTTGTAAAAATTCGAGTCACTACCTCAAGACTGAGACCGAGACCGATGCAGCAGACGTCTGAGACCGAGACACTAAAAAAACTGTCTCGAGACGTCTCGAGACAGAGACACTGTCTCGAGACCATACAACTCTGGCCCTTCTTCGTCTATCCAATTTACACTCTCTCAATTTACTTTGTTTGCGGTTATGACCATTATGCTACTGCAGCTGGTGTCCACGACGTAGGCTCCTATCTTTTGAGGGTGCATTAATTTCTTACATTATGGATTGAGCGCGAACTATTTCCTCCAATATAAACATCTATGGATTATCTAATCAGGCATTGCAGTAGATCATGATCGAATAGGCCAAAAATTGCGACACATATCCTGGTGGCCGATTGGTTAAAGCGATCGGCCCGTAACGCTGAGTGTGCGCTGAGTGAGCCGGTTCTACTCTCGTCCAAGGCGTCAAAGTGTAGGCCTATACAGGACCTTGAGCATGTCCTACGTAAGCCTACGCACGCAATTGTTCTGCATTAGTCTACAATTAACGTACTGCAGTTGTGCCATCGAGGCATGTGTGGACTTCTGCACTAAACTGTAAGAAATAACAGTTGTATTGTATTGTTACTATTGTATTGTGAAAATTATCTGCGCCGGCCGGTGTGTTATCTATTACTAGGCGACAAGTAGGTGTCCCCCATAAGGGTAATCGATCAATAAATGGGCTTGTATCGGGCCAACGTACGCGATCATTGAAGTACCGAGTTCGATACCCGTTAGCTCCGTAAAGTTTACTAGTCCTTCTTTCGCTAAGCGGCTGCGTGGGTTAAATCGGCTGGCGGCGAACTGTTAAAGCGGCAACGCTCCGCTATAGCGGATCGCCATTGATAATGATGATTACGTCACTACGATCGAAGAAACTGAAGATCCCTGCAGATTTTAACCAGCGCAAGGCCAGCGCTCTAACGATGAGGCTGATCTTGAAATTTGACTTGTTGTAAATAAGATAGTTGCTAAATATGATGGCCTTGAAGATGTCTGTGAAGTAGGGTGGTTGCTAAGAAAGCCGGTTGCTAAGTGGTTGGTTACTAAGTGACTGGTTTCTAAGGAGACTGAGGTTACCGGTTCTGGTGATGCTGTATGGCATGACAATACCTCTTAAAATGGCAAATTTAAACTAGGCTAAACATTGCTAACTAAACATTGCTAGCTAAACATTGCTTGCTGTATTGGTTTACAATACCAGACTTTCAGACCACCATACCTAAATAGAACAAGCCTATAACCTAGAGATTCTTGCCACATATCTGTACAGACTTCAATTCTAACGAAATTTCATGTAGACACTTTAGCTCTATCTTAAGTATTTGATGAAATATCATGTGGGTATCGACAAGGTACTGTAGACAAACTGTTGTATAGGATAAATTCCACATGTATGTCCTGTAGCTATCATCAAGAAGTCTATGCTATTATTAGGTCTATATTAAGAAGTCTATGCTATTATTAGGCCTATATTAAGAAGTCTATGGCTGAGCCACAGATCCCTAACCAATATTTTGTGAACGTGTCCCAAATGAAATGATAGTAGGCCTATAGAATAATATCCAATTGCTGTAGACTAGGCCTACTTTATTATTATTTTCTGACAGTTTGCTACAGTCATTTGAAACGTCTTATCGAAACTTGCTTCAATCAAGAGAGATAACGATATAGTTTACCACATATTTGGACATCATCGTCTTTAATCAAAAAGAAAGCTTCGATATCTGGGGGTATAGCTCAGTGGCAGAGCATTCGACTGCAGATCGAGAGGTCGCCGGTTCAACTCCGGCTGCCCCCTGATCACGATTTTCCTTAACCATAGATTTTAACGGTTAGATGGTTTTGACGGTTAATTCATTAGGATTGGACCAAATTGTTCCCACACGATCTATAGCATATAAGTAGAAAGACATACATATATAATTTTATGTAGGACCTAATTAGCACAAAATTCTGGAAAGAATAATAACCTTTCAAACTAGCTTACGATGCAATTCATGTCAGGCAATCTAAATTCTCTATCTTGGCCTATAGATAGAGCCCTATTGGTCATAGGCCTATCCAAAGGTAGGGCCTACGCTGGTCGTTTAACTTGAAGATGAGCTCGACCCTCATTAGGCATAATCACCTACATTCGCATTCAAAATGGATGCATGTCTAGGACCATAAAAGTTAAGTCTTTGCCATGTTGACGTTGTTGTTATGCTTATAAGTTATACCGTAAAACCGAAAGACTATACATATATTGCCTTGCATATAATTATCTGACACCTCGATTGTTATCGTAAGCTTGGGGAGTTGAGGTACATAACAATTTTAAACAAAAAATAAATGCAAAACTACCGGCCTTCCTGCTGATCCAATAAAATCTGACGTGACAGTGATGTCTTCATCTCATCTAGCGAATGAAGTCTTTCTGATTTTAATTCGCAATTCGTAGCCAAAGTGTGAATGCCTCGCTGCAATCTGATTCATCATTGAGTTTGTTATAACTGTAGGCTCCAGGATTTAATAGTCATTAATTCAGCGTAGGCCTACAGCATCAGCTCTGAGGCCGAAAGAAACGCTCCAGACGTCCTCAGTTTTGTCAGCAACCCGCCTCACCTAAAAATGCAGAACTATAAGAGATTAGCCTACTTTTCTGTTGATGCCCCTCTGCTTTTAGTTGCTATAGGCCTATTTATAGATGTAAGATGATTGTAGGATATATGTATGGTATGTCAAGATAACGGACTCGTTTGTTCATGGCCGCCTCGTTTTATTGTTGTATGTCCCAGACTTTTACATTACCTCATTGTCAGTGCATTACCATTTTGCCATTACATTATATACCCTATTGGCATTACATTACCTATTTGTCAGTTGAAGCAAATTGTATTAATTTATGAAGTAGAGCAGATCGAACCAAAATATCCAGAAGATATGAAAGTAGTTCAGAATTTTACTGAGTATCTGGGAAGCAAGATTAGGGTTGTTTGTTCTATTGGGCTATTGGCTATTCTATCATGACAGTTTTCAACAACTTCACACACATATTGAGGGGAATCATTCTTACATGCACAATATGAATGACGTTTCGTGTGAGAAGTTCTATGCGCATGTTATTGGTAACGACGATTTGCTAAGGAGGGTTGACTCCTCAGAGAAATACTGTGTGTGATCTATAAGGTTCAATTGAATTGATTGCCTATACTCAACAACATTATGATTAAAAGCCTCTATTGATTTCATACAGCATTCCAATGTGACTTCTTTTCTTGGTTAGTTCGGAGATTCTCCGACTCAGGAGTGAAGCATTCAATATGTCCTCATTTGTCCTCCTTCCCAGCTGTCTGTGTCCTCCTTGGACTATCATTGTATCTGGCAACAATAAGCAAGATAAAAGAATGTGTTTACAAATGAAAATGATACGCTACCAACCACGAATATTCTTATTGAAGCATGACCATGCTCATTGAAATTTAGTTTGCCAAAGCCTTCAAAACTTAAGAAACTGGCAAAATGGCGATTGCCTGTGCTAAGTGCAATGTATGCAAATGTCTTGAATTTAATTGCCATTGTTGAAGATATGCAGTATCGTGTGATCTTCAGCTTTGATCCATAAATTGATCACGATTGTTCAGAATGTTTTTGAATGCAGCTGTCGAATATTAGGGGCCTACATGCTATAGACCTAGTTGTGTTATACATGTTTCTCTTTAAACTATGTGAGATGCCTGAACTGCCAAGATTCTCATGAAGACGTGTGTTGATGGGATCCAGTAGTCAAATAATGGTGCGATGTTTGAGTTATTGATTGCTACAGCCTTACAGTTTATTAATTAGTAATTACTAGTATTGTCACTATGTTAAGTCGATAACTTTGCTGCGAAACGTTCACGCTTAGAACTTAGAAGTAATCTGACCAAAATCAGATATCGTCGCCACCGTCTGTAAATTAAGAGCTAGCTTGGTCATCAGATAGCACAGCACACTATCCTGAAAACAGACAGAGAATGGCAACGTGCTGCTGTCAATCTTCGCCATGCAGTCAGCCAGTTGGATTAACTACACGCCCAGAGACCACCACGAGGAGGTGTTGGCAAAGGTCTCCCGTAGGCCATTCATTGCAGCTCTCAGGCAGTAGAAAGTCATCACAAGTTTGGCATCACCCACAAATCGGCCAATTTTAGAAATTTTCAATCTGAGTTATTTGCTTTTACTTGGATTGAAATGCAAGGGGCAAAACGCTGGGGCAAAACGCGAAAAGACGCAAATCAGAGAGACATGATTGTGTATAGAAATGCTATAGCCAGAGAAAGTTCGGAAGTGACATAGGCCTACTACACAAGTATAGGCCTGGCCTATAAATCAATGAGTAAACGAAAACAACGTCCGTAAGAGTAAAACTGAATAAGAGAAAATGGAAGGCGAGAGCACGGACATGGCAGCTTTAGCGAAAGAGCAAAAAAGAGACACTTAGCTTGAAGATTGAGAGAAAAGAAAAACGACAGGATTAGCGATAGGGTATAAGAAATAAAGAGAGAAATAGATGATAAATGGAGATAGATTGATTGATAGATAGATAGAAAAGGCAGATACAGAAAGAAAGACTGCATAGACAGATAGATATATAGATAGACAGACAGACAGATTAATAGAGAGAGTCATAGATGATAAATGGAGATAGATAAATATTATACATATACAGATATAGACACGCAGAGAAAGAGAGAAATTACAGATAGAGAAATAGATGGATTGATAACTAGATAAATAGATGCACATATAGATAACTGAATTGATCAATAGGTAGGCTTACATAGACAGATAGATAGGCTATATAGATAGATAAGACTGAGAAAGAAATATTAGATAAATTAATAGATGCATGACTAAACAGATCTATACATCAATTGATAGATAAGGAGGCACATAGGATGACAGATAAACAAGTGTATCGAGAAAATTATTATTAGATAGGCCTACGCAGAGAGAAATTGGTTAATATACAGTGCAATGAAGAAAATATACCGTTTGGTTGCGAAAAAAATAAGACAAACATGAGACTGAAAGTAAGATCGAAACTCAAATAATATGGACGCAGCAGAGGCTGTAAGCTTAGGCCTAAGTGTGAGAAGTACGGTTAAAGTGAGTGAGAGATTGAGAGCATAATGAATATTGTTTAGAGTATCTGCTTATACCCCTCTGATTGTAACGTCTAATAATTAATGTTCAATTACAGACAACTACGTCAGTTTAACGAGTACTACGTTAAAATGGGAAATAATGAACTGCCTGAGAGACTTGTAATGAGTGGACTACCCAAATGTAAGCTACTTAATTTTATGCAAAGCCAGGGCCCTACAGAGAAAATGTGACGCATTTGGCCCATCACATTTTCTTAAGCAAGCAGTTGGAAGGTATTTCTGTGTTGACCTCAAGTCTGAGGTGAATACAAAGCTATCTTCGAACACCTTAATCTTCTCATATCAGACTGAACGCAACATAATCATTCAACACCTCCGATTCAAAGCAGCCATCTTCAACAAACTGGTGTCCTGAATTTGGCTTTTGAGTGGCGCTTTAAAAGTCTTGAGAAGTTAACGATTACGATTAGAGTTTTATGTAGCAGCATAATTTTTATACTGTACGCCATTTTCTTTTCGTTTGTGCATTTAGATGGAACTTATTCGTGCTGAATTGTTTACTTGTAGAGGCAATTAATTATCAGAAGTTATCTAAAGGAGAATACACGGATCTTAAACTGACGTATACCGAAACTGACCAAAGTAAGTGAACAGTAAGACAAAAAATAAAATGAGGAAGAAGATCTAGAATAAAAACTGAGAGTAGGACAGTGGTACAGAAGTGAAAAACACAGAATGCACTGAGAACGGAGATAGAAAGTAATGAAACAGTCTGATGATAATGATGATGATGATGACGAGTCCTTAGCGCTCAGACACGTCCATTGGCTTGTATGCCACCCACGTTTTACAAGGGTGATGTGCCTTCCTTCCTCGCAGACAATTCTGGGCAATCAACTTAATTGTCCAGTAACCAGGGTCACTACGGAGTGAGTTGAGGTAGATTCAAACCTGCGACCTTCGACTAACACGGCATAGAAAGCATATCGCTACAACATTGCATCCCACATTCATCTAACCTAGTATAAAGCAATTAAATCCATAGCTTAGAATTCTAAAACTTAACTCAGTACTGTATTCGCATCTCCTCCTCCTCCACTCGTCTCCTCTGTCCATCGTCAGGTCCTTCTCGGTTTCGTTCCATGACATTTCCACTCTCTAGGCATCTCAGGTCGTCTCTGATGGTTTCCAGTGATTTCTAAAAGACAAAATAATAATGCAAAGTGTCATAGAGTTAAGAAAGGGAGTGAACTGGATAGCAGGGAGAAAAAGACGTAGAGTAGGATAAGTCAAAAGAGAACAAACAGCAACTGTATCATTTAACTGAGCTGCAATGTGCCAAAAAGCTTTCGTAAAAATCTCGTTCCATTCATCAGGAAGGCAGCCAAACCTAAAACAACATTTTGGGCACAAGAAAAGAGAAAACAGGGTCAACAGATAAGGGTGGGGAAGGGTGCGGATGCAATTGCCTCCGCATTTCAGGTGGGGAGATAATTTTTTAGTCTTTGGAGGGGAATATCATGCCTTCCTGACATCTGGGACCAGAGGGTTTGCCTCCATCGCCCGAGGGGGGGGGGGGGTTGATGCCTCTGAGCAGACCATAGACGAGGGAAATAGACATAATAGAACTGTAGACAGACTTCAGATAAGAGGAAGAAAAATTTAGGAAAGAGACAGGCAGAAAAGACAGAAAATGCTTTGTGTTTCATTATCCTGGTCGACATTTTGCTGCTGAATTAGCATCTTTCAAACGACCCGACGATTTTATAAGCAACCAATCTATGGGATTTATCGCAAACCTTCATAAAAACTGAACTAACCTAGCCGCTTGTAGGACAGTCGGTTAACTGGATCAGTTGACGGCCTCACGAACAGGTCTCGATGAAAATATTGCAGCCGGAAACAGCTCGAAGACAGCTTGAAGATAATAGGTAGCACTTCATGTCTGACTGGAATTGAGATCCTTCGAATGAAGAGCTTCACACGACCAGCGGTTGCCGGCATCACATACAGGCCGCGATGGAAACATTGTAAAGAATGTAATGTATTTAAATTAGGTCAAATATAGCAACTTATTTTTCCTAACTTGGAGCTACCATCGTCTGGCACTCTGAAGCTCAAATTGCCTGTCTTGTAATGGCTGCTTGTATGAAAATACTTGGGTTATGGCTAGAATAAAACGACATCACAGGAACAGTCATGGCTTCATAGAATCCAATGCCGTAAGTTCCTAGCACCAGGTCTTCAAAAGTCGTGACCAGCGACAGAGGATTAAAAAATAGGCATATACAAACAAAAGGATCCAGTGACCCAGGATCTCAAAAATGGTCAGGATTTCTAACCTAACCTTTGTAATGCGGGTAAAATGAAAATTGACCTGTTGAATATCAACATATTAATGACATTATCACACTGGACAGCGCATAGTTAACTTATTATCAATATCCTATTAGGCACTAAAAATATGTTCGATTCAATCTTTTCTTCAATCTAGAATTAATATTCGAACATCTAATTAGGCTTAGGCAACTCGAAAACAGAAGACAAGAACACATCCATGTAGAAATAAGATAAGAGAAAGAGAGAAAACACGCAGCCAAGAAAACATTAGATCTACACAACAGAAAAACAGAAGCACTAAGGAGAGAGAGAAATTTGCTAAATTTTACCTTTAGTAAAATACCAAAAATAATTTTATTTTAGGCCTACCCCAGTAGGCCTAATTATAAATTATCATCAACGAGTTCTAAATGGCAAATAACCTAATAGCATTAAAATTTGTAGCTTTAGATCGATAATTTGATCTCCAAAATGAAAAAAAATCGATAAGAAATCGCGTTTTGTGATTTGTTAAGCCTACCTGCTACTTCTCGACGAAAATTCAATCGAAACAGAAGTTGGGAAAGCAGAATTCGAAAGAACTGCGTCGAATAACCGCAGATTTGCAAAAATTTCGCAAAAATCCGGAATTCGACCGTCTTCTTCGAGATCTACGCCGCAACTATTAAGTACAATACGCTGACGCATATCATGACGACAATTCGCCTTTGGCAAAGTGTCAACGTTTGTCCGACATAAATAACATGTACATCTATATTACAAATAAGTAAGTAAAGTAAGCATATTCTGTAATAACGATACTAATAATTTTCGCCTAAATTCAAACCGCTCGATGATAATATAAATAGACGCCTAAACGTTATAGGGCCCTACACTTATTTAATCAACAGCGCTGCTTAGTGAAAGAAGGACATGTCAACGTTACAGAGATACAATGTTCTAACTCGGTTCGGCTACAGCCTATCCAAAACTCAATCACCAGAACGCCCAAGCATCATCACGTACGTACGTAACTCCTATCCTCGAATAAAAATCCAAGAGTGCATTCATTCAAAGTCCTTGCGCGCTGACGTAAATCCCTAGGCTACAATATTCCCAGTGCAAATATGATTTATGCACATCTGTCACGTGTCCGATCGAAATAGTCAATTTCGATCGGACAAATATGATTTGAAACTGCATTTGTGACTCTCATTGTGCTCAGTAGTACTTCGACAAGTGCGTATATGGTCCACGGCCCACGGACATATATGACCCGCGGTGGTGGAGGTGCATATCTAACTGATTTCATTGAACAGGAAATAGAATCATTTCATTCATTTCATTTTCTGAAATTTGATACCGCCCTTCTTTCAACATCTTTTTGCTCAAAAGTGCATACACACGTCTAGACGGCGCAATTGCAGTTGACGCATAGGCATATAATAATACAAAAAACGCAAAAGGAGGTTGTCTAAATAGCAGTGCAGAGGAATTCGGGGTCCGGTCTCCAGAGGGATGCTAGTAGCTGTTAAGCTAGGCGGGTGTGGTTTATGGCAACAGTTGGGAGGCGGAGGATCGGATGAGTCAGGGTATGACCTCGAGTTTTTGAAGACGTTATTCATTCATTCATTCATTCATTCATTCATTCATTCATTCATTCGCATGAAAATTTATATTGCGCCCCTTCTTAACCAACTTATTATGCTTCAGTATCGAGTGGAAAGCCCATTGGGTGATAGATTAAGGAGCCTGATGCATAATTATGAAGAAGGAATTGAAAAACTTGCGGAATTCAGAGGCTTGATAGTCACAGGGGCATGGTGCAGGATTGGATATGGCTTGGTTGAAGAACTTGAGAAAGATGCATCGTTAGTTGCAAAATGCAGAATCAAGTTTCTCACTGGTTCGTAACCATGACAAAAAGACGAATACAATGGATAGGTCTACGAGATGCTTAATTTTATTAGATTTAACAATGGACCATTATGATTACAGCTAGAGGCTCACGATGCTAGTTGCAATGGTAATTTTGGCATCATAGGCTGAATAATTGCATTTGTTGTGCTCGTAGGCCTCTACCACGGTGGCTCCCAAATTTCACAAAACTTGGCAATGCGGCTCCTCACCGAAAGAAGGTTGGTGACCACTTGCCTACGCCTATAATCGACTGGAGTCACTGGACACTCTTTCGAAGATGTGGGCTCTATTGCTATAATGTACAACACGTTAAGGCACACGCCTTTATCCGATATAGGCATAAAAATGCTTTAATTTCTCGCATATATATATGTATATGCTATAATTTCATAACGTGCATGGTCGATTAGAATGTCGACATAAGCCTAATAGTAATCCAAGGCCAATTTTCTGTCTCTGTGTATTATTTGATAGCGTCAAACGATCTTCGGCTTCTATATTTTCTGAAAAAACTCTGTCACGACTGCGAGCTGTCTAATTAAATCATTTCCGTTCATAATTATAATTGCTTGGATGATGGATCGAACGAACGGCGAACACAAAGACTATAGCATTCTGCATGCGCGTGTGTATACAGCGTAGGCCCTATTATATTATTATATGCTTACGCGTCCTAAGTGCTTAGCATATATATATATATATATATATAATTATATATATATATAATTATATATATAATTATATATATATATATATGTGTGTGTGTAGATCCCTTGTGCATGACACACGACGATAGCAAGGCAGAGGGATATTTTTAAATTAAAGATACATTGGATATTGGATAGGAAAAGATGAAGTACGTGGCTATATCTCCGATTAATTAACTAGCTATAAGTATAGAAAATTCACTACCTTCTATTGTTTAATATACCCAATTCGTCATCCACCCAAATTTAATTTCATCTCCGTAATTGGGTGACCCTGCTAGTGAGACCTTAGTCCCTTACGGGTTTTCCATTATTAGGCTTATTATATTCGTAGCTCTATAAAACTAGACATTAGGCCTAATCATAAAAAATGTAATTCTCACTTTGAAGAAATAGTAGGCCTATATGCAATTAAATACGTGTTGTTATATTAGTGCTGCGAAATTAACGATTAATTAATCGATTAATCGTTAATTTATTTTAACGATTGACATTTTTTACGACTAATCGTTTCGATTATTTCGCCCATTACTAACATGTACCGGAAGTATGAAAGAAACAACATAAACCGTATACATTGCAATATGGCGGCGGATAGTAATCGAGCTATTAAATATAAACACATAATTATCAAATCGATTACATGAACATTTTGAATTTAAATTATTGGCTAATGGAAATATCGAAAATGCTGATAACGTTTATTGCATTCATTGCGACAAATCGTTTGCATACCATGGATCTAACACATCAGTAGGCTATGAACAAGTAACCCGTCTGTTATTTTCTGTAGGCCTATGTAACTAAATTCAGTAACTGAGAATTTTAATTGAAATGTCATTAATTTGTTTGACAACTGTAATTATACACATTTTTGTGATTTAAAAGAAATTAACTATTAATCGTTAATTTTTCAAAAGTTAACTATTACAATAAAATTAATAATTAAGAGCCCTATGTTTATATATATATATATATATATATATTTCACAGAGAATTCTTTTACTGCATTTGTGTAATGATGACGAAACAATATAATTCCGTGGTTATGGTTATGGTAAAGAAAATATTTCAGGAACGAACTCTTCAAATTTTTTAGTAAATTTACGGAAGGCCAGACAGCATGTTTGACATAATTATATTTTCATACAGCTGTCCCAGCAGAGTTTTAACTTTTAGTCCATTCAGATGAATTAGGCAAGGTACAAAAATCGTATCTTTCAGGCCGATCGATAACGTATACTTCTCTTAACACATTTACTTATTTACATTACTTGCTTATGTAACACACAGGTGGAAATATGTGCACTTTGGATACTGTCTGTCTTATTTACATTATTTATAAATTCAAACTATAAACGTCTGTCGATCAAAGTTTTTCCGAATAAGAACCTCAAGAAGTCTATTGTGACCAAATATCCTATGTCCGGAACTAGTCCAATCGCAGCCATTCGAGTTCAGTAAGTCGACTACTAATCGTCTGCTTGACCTGTCTATGATGGCGCTATGCAGCGTGTGAGGGGTTTTCAGCGTGCGTGACAATCTTTCCGAAGAAGTCGGTGCTCGCGAATCGTTGCAATATTCTTGCGAGTCCGACAAGTTGGTATCGAATCTAAGGTTCGCTTGAGGGTTTATTAGATCGCAGGTTTCCAATTCTTCAGGTAGGCCTATACGGCAGTTGGGTGACAAGAGGCAATTCATTCCAGTGATACCACGTCTTTTGTGGCGGTATGAGTCTTTTTCGTTTGAAGACAACGATGTCTCCAGTAATATTGAATTTAGTGAGCTGCATCTACCGTGATCTACGAGTTTGTCTACATCATAGCTATCTGGTGATGATCGAACATGATCCGAGCATTCGAGTTGGATGTCGTGTTCGTCACTTCGGCCGCACAGATGGATCGAATTTCGATTCAGGGAAGCGTCCAAATCGACCAGAATCCTTTTAACTTCATTTGTAAATTTAACATCCTCATCGTCTTCTGGCGATGACGTGTCACAATGGAAACTATGACAACCAATTGCGTCACTTTCCTTCTTGCTCGATAAGCTGACGTCTGTTTTATTAATCGGCAAATCGTCCCTAGCGCTTACGAACGTTTCATTACATTTGTCCCTGATGCTCACGTCTGAAACGTCACATTTGCTTCCGATGATGACGTCATTGATGTTTTTGAAGGAGAAATTATTTCTGTTCATGATGCTGACATCGATTTTATTAATTGGGATGCTAATGTTTTCTGGTTCTATATCTATGCTAATCGTATCGTAGTTGTTATCAGAAAACTTCTCAGTAGGCCTAGTGATACGCGAACCAATCATTTTCGAGCATCGAGGCGAATTACGTATATCATTCTGTGACGTCATCCATGCACGCTTTCCGTCATTTTGATTGCACAGAATTGACGTGAACGAACCGCCATCGTTGCTTTGAACATCGTTATCGAAAATATTGTTATCGATGTTTCTCTTACGGTTTTGAATTTCAGTCGAAATTAACTTGGAATCCGACGTTCTTACCCGAGAGTCGATTTCGATGATAGCTCCAGATGTATTCAGTGGGCCCACTTCCTTTCTTGGAAGCTGCTCTGTCGTAACTGGAGATGACAGGCAAATCGGTTTCTGCCTTTGGTCGACGTCTGTGTTTTTGCATGTATAGCTGAACGAGATCTTTGTCGGTTTAATAGAATAATTGCTGTCGTAGTTCCTGGTGTGATCTGTACAGAAGGAAATCTCTTCGTAGATATGATCGGGTGAACCAGCATCAGTTCTCGAGCATTCTTTGCAAGCAGGCGAGCATGACGAGTCTAAATCGTTCGTAGGAATCGCCGGAAGATCTCTGCTTGGGCGCCATAGAAAGTCGGAAGTGGGTACGTCGATGAGGTTGTATCCAGTTGGCGTCAAGCTGTTGCGCACGTTCTGTTGAGAACGAAAGGGAGAAGAAGGTCGTTGTTGTTTATCACCAGAGGTCGGCTTCTCCTGCTTCACTTTCGTCCAATTAATTCGTCGCCTAAGCGCACCGCAATGGACATGAAATTGTTCCAAAGAGCTCGTCATGTCCATTGTCCTAGAACACGGTTCCTACAACACCATTGGCTTAACTGTTATATAATATCATATATATATGTGTGTGCAGAAAAACCAACGCATGCTCCTCTTTGACTATAGATAATAGACAGAGGTTGCCTGGATCACGAGGACACGATGATGTGGTGTGAATCTGTAAGCGAGCAACAAACTTGTTTGCATACTTGAAATTCAGCAGCCTGTCGATGAGTTCCTTGACAAGAACTTGTTTGGCAAGAAGCACAATCTGAGGACTCCATTTATGGGAGAAGTGTAGCACCTTCTGCTGGTTCAGACAAATCTCAGAGAGATGCGCTTTATCATACATTTCACTACTGCCAATCGGTCGTTCATCCACAGTGCTTTCTAAAGAAATTAAACCTTATCAACTACGGACACAGTCCTCTCGTATGGAGCCAATAGAGTCTATGTAGAGCTAGAACTCCTCTCCGTATACGAAGGCTCTTAAATGAAACTGTCTACGCTTGAGATCGATGTTGATTTTTTTACTATAGCTGCAACGCCAACAATTTAATATAAACTGGAAATGACTAGTGTTAGGCAGGATCGATGTTCAACCACATAACCAACGCTTCAGGTGATACAAACCTAAAAACAGAACTGACTCCATCATGACACCATGCAACAGAACCCGTATTAGAAGAGAAGACACACAGTACTAGGCATCCTAGCTTAGGCTTACACATGTGGTGCATGCTGGTATAATGACCCATTATTGCAAAAATTTAAAGAACCACCTGCACGCGAAGAATCTATATAGGCCTAGATACCCGTAAGGCAACTAAATGTCTAACTGTCTCTGTGTATGCACGCATGCATGCATGCGTGCATGTATAGTACAAGCTGTTGGCGTTGTAGGCTGTTGCCAGATAATTGCCTGTCGTTGAATGATTATAATCATTCAACGACAGGCAAAATTGAAAGGACGACAAAGTATATATGCCTTGTTGGTACGAAAAGACGCGAAGGACAATCCTACGTATAGGCCTATGCATAAGCATACCGACATACGATAGCCTACGATTAGGCCATAGGCCTATGGTTAGGCCATAGGCCTAACCATAGGCCTACAATAGAATCACAATTAAACGAATGCTATACCCGCAAAGGCCCAAACACACACGAATCATGTACAGTAGGCCTATACACGTATAGTTACACTTCATGCATGTATGTTTGTACGTATGTTTGTACGTACGTTTCTTTGTATGTTTGTACGTTTCTTTGTATGTTTGTACGTTTCTTTGTATGTTTCTACGTATGTTTGTACGTATGTTTGTTTGTATGTATTGCAGATCTACATGTCTATATGCCTATGTGTGGATGTATTTACTTAGATAGGCCTATGTAATCGTAATCTCCAAACTTATGAAGCGACTATCTAAGCCAAGCGCAGGGAATTAGCTTATTCACGAGCGCATCGCCGAATCAAATGGGTGGTCCAAAGAATAGTCTGAGGGAGGTAAGAGTCCTTTTTCCAGCGGGGCAGAGTAGACCTAACTGCTTTGGTCGAGGATTGGATGGTGGCTGATCAAGTGTGTCTGGGCAAGAGTTCTTGAAATCTGAGTTTAGAATGGAAAGTATGTATACAATGTGCGTGTGTGTATATGTATGCTCAAGGTTGTATGCTCAAAGCGTGTGTGTATGTATGACTGTCGTGTGGCGTGGTGGCCGACTGGTTAGAGCGGTCAGCCCGTAAGGTTCAGTGTGCTTGAGTGAGCGGATTCGACCGAGGACCCCGGCATGGTTCGACCCTCGTCCAAGACGTCACTGTGTAGGAACCTTGAGCAAGTCCTTCGCACACAATGTTTCTGCATTGCAACTGCAGTTGCGTCGTCGAGACGTGTGCGCGCTTTCGAGCAAGACTTGTTGTGATAAAGCGCCTTATAAATGCCGGGTTGTATAGTATTGTGTTTGAATGTGCGCGGTATGCATGGCGGCACTTAACATATAGAACACGTCTGAAGTGAGACCCAGAGGCGTTGCACGTACGCGTGTATGACTATCTGTCTGATCTGAACAGTGCATTTCAAACAGTTTGAAAGGGCCGAACAGAGCTAAATGGAACAGTACACGCGTGCAGAAGGAAACAGTGCTAACAGTTCAATTGTCTTATCATTTCTAAGACAAGGTAAGAGAAAATGGTGAGGTTTGAGCTGAAGTAGACCTACGGAAGCGTGGCACATGCATGTCTCTATAGAAAGCTCAAAGATAGGTGGCGTAACTTAAACTGGAAGATATATGCAAGTCTGTGTATACATTTATGTATCCGAATTAGGTTGAAAGGTTGACTGTATTCATACCTTGTATAACGTACAGGGACAATGATCCTTCTCGCCGCTCGCGACAACCGTATAGGCTTGTAGTTAACTATGTAGGTCTACACTGAAACATCTTTACGTGTAACCGCAGTAGCCAACAGTTTCTCTATAAAAGGCAAAACAAGAAGTCGTTTCAGTCGGAGCGCTGCATATACTGCATTTCTAATGTGAAACATTTTATACCAGTCGTTATAGGACCCGTACGTTCGAACTGACCCAGGTTAATTAATGCCTGCCTTTAATCGACCGCCTTCACTGACCATAGACCTACGATCAAAAGCCTAGACGTTTATGCCCGTACGTGCACTCCTATAGATAGATAGATACAGTTTATATTATAAGTGAACGTATGTGCATTTCCTTTTTCCGTTCTGATTTTAAAGTCGCGATCTGCACTCTTACATCCGAACGAAAATAACAGTTCCAATGCATTGGTCCATTTACTTAGACGACATCAAAGTCTTCAGCCGAGACCGATCCAACAGCCGATGTCAAGACAATCGATTCAGTTTACATCCATTTGCATCTCAATTTAAACATGGGGAAATACATGTAAGATAATTATATGTTGGCGACGGCTTAATGGTTTTGATAGGACGTACTGGCAAATACTGCGATGTTAATCGTTGACCCTCAGCTACTTGATCAATGCATTGGTTCGCCGTCTCCATCCATGGATGACTATTGACCCCTCCCAATACAGAGCCTGATAAATGAAAGCCGCGCTTCCTCTGCATCAATCGGCAAATGAGTACAAACGCAACTTCAAAAACTGTCCCAATAAATGTTGCTATGATGGCTTCAAGTGAAATACAATTCATTGTTGAGACCGTATGTCTAAGTCCCTCCAAAGGAACTCGTTGTTTGCAAATGTGTAGCCTGGTATTCGAGCTGAAAAGGACGTCAGTCTATTCGGACTATTCCTTTCATTATTTAGAATAGATCTCAGAGAGCTGCAGCACTGAGCGCACTTTTGCCGATATCACGCATTGCCAATTATAGTTGCCATGGGTCCAATTTTCATGACCCGACCCATCAAAAATGGACCAGACCGGACTTCTGAAGCCAATATCTGACCCGATCCGACCTATGACGTGCATGACCCTACCCGCCTTTAGTGCTAATTAACTAATATTTTTTATCGTCAAATTCTAATGTCGTAAATACGCAACACAGTCAGACCACATTATATGATAATATTGATTTGTGAGAACGTATCAGGGAAGATGTCCTTCGTTTATTCCATTTATTTTGGATTAAACTTACGTTACGAATAAATATATGCAAGAGAATTCAGGATATCATTATAGTACGCAAGAGTCCGGCCAGAATGTCCCATTGTTGCATCCTCAGATATATCTCATACGCTTGTAATCAATCCTTTGACCGATTGTTTTCTGCTTACGAGAAATTATTCCATACGACAGCTTGAGCCGAGTTCGGTGTTAGAAGGAACAGAACCGGTGTTGCTCTAAGTTTTCGCGCTAATATCTTGACCATATTCAATTTATTTAATTGCAACTGATTAACACCAGCGTCCGATGTGGACCACGGTTCGCTGAAGCGACGCTGGGTTAGAGATTTTAATCTCAATTAGCTTGTTCGGTTCTTGCACAGGGAGTCAAAGACTAAGGCACATTAAAGGCGTCCGAATATTTGTCTCAGAAGCCAATCGCTCGCGTCAGGCTTTGCGATAGCCGTGGGTGCCCTCTGCTGTTCTTTTGTCACTCGAGTGCCTTGAAAATCTCTTGCCAATGAACGCGTGCACAGCAGATGTAAAAAGTAACGAATCAGTTTGAAAAGCACAGAGTTGATAATTAACCCTTACCCCTCTAATTATTATATCAGACGCATTAAAACTGGCCGCTCACAGCGGCCTCAGGAGGGGACAAGGGTTAAGCTAAGCAAGAAATTGGTGGGTCGAAATGGGTCTGGGATCCGAGTCATCTGACCATATCCGACCCACCAGAATCTCGACCCGACCCAGGACCCGCCTAATCTAGATATTCGGGATCCCGGATCCGACATGACCCGCGGGTCCACCTGACCCATGGACAACTCTGCTACCGATACCAATTAAGAAATTTTTTAATCCGACTATAATGCTGATTTTTTCGAAATTTGTTTAGACAATTATGTTCGTTTCTGAAAAATAGACTGCATAGACCTACTCTTAAGAATCTTAGATTGGGCGGCTCAAGCGCCACATGGCAGATGGTTTAGCAATTACTTATGTAGGTCTACTATTTCTTAAATACAGCATATTCCCTAAAATAGGCTTTTTAGAGTACAAACAACTACTTACATGTAGGCAAATATAAGATTATAATTTCATTGTTAAATAATAGTCATGCCTTATGGTGTCGTATGAATGTAACAACATAGGCCTATAAGCCTAGTATAATTAAAATATAGACTACTGAATGCGAGTGTAACTATCTATCCCAATTAAGTTACATGAAGCGACGTCACTTACACCGTACGAATCAATTACAGACTCACCCAAAAAATTGACAGTTAGCCAAAGTGCCCCCCCCCCCACATATGGCCACCTGGTGCGACTGTACCCACTCGCCCCCTCACCTGTTCTTTAGACTGTCTGTGGTTAATAAAATTGGCCAAACCCTGTTTAAGAAGTCATCACCGTGAGGAGCTGATGATCAGGGATGTGGTCTGGAGACCGCGGTCTTGGTCTCGAGACAGTCTCGAGACCGAAAAACTGCGGTCTTGGTCTTGAATGCATTGATCCTGGTCTTGGACCTTCGGTCTTGGTCTTGATCTCGAATGTGTCGGTCTTAGTCTTGAAGGAACGGTCTTGGGATTGGTCTCCCTCTTAATTAGGTTAGCGTTCTTGGTCATTTGCCGTATCAGAGCAATTTCTTTGATATTTGTCGGTTATTTTCGATTATTAGAGACACCTGTGTTTAGGCCCTACCCGATTGCTATCGATTTATGACTTGCTGACCATCTGGTAAAAAAATGCATTTGCAACGGAACCAGCCATTTCAAAACTTGCTTTCACAAATTTAAAGGTATCGGCCATGTGTAGTCACTATTAACCTACAATTCCGAGTACAAGTATTGTCAAGTATATTGGCCTACATCATTCAAACGGAACGTTAATCTACTTGTTCAGATGTTTTAAAGTATTTACCTATCGTACCTAGGCCTATACTTTAAGTACTATATACTATATATATACTTTAAGTAATTTATAGTGGGATATTCTCAGGCCCAAGCCAAGGGCTGAACCCGCAAAAGTTCAGACTGGCCGGTAAGACGGTTTCTGGACCATTATTAAGATTAGTATTCTTCAGCAATAAAATTAATGTTTTAAGCGAGGTATTCCGATTTAGTGTCTTAATTAATTGAATTGTTTATAAAAATGAGTATCGGTCTTGGTCTTAGTCTCGGACCCTCGGCCTTGGTCTCGGACCACCCAGTCTCGGTCTTGCATGGTCTCGCACCACCCGCCGGTCTTGGCCTTGGACATCTCGATCTTGGTCTCGGTCTTAGTCTCGAGGTTTTGCTCTCGTGCCCAACACTGCTAATGATCAGAGATGGATATTCAGCGAAGGTAGTACTCACTATATCGATGCCCTGGTTGCTGAAAATGGGGCTCCTACCCATCCCCAACAAATCGGACACTGCAGGCTGAGGGCCGTCTCCTAAAGAACATCAAGAGGAACTATCGGCCTAACCATGTAGGCCTGTATATACTGAGACCCCCAGTTTTCACAACCCACTAAACGACACTAAGATTGCGGGTTCACATTTATGAACGGCCCAGAAAGGAAAATTAAAACTGTATCATCTATATTTCGCCAAAGACAGATCGAATAACATTCTTAAAAAAACTGCAAGATACTCTAATAAATTCCCAATGGCACGCTTCAGGCCTTTGTTCATTGTCCGCCTGCATAGCAGATCAACTTGTCCTTTCTCAATCTATCGAGTGTCTTTCTCAAGAACTCCATTGATGCATGGATGTCCTCGAATCGCCGCTCTCTCAATTCAACAAAAACTGAGATGATCTGGCTCGGCACTCGTCAGCAGCTCATTAAACTTGACTATGACCTTCTTTCTGAACGGTTCCCATTGTTCACTTTCTCTACTGTCGTTCGAGACCTGGGTATTATCATTGACAGCACACTCTTTCATTTGCTGAACATATAATATATAATATAATATATAATATATATAATATATAAAATAATATATATATATATATATATATATATATCTCTCTCTCTCTCTCTCTCTCTCTCTCTCTCTCGTTTCTATCACCTGCGACGACTTCGAGCCGTCAGGCGATCTATTCCTTCGTCCACTTTTACCTCTATGGTACCTGCTTTTGTCTGCTCACG
The DNA here is from genome assembly GCA_959347315.1 of Bimastos eiseni. Lineage (NCBI taxonomy): Eukaryota > Metazoa > Annelida > Clitellata > Crassiclitellata > Lumbricidae > Bimastos > Bimastos eiseni. Next base: position 26,605,512 of record OY365808.1, read on the forward strand.
CATTGATTGCTGTAACTCGCTTCTAATTATTGGTCTCGCCGTCACCGCTTCCATAAGTGCAAAATGCAGCTGCTCGTCTGATTGCCCCCTTCCTCCTAGATACTCTCACATCTCTACCTTCATGACGGAGTATTTACACTGGCTGTCGCTCATAGCACGCATTCGATTTAAAGTTACCCTCTCTCTCTGACTCGGTCTCTGATTTTGACTCGGGGTGCTTCTGCTGCTGCACGCATTCTCAAGACTTTTCTTCTATAACGGGGCTTTTTGCACTGAGGTCGTAATCGTAATTTCAACATTTCTACAACGCCCACAAAGCGATGTCGCGGGAACCAGCCTATTGACAGGCGCTGATTCAATAAGTATGGGTCAAAATCCAGTTAGGCAGACAGACAGACGGACGGATAAGGTGTATGGTGCTTGGAGTGGAAATAGCGAGAGAGGGCGAAGAGGACGATTCAGGATAGGATTTGTGAAAAAGCAAAGTTTTCAGTTTTGAGTGAAACCCTGTGGTGAGATAGCAAGAGGCGAGGTTTGGCGAGTTCGTAGGATGGATACGAGATTTGTCTTAATGCTGGTGCGAGTTTTTTCCAAACGGAACAGAAGTAGGCCTATCTATGGAGCGATTTGCAAATTTAAGTGATGATGTGACGGAAGGGTGGACTAGTGTGAGGCAGAGTTGTATGGTCTCGAGACAGTGTCTCGGTCTCGAGACAGTTTTTTAGTGTCTCGGTCTCGGAAGCCTGCTGTCTCGGTCTCGAGGTAATGTCTCGAATTTTTAGAAACTGTCTTGAAGTGAAGGTCTTGTTCTGTCTTGAAAAAGCAGTCTCGATATGTTTCGCGTTAACTGTCTTAAAATTTTGCGCTAGAAACTGAAACCGGAATTTACGAGAAACGGTAATTCTGGTTAACGCGCGAGTCACATGATACTGAAATCAATTCAATTGTCTTAAAGTGGAAAAATGTCTGAGAGAGAACCTGAAACTGTGTACGCAATTTGATGTTAGGCCTATTTACAAAAAATAGCTATTTAATAGTTTGTCATTGATGTGAAACCACCATACCCGAAACAACTTAAAGAGTTTCTCAGAGTAAGGACATGCACAAATTTATAATTTAGTTTGGTATTTGGTATCGAATTTGCTTGTTTAAAATCGTCTAGAAGATTTCAGACGTGCTTTTTTTATACAATTCAGAAGATAGGCCAAAGAAGAAATATCGAAAAAGATAAAACTCAGTAATATAAAAACTGTTCTTGGGAATTGATACAATATACATTATAATTAAGTTTCAAATTGAAATTACAAATGAACCTTATTCCCGAAAACTGATACATTAGTATTTTACAGCCTTTTATATAGGATCATTTGTCTTTTACTGTCTTGAACCTAGTGTCTTGGTCTCGGTACCTCACTGTCTCAGGTTTTGCATACAACACTGGCGTGAGGGTGGAAGAGGAACGTGTTGAGCGATGTTGTTGAATAGTGAGCAATTGACGGAGATATGACAAATATCACCATCAAATTGCAAAATATAAGAAACTTTCTACTTAAATTATCATGTTATATAAAACAAGTTTTTATCAGTTTTCTTAGAAGGTTTCTGGTTATGTGGGACTACTTAACAAAGATAAATATCTGGCAAATAACAGCTGAAGCATCTGAAATTTGCATTTCTCTGCAACAACGTAGAAATACAAAAAATTCATTGATAACAAATTCTGTGAAACAAAAAACAGACTGAATAACAGTATAATTTGCTTTTATACAAAACAGTCTCGAACAGGCAACGATCTCTCAACTGTTTCAGGAATATCACAGTGATTTGGAAATACTTTTCACATTATAACCTTAATCTTCTTTCTTGAGTGAACACACTGAACATCATTTACAAATTATTGTTGCAAGAGAACTGGATTTACACTGAAAATGTATTTCTAGTCCAAAGTTTGTCACGTTGTCAGATGGTAAAGTACCTGAACCTATAACCACTCATCACAACAACTATTCCTCCCAAGCGTTTGTATCCGTATCAATTGCAATGCAGTTGTAGATGGCATATCGTATCTTGTCCTCAGCCATCTTTGCACTGTCAAACAATATAACAATACAACTACCAGAAATATTTAAATTTTAAACTGTACATATAAAAGCAGTTGATCAAATTTAACTATGTACAACAGTTGTTACTATTTCACATTAATCAGTTTTACTTTATAACTGTGACAAATTTTGGACAGCAAATATCTAGGAAGATAAAAATTATATGCAGAGCAAAATGTAGGAAAAGGCTGGGCAACATTTAAGAAGGAATGTCACATAATGAACATGATCTTGCATCCACTGCGAAAAAGATAATAAACAACAGAAGTTGAACTATCAAAGAAAGCAACTAAAAAATATTGATACCTATACCTAGATAAAAGCACCTCATGTTAAAGAGATTCTATGATGCATGCAAATTCCATTGTATGTTACTGACCTGCTGTAGCTTGGAAGGAACAGAGAATTAGCACATGTAGATGAACTTGGAAGGACATCAGTCTGGTCGCTGAAGAGAAATAAATTCAACTTTTTTCACAACTATCACCAGGAAAGCTAACAAACATTGCAATACAACAAACCAGTTTGTCTTAAATGTAACTAGCCAACTGCAAACCAATTCATGTATTTTCAATATACCTGCTATGATTTAAATCCACACATGTTAATTCATAGTATAAAAAAAAAATTCAGTTCAGTGTAACAATAAAAAATTAGTATTTTAAATAAAGACAACAAAACTGACAGGTATGACAAACACTAAAACAAAGTAAAACTCTGCAAAATAAAACTTCAGACACATTAACAATATCCTGAAGTGATTTTCAAAATGGTCACCTATTAAACATAAAATGAATTTTTTAAGCCAACTCTAAAAATAATCAGAAACCGACCCTGAAAAGACGTGGATTTGAGCCGGAAGACGGCGACGTCCAGTCACAAAGCGCACGAACCGACTTCGATCCTCATTGGAAAAGTTTTCCAAAGCTTCCCACAAATACTTGACTTTGTTTTCATCCTGCTCCATTTCCTCAAGACAAACTGTTAAAATGCACAAGATCAATGAGAAATCAAGTTAAAACAGAGTCACAAAAATGCACTTAAGGTTTGATTCAATTGGTGTTTGTCTCAACTAAATGTTTTTCCCAGTTGGTTAAGTGTAAAGTTATTCATAGAATAATTAACTAAATAATAGAAAACAAAACTTCTCATAGCAGTCAAAAATTCCAGGCTTCAAATATCAAGTGGGGTAATGTGGTAGCCATTCATTGCAGTGATTACTTCCTGATTTAATTTCTGCATTATTGATGTTTTTTGCTGATGACACATTGGGACCCATCTGACCAAATCCAGTTAACCCAATTTTAATATTCCAGTGTAATAAATAACCCATTTAAAGGGTAACATCCATCCTTTAAAATTACACACACTATATTGCTATATATATTAAATATATATTAAAATTACACAAACTATATTGCTATATCATGTTCCTGTCCAAAATTATGAGTAAAAACTATGGTTCATTTGTTCTAAATATAATTCCAAGAAAAATCCATTTAAAATTCTGTATAACTTTGAAACGCAAAATAGCCTACGAAACATGTTCCGAACTAAATGAATATTTTAAATATTTTAAGCGATCATTTTGCATTTCCATCAGCATTTGAAGTAAATACTGATTGAAAAGTCAAAGGTGGTTGTTTGCTACATAATAGGGTGGAAACATTGTAATCTTTATGGGTTAACAACATTTATATCACTTTCTGTCAAAAACTGAAAATTTAAAACATTGGTTTTGGTCAGATGTGTCACATATATAATAAGAAAGAAGCACATATATATATTTTAATGATGCACTTCTATCTTATTGTAAATTTGAAGCATGAATGACAAAATTCTTGACCGCAAATACTTACTATAGTTGCGTAACGCTTCCATCGATAGCTCCGGATCACCACAGACACGCTTTTCAAATTCATGCCATGTTAACATTTCTAGAACTGCCTGTGGAACAACCTGTAACATTCCTCTTTGAATGGCCTGCACCTGATCACACAGAAAGAAAGTAAATGTCAAGGGTCATCACAGATATCATTTCAAACCAATTCACAAAACCAAATGTATTGATACATCTTGCATTGAGCTTGACTTAAACTCCCAGCCACTCCTTAATTGTTCCTTTGGAAAGTCACAAGAATGCTAAATATATATATATATATACATATACGTATGTATATATACATATATATACTAGCTCAGCTTCATTTGAGATTGAATGTTGAACTCAGAGATCATGCTGTTTCAGCCCTGAAACTCACCCTAATAGGAAATGTTCCATCTCCGAGTGAAACCGTCGATATGTAATTAACACACCTGATTTGCATACTAAAATTAGCACAGCCTTTAGATGATGCAATGGCAAATGGCTTTATAATCAGGTGCATTACAAGGAACCAAAAACTTGGTTAAACATGTACATTTTGGCTTAGATTATTGTGAAAGATGGATGGATCATTGGATCACAATGCAATGGAGAGAAAAGCATTGAAATAAGACTCAAGACAAAACGTCGTAGTTTGCGTGAATTGAAAACAGTGAATAGTTGATGTGCAGAAGTTTGGAGTAAAGTCATCTGCAGAACAAACATTTTAACCAGTCAATAGTTGTGCATCATACTTTAGCACATATATATAATTATATATAATTTAGGTGTGACCTTGTGCGCGTTATAAATTTAATAATAATAATATATATATTTATGTGTGTGTGCGTGTGTGTGCATGCATGCGTCTATACACTTTTGCTATCCTGAATTTCATTACGAAAAAGAAAGCACCCAAAATTATAAAATAATTCTGCCAAAAAAATCAGCAAACATATTACCTGTTCTTTGCTTTCATTCATTCTTGTTTCCTGAACTAATCTTGCATATTCCAAGCGATCTGCGTAATCCAAGCTAATGTCAGCACCACCTGGTTTCAAAGGCACCTGCGTTCCATCACTAAGACGACAAATCCAATTCCTCTCTTCTCCAAAGTATGCGTTGAATGACTCTTTGTCCATAGAAACCATCGACTCCATCAGCTTCACCTGTACATGTTACCATTATTAAGAAGTTCTCAACATCTTTAGACAACCATTCAAGCCTCATTCAAAACAGGAATTAAGACTTTAATTTCAACCTCTGTGGCTAAAAATTTCTACATATTTCTGATTTTATGTAATTTACAATTTACTAATAATTGATCTACTTTCTAACTCTTGACTGAAGTTCTTTGACTGATAATTACCAATTATGATGCTATATTTCCGTATATAGCAAGGGTAATTAATTTCTATGCAATAGTATTATGGCAGATTAAATCTGTAATACACTTGATACACAAATTGTGTAATGCTATAAGTCTGATGTTACAATCATTCAGCTGACCTCCATCTCATCAATTGCAACAAAGTCTTTAGACCAAGTCACCTCTTGACCTGACAGCATCTTCCAGAAGAAAGGAGGAAGTGACAGCACCTACACAGAATACCAGGCACATAAACTTGTAGCACTAATCAAGGTAAAATATTTAAATATGAACATATCAACCATGGCAATATACTGCTCAATATAACAGACAAAATAATTGTAAAGTGAATCAAAACATCTTAAAGTTAAAATAAGAAAATGTTCATAAGAGAAGCCTTCAAAAAACAATGAAGTCAATATACACAACTAACCAAACTTTCTTTGCCTCTAAGGCAAGCTCCCATAATTTTTCCAATCCACTCATACTTATGAAACTCGGTGCATCGTGGATTTGGTATATACATATCACGATTATTGCTTGCATCAACGTTTCCCTACAACAGAGCACATTTCTCAGATACAAATCCATAAATCAATGCAATACAAATAACTTCATATTATTTTTTCTGTTTCTGCACAAAAATCCTTGGCTAGCTTCTACATCAAAAATGATACATCAGAACACAAATACTGCATCAAGAAATAAAAAGGTCAACACTATATTATATTATTAAATAAAAGAATAAAAAATATTAAGATCATTTTGGTTCAATCTTTCAAGGCAAAGCCATTATTTACAATTATTTACACTATGCATTTGTGTAAATTGCAGGAAATTATTGGTTTTAGAAACGCAATGGCAAGGTAAATGCCGTATTCTAAGTCGTTTTTAGAGAAAAAAAAAACATATTGGTTGCCTTCATCCATCTGTGCTCATGCTCAGTATTTAAACATCAATACTGAGTAAATTATTTAAGATAACAATGTTCAGGAAAACTTGATGACTTCCAAAAAATCATATCTGAATTGAATTTAGCACACTTTAATACTGAACATATCTGTGAACACTTAAATGCAAAGACAAGATCATATGGTGTCCAAGGAAAAATTCAAAAAGAAATAACAATCCTGCTTGTTATCTACCCTATTTCTGTGTATTAATTCAAAGTGATCACATAATCTAATGCATCAATTCTGACAGTGCAAACACTCTTCGCAATTACATTACTGCAAACCAGAAAATGACATATATTTCGTGGAAGCACAAGGTATTGATAGAATATAAGGATTGTATGCAAACTGACGTGGTTTGGGGTTCGTATGAAGAAAGGGAGTGGCACTGGGTCGTCAGTGTTACTAGGACACAGTTCCTCTGCTAGGTCAGATAAGCTGTCACGAAAACCACCCCCTTGATCAATGATTCCCTCAGATAAGAACTTGCACTCCCACCACTGTTCATAACGCATTGGCCACCTGTCAAAGTAAAAATTGCAGGTCTCCTAAACATGATAAGCAAGTCAGCAAACATTTCAACTCAATCAAGGCTGGCACATTCATGCAAGAAATATTATTCTCTGAATTAAGGAACTCAAGATAAACCAATACCTAGAAAAAGATAATGCATGAACTGCCAATTTTTGTTGTCAATTAAAAAAATCTTTTAATTCTGATAAAAAAGTACTCATTGTATTTTGAATTGTTAGATGTCAGCAAAAACTATCATCTAAGTGCAAAGAATACAATTTCCCAGAATTAAAAGACTTTAATTTAATTGGTAACAAAGATTGGTAGTTGAAGCATTCAATAACAATTCAGTCCAAGAACTTAAACCAAGCATGAGCCACAGCACTGTAGCTATCCAATCAAGAGCACACATAGTCACAGAGAAAAACGAACAGCTTTCAAGCTGAAACAGAAGGCACATTAATTTTAGCATCCCTGGCAATTTATGTAAGACAATTCAAGCACAATAGAAGCAGAATGATGCATTACATGGAAGCAACCAAAATGATGTTTATACATCCAAATTTACTGAATCTTACTGTCCATTGGATGGTTCAGTTAGACTAGATGAAAGAAATGTCACTGAAGTGGATAACCAACCGGTAGTCGAGTGGCTTCTGACTGGGATCCCTTGGCTTCAGCCCGTCATGCATCTGACTAAAGACGGTGTTCTTGTAGAGAGGATCTGCCGCTGTGTTCAGCTTATGCTCCATGGCAGCCCGCCTGTTTATGTACAGTTTGGGCATTGAAGGACATCTGAAACAAAGATCAATTACCAAAATCAAATGAATAACTCATGAAACAGTTGCACTATGCATCACAACCTTGTAAACTAAAAAACAAGACACAATATTTAATAGCTTAGAAATGCAACAACACTTGTGTTCATGAATACAAGCGGTTGTGAGACATCATAAAAGACAATTAATAAATGATCTGCTTCATGCATACATAGTTTTATGGATTATGCCACAAAGATAAATTTATTTAATTAATAAAACTGATGTCCAATTTCCTTCCAGTCAAATGTTGCATTTCTATAATCCAAATCACATACGCATTATCGTACTTAATAAATTACATGAAATGGATTTAGCATTTCAGTGACACTGCTAGCAACTTGGTGAACTTAGAAATTCACTGTCAATTATTGCAACTCATTCATTATAGCTGAAAGCATTTCATGCATCTAAACATGATTTATCTTATCCTGTTATCAAAACTTGAAGCTATTATTAAAATACAGGACACGAGAAAATCATGAAATGCTTTCATGATAAGTTAAAGTGAGACTCACGTAGTTTCTGATTCTCTGAGGAATTGATCAACCAAGAGCATTCGCTTCTTTGATAGGGGTAACAACTGTCGCAAAGTCTAAACAGCATATAATTAGCAAAATACAACAGCATTGCAACCGAATTTCTCACAAACTCACTATTGGCTTTCTACATCCAACAAGATACACACATAATGCAAAATAATCAATGAGCCACATGAAACAGGTAATTGTAACAACAGTTAAGTAAATCCAAAATAATCAATGAGCCATATGAAACAGGTAATTGTAACAACAGTTAAGTAAATCCAAAATAATCAATGAGCCATATGAAACAGGTAATTGTAACAACAGTTAAGTAAATCCAAAATATCTATTCAGAATGCAGACAACACAGTGGTTAGAGCGGTCAGCCCGTAATGCTCAGAGTGCGCTGAGTGAGCGGGTTCGACCCTCGTCAGAGGAGTCACTGTGTAGGGACCTTGAGCAAGTCCTTTGCACACAATTGCTCTGCAGTACAGTTGTGCCATCGAGGCATGTGAACTTCTGAGCAAAAAATGTTGGAAGAAGGGTGGTATCAAATTTCAGTAATAAAAAAAAATAAAATAAAGAAAACACAGCTGTGAAAAGCAACACACTCCTTAAGATATGAGCAAGTATGTTTATGGGAATTAAATGGCAGGGCGAAAGGCTGAAGTAGTGATGGTGACCATGCATCAATTTCATCTGACCTGACCTAACCTCATTAAGTCTCTTGAACAAGAACTTATTATTACACTTTGCAACACACCTGCACTGGTCAGTCGTTACCTCAAATATCATCATCAACATGGATAACCTTCATCAAATGGTGATGCACTCAATTATAACATACCTCCAGTGATGCATAATACCCGACTGAATAATCCCAACGTGGAACCAAATAGGGCAAAATGCTGTCCACTAGCTGAAGCAATCTAAAAATGATATATATTGACAAACGGCATAGTAACAAGAAGAGCAATTTTAAAGCATAAACATATATCAACAACCATACCGTTAGTCGATACTTAGAGGAAACATTCGGTTACATAGTTATATATTTAAACTATTCTTTAAAGTTTAAAGTAGTGTTGAAATAGTCGCAGTGTGATTAAATACAATAAACATTGCTCACCATTAAACTATCTGGAAGAAATATATAAATAAAATTAAGGACAGATGCCATTGAATTCATGACTTTTAATACGAGTATTTTGAAAAGGTTTGGAATCATGTGCATCAAAGTAATCATCTATAAGTATATTAAGTATATGACTTTTTAGATCCATTGATTTCTCAAGCAATCAGCAGCAATGCCAATATCTTTTGGTAGACTATATTTTTGCAGATGAAGGCATGCCCTTGCATTCCTCAATAATAACTATTCAGGAAAAGATCAAGGACGAGGTCTTGGAGAGCAAGCTATTTCGATCGCTGGACTCAGACTCTAGAACTTTCTTCTGCAGAGCCTGACTACAAAGCCACCTCAACAGGTAGTTTTCCTTCCTTGGACTGTTTCTGCGACCTCTCAGATATCCATCCAGGATTTAAAATGAACTTACTTTTGATCTTGGCATGGGCAGCAACTCAGCTTACTAGCAAACATTGACTAATAATACCCTGAGCAGTATTACAACAATGACACAGAAGTTCCAAAATAATCATGAATTATTTGTTTACTAGTCAAAATGAGATGGAAATATGTAGAGACAGAAACATGTTAAAATCAAACAAAAGGAAAAGAACCTAAATGGATTCAATGAACCAGTTATAATGTGGTCTCTCTGAGACCAAGGCTCTGCATAATGATAACATGTTTTAATGAGTAATGTAGGTTATATAACTGAAGCACCCACGTCCCAACCGTGTCATATCAGAGTTTATGTTTAGTGAAGCATATTATAATGAGTGTACTAAATTCAGTCTGAGCCAATTACACCTATACAGATTAAACAGCAGCAGATCATAGCAGAAACCTGTGCAGAACAATAGCTCTTCTGTAGAGAATGTCCTGATCAAACCCATCCAGAAGTGGGAATCGTACAAGGTTCTTCCTAACAAAGAGATCACGGCTGATTCCAAGATCTCGCTCTTTGCTTGACTTGATCTTGATTCCATGTATTCGTGTATCGATACCGTCATCTGACAACACAGACAGCACCAAGAATAGAACAGAAAGATAGATCATATCACATACAGAGTCACAGCACAAAAAAAGCAGGAATCATTCCAAAAGACAAGCCTTTAATCCTTTGACATATGAGACCCATCTGAACAAAACCAGTCATAAATCGCAACACACGTTAGTGAGATAATTGCAAAAATGTGATAAAAAGTAAATTTTTTCAAATTCTTGTTTTGACAGAAATTGATATATAAATATGTTTTAAACACATAAAAACTAAATTTAGTGAAAAAATTTAATTTTTAATGGCTTTTAGATGACTCTGTGTTAACCATTGTTTTAATAAATTAATGACTTCTTATAATTTTCCATTTTCCCACCATTAATAGCCAAGCTCAGCTTCAGGTTAGGATAGCAAACTTGGAATGAGTAGAAAGCCCAGAAATTCATCTAGCAATATGCTGCATTAGACAACAAACATAAGGTAGTTTGTCTTTCTCAAATTTCACTCAATTCTGAAGAAGGGTGGCTAAGCATTTTTCATTTCAAAATTATACCAAACTTCAAATGGATATTTCTCGGAATAACGATCAAACAACTGAACCATATGTTTTACTCACAACTTTGGACAAGTACATCATAGAATAATAAAGTTAGTGTCATTTTAAAGGAGAGACTTCCTCCTTTAAGATTGCATAGGACACTCAAATTGTAAAAAATTCGACATAAGACTGGTTTTGGTCAGATGGGTCACATATAATGTTAATAAGGTCCCTTCGCATGTATAACATGATGGACGTATAGCTGCCGTACATTTAAATTCTACTCTTATAATAACCTGTCATCATTATTAAACGAAGATACTATTTCACGAAGAGTGTGAACTTGCAGTGACTATATAACCAATGTAGCTTGATTATGTGACAATTATTTCCAGCCTTTCTGAGATCACAGAAACCATAAACGCATTGTTTGAACCACTCGTACTCAGAATTACATGATTTGCTGTGCTCAGAAAAATCCTCCAGTCATTCCCTCTATCACAATCCCAGGATCCAGTTTCATCTAAGTCTCAAGGTGTGTTATAAAGGTACATGGCCCAAACATTTCATCAGTTAGGCATTTGTCAAAGAAAATCAATCTCTTCAATCTTCCAAACTGAAACCAAACATTGATGAATTTGCATATATCTATGTACTGCCAGATCATTAATGTGATGAATGAATGATTTTTCTACCAGCACTACCAGATTTACTACCAGCACTACGTTGCATTAACAAGCATCCTAAGATTAAATATGGAAACCAGCAGGGGATCTCATGGACACCCCAGAAATATTCTTTTCAGTACTATGTTAGATTCTGTCAAAAATGAGGCAAGAATCTAATTGTAAATTGACATAGCTCCACTTCAAGAGCAAAACTAATCATAGGGACACTGCACAAACCAATTAAAGTTAAATAAATTCGTCATTTAGCAAAACAATGTTCATAGAACTAGAAGAGTGACTGTTGACAAGCCAACAACACATGTGAAGCCCAACAGATTCCTGTCTACAACACACAGCATAATGTTCAACGTCTCAGAACCAAGTTGTGTCTGTGGTTTGAAGTGATATAACAAGTGGTAGTGTTGCACAGCTAGTATAAATGTAATTTTAATTATAACCCTTTTGGCCTACATGACACCAATTGCAGGTGACTGGATGTTATTTCATAAACAACGCATGACCAGATAACTGATGAGAATGTGATGACTAAGAAGTAATAAAAAAGAAGCAAAATTATTTTTATAACCTTGACCTTTGCATTCTTTGATCCTCAGTTCAATGACCGGCCAATGTTCTGACTGATCTGACAAGACCAGAACATCATTCGGGCCATAAATAGAACTGAAAAAGAGTGCAGAACAGTTTGGAATTGCAAGTTTAGTCACACATGCACCAACATGAACAATATGCCACAAACCATGCCTTAGCGACATATGGTCTACCACAATATCTAAAAAAGTTTCACACTTCCAACAACCAAAATCAATTAAACAGAAACAAGAACAAGATCAATTTCTTAAAGCTAAGCCATAGGTGTAGGAGCCTTGAGAGCAAAGTACTGAGTAATGTTAGCTTCAGAATAACTTGGTTAGTGATATCCCTTACCAGTGATGGCATGTATAGTGTATAGAAAATGTAGTCCTCTCAGAGTTTCCTACCTTGCTTATGCAAAATATAAATCTTACATTGTGATTCCTGGTAGATTTTATAAAAGCAATCTCTGCATTGCCCGCTTAGGACTATAACCAGTTGATTATTCCATCATACTCTTAAACTGTAGTTTCAGCCTACTCCAAGTATTAACCCACAATATCAGTGGCTACTCTCTCAAATGCACTAGCAATTTCAATCAATTTGGAATCAATTTCCAAACGAATAACAGCAATAACTACAGTCACGTGTTGTAATCATGATTAAACAGTAAACAAATTAAAATGGACTTCCTCTGATGTGCAATAGCTTAATTCTGAAGAATTAACGAAGAATATCAGAGCCAAGGCTGACTGAGTAACTGCTACTTTAATCCACAAATCACAACTGATAATGTGAGTGAAAAGACATAGATGGTACACAGATCCTATAAAAGATACAAATGCTTACTGGTCAATGGATACATCATTTAGCTTCTTGAGGTTGTCTTGCTCGCCACCCATAACCAGAATACGACTGGGTACATAGTTGTCATCTGTAGAATCAATTGAAAGTAGAAGTTTTCTGTAAATTAAAACAAAACACAAGTAACTAAACATTTTAAGATTACCAACTAAGTTATAGCTTTCAAAATAAAGAAAACAGTTTAACTCGATAGACACTAGTCAGTTATTAGCAGTATATGACGAGTATTGCTATACTGACCATCACTATCATGAAACCTAAGCATGTTTCAAATCAATAGCTTCTTTATTTTAGTAACATCACAATTTTGACATAGGTCTACACTCTACATATATGTAAATGCAAGAAGCAGAAAATTTATTAGAGGTCATTAATGATGCCACACAACCACTCATATTTATGAAGGAGAGGGTTAGGGTTAGGGCTTACAGCATTTCTAAACTATGGGCATGGCAGAAACTTTATTTTCACAACATCCCTGCTTTTAACGTGCTAGGAGGCATCATATATATACATTAATTTAAGCATATAATTAACAATAAAACATATTGATTAATATATTCAGTTGTTCACAATTGCAAGAATCGTAGAAGATCTGCTGGTTTGACAATGTCATGGTGTGGACTGGTTTAAAAGGCACAAGCCTAATGAACATCGTACTAGACAGAAAGCATTGGACATCACTTTCCCATTCCTGTAGTCAACCGTCGCAAAGCGACGATGTGACATGACATGTTCACAATTTCTTGAAACAAGAAATGACCTGTGTCAAGGGTTTTCCGATCATTGACATAACAAATGACTTGAATCAAAATACCAAGAATTTAATGCTTTTAACTGCAACTAAACGCGCACTTAACGACAGTTCCTTTCTTCATCTTGAGCCGTATCCAATGTTGTCCCTGGCTGCCGTCTGTCTCCCAGTATGTATCCGGATTGTCATCAGTCAGATTCTGAGGTCCATCATCATCCTGTCGTACAAAGACAGCAATCTCATGGCAATTGCTACATGCCACAGAACTTAGCACAAACTAAGTTGCTTTTAGTAGACTCTTATCATTTAAAGTGTTCAAATCAACTGTTTAGGCACTCAAATTCATGTAGAGTTCACAGATTCACAACCACTTAGCATTTCTAAATGTATGCAAATGATCAAGAAATAAGTACAATATACAACTGAACACCAGAACACGGTTAGACCTATTTAAGATAAAGATATTTGTATCATAATAGATAATCAAATGACAGCAGCTAAAGTATTTGCTACAATAATGATGATGAGTTCTCTGCCCAAAGGCAGGGGATAATATGAGAGAGGTGGTTTCCCATTGCCTTTCTCACAGTTACTTGAGGTGGATTTGAATCTACAACCCTTGGTTGCAAGGCACAGAACATACTGCTACGCCACCGCGCCCCATCTATCAACACAAACTAAGCCTAGATGATGCTAGACTTAATTAAGAACTAATTCATCCAAACAACAATGATTTCTGATCAGACCCAAAACCCATCAAAGCCTTATAGAACTTTGCTAATGGACAACATATATTCTCAGTCTCTGGAGGCTGCTCATAAGTTTGCAGATGACAACCAAATGAAGTTATTTCAGCATACAAACCGACCGACACTACCTGTGGTGATATCCTCAAGAATACAACGTGCCAAGACAAACTTAGGAGTACCAGGACAAACATTGCATCTTACAATAACATCTTGGTAGAGATGTAGAACTTAAATTGAGCTGAATTGATTTAGAATTAAAAGTTGGCTGGTCCTCATAACTTCACTTTCTATAGTAAGGAAGAAATCCAGAGATAACAATTATGAATATACTGATTTTATCAAAATTGAAAAAAACACAGAAGCTCTAATTACATCATGATTCCCGAGTAGTGGAAAGAATGGTAATCTTACTGACATACTGGAGACATCAATCGATTCCACATAATCTTTGATGCAACCTAGATTTATATTTTCTTTCTCAATATGCTGGCAGAGAAACTGAGCAAGGACTTCATCATGATGTATGGTCCAGTTGGCAGGCCAGCTTCGTAGAAGGTTCATCATTTGATCATCTGGTGAAGCTACTACGCATGTGTTTTTCCCTAACTTCAGAACAAATTCATGCTCCACAACCTTTTCCCAGCTATCAAAACACAATATCGCAATTGCTGTTAATAACTTTATATAGATCTGCAATGACTTAAATCTTCTTAGTACAAGGAATGATTATAGTAATACTCCATAGTGCATTTATAAATAACTGGATAGTCATGTGATGCCCCTAGATATGCCTTTCACAAAGGCTATATATACTTAAAGTGTACCTTCGTCCATACAAAACGAACTCATAGACAGTCTTAGTCACATATCTTCAGAAAGACTTGTACAACGGAGAAACAGATACATTACATACTCATCAAACACAGTCACCTGTGTCTAACCACTCAAAAACAGTACACAACAAGTGGTCTTCATATCTGCATAACCTCAATCACACAAATTTATTGAAACCAGATGACCTTTGGTAAAAAATTACACATTATATTCTTATTTAAAATTTATGTTAGGGATTATGAACAACTGCTGCTGCTGCTGCTAATCACACCTACTACAAGATGTGCCAACTGGAATTAAGTATTAATAAGAAATAACAAAATAGGAACGAAGTGTAATACTTGAATTGCCTCTACCTGGAGATTGTTTTTGTTTGTTTTCCTCTGAGAAGTTCTGCAGTCGTAACTTCCACTTCATCTTTCTGTGATAGAACTGGTTCTATAGCGTCTGATCCGGAATGCTGGGTGCTGAATATAAGAACCCATTTGGCCTCTCCCTCCACTTCTGTAGATTCAAAGCCTTTACCTTTTGAAATTACCTGAATTCAATAGATAATGAAGTAACTAAAACAGTTTAAGACTCAGGAGGAAACGTTGATGAATATAGTAGCACCTCTGACCAGTGTGTCGACTAGTCAGTCATCCTGCATTGGTTCCTTTAAGGGACACCATATATATTGTCAGGATGAATGCATGGAAATTAGATATTATACTGGTAGAAGTTCTATTTCTATTTGGTTGATTTCTCATAAAAATCAACATCTCCATATCACAGAAAATAGTAAAAACTACTGTTTTGAGCATCATGTTTCAAGTGCAACAGGTTTATAATCTACAGTAAGTACTAAGTAGGTGTCTGACTTTTCTCTGAATGACTGTCAAATGTTCAATTTTCAGTTAACTTATGATTAGTACTGTTTGTGAACGAGATAAATTATTTCATGTAACCAGATTGCTTCCAGACTTGTGTGACAGCCTTTTGTTGTTGTTCTCCAGACATTAATCATAACTTTGAATAGCCTTACGACTTAATACAGTTCAAGTTATTCTGTCAAGAGGCAACAATCTCAGCTGATGGATATTCATAGACAGTGAAGTAAGATAAAGAAGACATTATATTTGGTTATTAAAGGTCTTTTTTTAACAAGATTAGGTTTTTTAGAGCTGGAGGACCATATGAGACATTTTTTGGATTGGGGATGTTGGCGCTCTAAGAGAGACCTGTTGAACAAGAAATGGAACGTCATCGAGAATATTAGCAAAAATCAACAGAGGAAGCAAATCCAGTCCACAGGACAGCCTTTCGTTGTTGTTTGCAAGATGTTAATCATAACTTTTAAACTTCTGACCACAGAATAGGGTGAAGGATATCAATTTTGGATTACGGCAAAAGCTGTTTTATATTACACAAGCGGGTCAAACTTGGTCATGCCCGGGACAAGAGATGTAAACCTTTACCCGCAACGCTAAAGTTAACTATTATACATTTACCTTTATCAGTTTGCCCCACTGTCCGTCGGAATTGCATAATTCGCTGGATACGATAATGCGGGATTCCTTCGGTAAAGAAATTTCAGACAGCTTTTTGGATTCTTTAGATGGACCAGAATAATAAACAAGTCTTGTCAGTTTGGTTACTTTGTACTCTACTTCCGCTGGGATGAAGCACAAGGCCTGGGGCAGAGGCCGGGAGAAAGATTTCAACGATTCTACACACTCCTTGAAGCATCGTATTCGGGCAAGAGCCCGTCTCGAGTTGTCGTGGGTAGCGCTACAACACTTTGTCGACATTCTAAAGGCAACAAATCCAGCTCAATACAATTTTCACACGAAAGTTATTGTTTCTGTAAATTCCAGAAACTACATTTCGTTATTCCTTTCGTTTGCAATGAAACCTGAAGACTAAAAATAGTGTAATCATCCACTTCACGTATTTTAAATGACCACAGAACTGTGCAAAACTTATAAAGAACCATATTGAGCATAGATATAATATTGAGCGATCGATATTCATGACATGCAAGGACCAAGATAGCAGGACTGGAAAGTGCCTATATAACGACGTGTACCAGAAAATGGCGATCCATGTAGGTTGGCCATCTTCCGACAAAGGCGTAGAATGTCGTGTTTAGTGTTTACACAGCAAATGCATTGCGTTTCTTATAAACAAAATCGACGAATAATTATTGTTTTAGCAATAAAAAATTGTAGCTGAAGGTCACAACATCATATTTCATACGTGCTTTAATGTCTACCACCATTCATTTGACATGTTATGTCATCTTAAGGCTAATTTTGAAAAGGTTTTGCAGCCAGGTAATCGTGTGGCAACGTACACAAGGAACGTTATAGGACTATACATGTAAGTAGTTCTTTAGATACGTATGATCGAGATAAATGAGAATACAGGGTTTAAGTGTTTCCACTTGTTAGCCAGTACTCATCGATTAGTAAATGTGCTGCCATTCTGGTCTAGAGATCCTTCAATGGCTCCCTATCCGCCAGTGAGGACCCATGGCAGTGAAGGACCTCTAGCATAATTATAACTGGAGATGTGACTGAGTAGAGTATACTTGTTGTTCTGTTAAATGGGCGGAGCTGCATCTACAGTCTACACCATGGGATGCTAATTGAGACGTTCCTCACAAAACTTATAACTGGTCTTTTTGGACATGATGGAGTTGGGAGTGCCTCTGACTATAAAGTTTTCTAGTAGGGGCTTAATTACAAATTCCTGAATGAATGAATGAATGCTCGTGTGGCTGTTTGTGGCATATAGGCTATAGCAAAACAGTGATGGTGTCATATATGATCTCATTTGATTGAGAGTCAACAGCAAGTCCCAACGTCCGTCACAAGGTTTGTCATTAGTTTTCAGACTCAGATGACTGGGTAGCTGAATTGGCCAATATCCAAGTACTAGCTATGTTTCAGATGTATTTGATTGTATTGTAAATAATAAATAAATAGACCTACGTAGGCCAAGTCTCTAAATTAATTGTGATATTGAGGTAGCCCACCTAATCAACATGATGCCTGCATCTACGAACACCTACACTACAATTGGCAACCGTTCACCAAGGAAAGTCGTTAATTAATAATGACATGGACCTTGTAAGCAAATTTTACTCCTGTTCACGGTGCTGATATCTATATAAATAAAAATAGAATTCTGTCTGTCTGTGTCTCCCTGTCCGGTGATGCATTTGCACAGTATTAGAGCTATTCACTCGAAACCTTCACCGTTGGCTCGTAGAATACCTGGGACACGCAGTCGATGAGTTCGTGAACCAGCGGTCTCCAGGGCCAAAAACCTGTCTCAGAACTTTGTACGCATTTGCACACTTTTACAGCTATTGACTCTACACCTTTGCCGTTCGCTCGGGGAATGAATGGACGGTTTGGGAGATATACGTTTGCACAGTCGCTCAGGTCGATATGTACTCTGTATTTATTTGCACACTTTTAGACCTATTGACTCGAAATCTTCGCCGTTCGCTCGGGGAACATCTCGGACACCCAGCAGAGAGCATGGTGAACCCGCGGCCGCCGTCTTCCTCCTTTCCAGGGCCAAGCACCTGTCTCAGTTCGGGCGATCGAACGCCGGGTGCTCCAGCTAGTAATTAAATAAACGAATCGCAATCTTGTAATGCAGTCGATAGCTGGACGATTGGAATTGCGACTTGCTGTCTTAGAAGCGGTGACTATGTAGCAGTCGATATATAAATAAAAAATTAAGCCACTGCATGGGTTGTGTAGTGTCTTTTGGGTTTAGCGTTAGTGACGGGTTGTGGAGGATCGAGGCGCCGGGGACTAGGAACGTTCTTTGGTTTTGGAAGACGGTGCCCTATACGCTCAAGCTCCAGCTCAATCGACTTCATCGTTGCAATTTCCGGTTTCTAGTTTTCCAAATTATAGTGTGCACTGAGCAGTGCCTGTCAGACGGCTTTCTGCAGCTTATATTTTATTTTTGGTTTTGTAACAAAAAAACTAAAAATTTATGTTCGTTGGGTCTTCAGTAGCTTGCTAGTTGTTACATTGGAGATTTAACTTTATTGGTGCCCCAGAGCTTTAGTCTATGGTCTATTTAGTCTATGTTGGTCTATACAGTAGAACTCGTCTAGATTGTATTAAGCACTTCCGGTATCAACGAGTACTCGAGTATTCGATAAGCTACTCAATCGAGTACTCGACTTCAAACTACTCGTTAGCGGCAGCCCTACTTGGCTACCTGGCTGGATCGCAATCGTAATCATAATCTCAAAATTTTTAAAGCGTGACGTGAAAGCCAAGCGCAGGGCACTAACTTATTCACGAGCGCTGGCTTATATTCACTGTATACGCCGTTATCTTAGAAATAATAATTAAACGGTCACCAACTCGCCACAATCCGCTAAAGCCCGGTAAGCAGAATATAGGCATAGGCTTTGACCTGATATGCCAAAGGAGAAATTAAGCTCTAAGAATAATTCGGCTTTTTTATAATATATTTCTGCCTTGATCGACAGTCGATTGGTGTCCTTTGAGGCGCTATGAAAATGTCTATTCACTCATTATATAATCTTTTGCCAGTTCTATCTTGGAAATAGAATGTTCAGCCTTAAAAGACAAAACGGCAATTTATTAAGACATCATATTATCACAATAGTTTCATTTAAAACGAAACAGCAGACACGCGAAAGTGTAATGCAAGCACGTAGGCAATAGAAACACACAGTCGTCATAAAAGAATTTTAGTTGCAAAAATATCACTCTCTTCCTTCGTAAACAAAGTCTAAATAAGCGCGCTCGATCGATGACACAAGTCATGAGACCGTCTTTCCTGACATATGAAAATAAACTCACAGACCTACTCTTGGACAGATGATAGATCAAATAGTCCCAGCAAAGCATTACGTATTTTAACAGCGAAACACTCTTACGGAAAAAGAAACCAGCCGATAGTGAGCTAAACCTTTGCACGCCGTGACATCACGATGACAACATAGAGTGTTGACTAAGACGACAGTGACGCGTTATTAATATACTGAAGACAACGGCCATAGTAGACGACAGCTATGACGCAGGTTTAGTGCACAAATATTTTGTGCATCGATGATGGTCACGACGTCGAAAACGATGACGATTACAGTTATATATATATATAATTATAGGTCGCCACAACGACCATGATTACGATAATGACCATGACGATGACAATGATAACATAATGGCAATGATGAACTGTAGGACGGAGCTTTCCAAACTTTCTGATGCTGCCGACTGATAATAATAGCCTAATTCTTGTACAAAGCCTCTTTGTATGCGTCTCAATTTTAAATTACATAATAGCTAATTATCATCATTGTCACAACATGCTGTCAGAATTTAGATTTCACAGTATTGCTTATGATATAACACTTCTATTACTGTTGAAAATTGTATTTATGTATGAACCATGTGTCATTCCAGCATTTGTTTGCATTGCAATGCTCATTATTACTCATAGTGCGGTCAATATGGTGATACTAGCTATCATTCCGTGGTCCGGAAACCAATAACTCGCAGTTCGGTACTAGGCCGCAGTGGACTGCTGTATAAAGAAGCGATGCCGCTGGAGACAGATCTCTTTCCAGGCTATCTCTGACATCAACCGTAGCCTATAAACGACAGGTAGACCTCTGTGAGTTAGGCTACATTACTGCCACAAAAGGCGACGTCTTACTTTACTGACCTCGCGGTAATCGAGAACATTCGAATATTGCATCTTTTGTCAATAGAACAACACCGAGATGTTACATTTAAACAAAACTCTAGTTCCAGATTACATGAGTCGGCGCAGATACGAAAAGCTGACGGATATTATCAGAGTTTGTCAATTAAAGTGGATGGATGAGTATATTCATTGCTACTCGATTGTCCGACACCTGCAGCCTACTTGTGATTAATTAAACAATGCAAATATCATATATGGCTAATTAAATTTAGCTAGGCTTTCGCGTCGTAACATTTACCTACGGGAAACGACTTTTAGGTTCCATATTGGGACATTGCTCCAAATATCTGGCTGTAAATGGACCTCTTCATCAAACTGTTTAACACGAAAATTAGCCACAATATGCAAAAAAATACTTCAACTCAAAGAAACTTGCCGAACCGAGAAGAACTATTCGACTTCATCGATGGCATGTCGCTGATGGCTGTTCGTCGGTAGACGAAAGAAACTTAAAAGGATGTTCACCAACATAGCATAATGAAGAAGTCTAGCTGCGTTACACCTTTTGGCTCTCCATAGGTGTACGCGCGTTTGCACAATGTTGGAAAATGTCGTGAAAAACGTTGTTTCAATAAGGGTATGATGTTTGGGACGTCTGATCGTCTCTGGTCCCTGTGCTTTGCTGTGACCGGATTTCTCGCCCATCGCCTAAACTGTATACGCACAGATTCTCTGTTGGACAGTGAAATGGACACGATGCTCCATTCCTCCATCGAAAGCAGCTGCTGCTTCGATTGGACGCTGATGAATGTTGGAGCCCCTATCGGAAGATGACCTGCTCGTACTCCTTGAGTTGTCGTTGAAATCCATCGTTCGGGTTGACGTCCGGTCTGAGGATGCGTAGGTACTCGAGGGCGTCAGCGTAGCGCATCCGTTCCACCTTGATCAGATAACCGATGATGAAGCTGGCCGAGCGGGAGTTGCCATAGTAACAGTGCACGAGTACGACGCCCCCTTCCGACCGACCTCCTTCAATGAACCGGAAAGCCTCGTCGAAGTAGGGCACGATCTTCGTCGATGGCATGTCGCTGATGGCTATCCGTCGGTAGACGAACTTGTCCGGGAAGCGTTCGGAAACTTCGATCGTGACGTTGAGGATGTGCGTGACATTGTAGTGTTGCAGACCGTGGAGGTCGAGCGCTATGTCCTGAGAGCCTGATTATCCGTCAAGAAAAACAAAAGCACAGTTAGCAATGGGGAAATACAACCTCATTATATGATGACGCATATATATATATATTATATATATATATATAATACATTCAATAACGAGTAGTCCAGGTATAGAATTATACTGCGCTATGTTCACATAATTGTGAAACTAAGAAAAACGGTTTCTTCGACTCGTTGAAGAAACTCTTTTTTGCCTTGCTACATTTATGACAACCCAATCAAAATATCTGGATAAAACTGTTTCTAAAATATGATTACATTTGTTATTTGATTCTAAATTTAGCATATATAGTATTTTTAACATAGTAACTATCCCTGATATTCCTGCTGAACTCTGCCTTCTGAGCTCTGTAACATTGAGCAGAACACTTCGCCGGTCTATTTGAATCTCTGTTGACGATACTGGAAGAATCAAGCAACCTCACACCTCACGCACTATTGTGTAGTAGAGCGTAGCACTTTCGCCGTTGAAAGCGTTCATTACATAGTGGCTATTAATTAATCAGCATAAGCTCAATATGATTTCCACAAGGTATCCAAAATTTCGGTATACTTTAACAACGGCATGTCATTCCCTATGGATGATTTTTTTTCAGCCAAGTGCTTTATTAACCGCCCAACATTCGAAGACAATTCCTTACAAATTATATAGGCCTATCCAATTTACTATATATGGGTGCAATAGCGTATTGGATTGATGACAGGATGCACACTTAAATGGAAGCTGGTTAAAATAATTCCGCTAAAACGGATGCTGGATCGATGAAAAGAATTCTGATTAAATAGAAATTGGATTGACGATAATAGTTTTGTTTAAATGAAAGCGGGGTCGTTGAAAGGAACTATGCTTAAACAGATGTAAAATTGATGAAAATAAGTCTCTGCTCACATGTCTAATGGAAGATGGATTAATATAGGGCATTTTTTGCTTAAATTGAACTAAGCTCAGCATCCCTTTCAATGAGGAGCAAGATTAGGCCTATCTTTGGAATAACATTAAAACTAAATGATACCCGATGTTCTGATCCGTTGCCTTCTATAGGCTAACTCCGTAACCTCGTCAACACAATTCATGAAGCACTAATCGATGTTATACTTCAAGGGATTTCCGGTCAAAGTAATATTTGGATCCATTAATAATGCCAGGTCGTAATCTGAGAAGTCAGAGAAATCAGATGAAGTCAAACTATAATGAAGTTTAGCTGAAGCAGGCGCGTTTTTAGTTAAGTTTCAAATAACGTTAGACGACTCAAATGACTCATGCAACTGGACAGTAGATCCTAAAGCTCTGGACTGGACACGGAGGCCACAATAACTCCAACCCTTTTCTGGTGTCATTATAGGCCTATACCATTGATCGCGTGCTATACTTGATCACATGAATGCCTCCCAAGGAACAGAGACGGTCGACTGATTCGTTTTGTGGTCTAAAAGACATACTCTACAGACAGCAGCCAATATTACGTGCGCAATGCTAATGAATTTTGATGATTCTAAGATTCTTAGGAGACTTTATTTTTGACTCATGCCAAGGGACTTTTAACCGCTTGCAGTTCGTGTAAATGAACAGTAAATCTCTTTAAGCACTACCAAGTACCAGTTAGAAGTGAATTGTCGCAAAGATCTTAACCAGTTGAGACTGTGGCTAAGATATATTGAAACATATATATATATATATATATATGTTATGCACATATATATATATATATGCGGTGATCTGATTCTACCTGTGTCCCGTGTATGTAATTAAGCTGATTTAAGTACCGTTTTAAAACCATTGAAATCAATCTCTCAGCTCCTTATCCACAACTTTAGCGTTTCTAATTTTAGATATACCGCGCAGTCATCTGCAGTATATTGTAATCAACTAGGAGCCTTGGTATATCTACATCTTCTGGAACACATGCAGCATTTCCAAAGAAACACAATCCACGCTTTTTGGACTGTGAGAGAAACCAGTATCGCCATTTCTCTTAAATCGCCAGTTGTCGATTTGATCCGTAGCCTATTGTTCGTCTGCATGATCAACATCAGACATGCACCGCATTTTAAAGGTTTCAAGAACCTTTAATTCTTATTCGGGGCTTTTGTGGTCGTATAAAAAACAGCAAATACTGCAGCAAATTCAGTATGCAGAACCACAGCGATGAGATCGAGTGTATCCGACGAAGAAAAAGAGAAGCTAAATTAATTGGACTGACGAATGGATTTATACGGATCCCTGAATTAGAACGCTATGCTTTATTGATTTCGCTTTGGATGACTTAATTAATTGAGTGGAGTTGGTCAACTCAGCTGGACACTACAATCTGTGAGTTCCGGTTGATCCAAAGGACCAACCTCTGCCCGAGAGACATAAATTAACGTCATGGGTCGTGGGATTTCATGCGTCAGTGACCGACAACGACAAGTAGCAAACGCCGACGTTTAGTTTGAACTATGATGACAAAGACGCTCACTGTGATGAATACGACCACAGGGTAAACACAGCGTTGATTGGGATGCATCGTCATGACGGCGACACTCCTCGTGCTGTCATGATTGTGGGCGAAGATAGTAATGATGCTAATCAAATGAGTCAATGACAAAAGAACTCAGTGATCGAATCATTGCTGATGATTAATCGACTTGTGCGGATCAGCAGCAATCCTTTCATTTACTTGCTATAATATGATGTGTCATCACACCAATCGATATATTGGCCATAACGATCCTGGAATAATAATATAGGCCTACTCGTGTACGTAATTAAAGAGATGCAGTCTCTTAACACAAAGACACCATTATTATGCCCCCTTCCTAATTTTTGTGCATGGAGACTTATATAACGATATAACATATAAAATAACCTCTGTACATGTTTATGCAAACACGCGTGATTTTCCCCGTCTAGAAATAAACCGTCTGCAACTGATGTGTCAAGGGTCGTGAAGCCTGCAGCAGCAACTCAGGCGCCATCTAGTGTCTAGGAACTGAGATGCAAAGGGATGGAGGACAATGCAGTAGCATCAGAGTAAATTTATTTGGCGCCACTCGCAATTTTGAACGTAGTCGATGTTTGACAGCATATGACTTAACTCAATAAGCAGATTTGAAAGATGGATGGACGATCGGACGGAGTGAATGGATGGCAAACTATAATTGACCATTAACAGTGGATATATATCAATGTAGTGGACAGTCACATTTCACTTAATTTTTATCCTGGTGGAATTCCTCCCGAGGTTGACCATCTGCAACGTCTCATACCAGATCGCAATTAATGCAGACATTCGTTCATTAGTAGGCATACGTCACCCGCTCACGTCATCTACATTGACCATGCTAATTATGCCCGCTGGGTATCAACATAAGTACAAACTGACATCAACGCTTCTATGTATGCAGCCGCCTTTAAACAGCCTGTCCTGCAAACATCCATCGTGATTAGACCTATGCATTCCTGGGCATGCACAGGCATGACTAAGCCTTAATTATTATCAAGTAGCCAAAGTAAATAGGTAAACATTTGTGCAACATATACTGAATGCATATCCAGGCATGCCTAGTATTCACAATACAGCTTATTATGTGGGCATCAAAATATTAGTTTAGCCTCGAATGACTTCAATTCACTTACCCACTGACTCTTCATCCCTTCCCTTCACCTCAGATGCCCCAGTGCGCAATCTTGGCGTCACCTCTGATCCTCATCTCTCGTTCTCCAATCACATTTCAAACCTTTCACGCTCCTGTTTCATGCTCGTTCGTGACCTCATCCGCATCTGACCCATGCTCTGCTTCAAAACTGCATCCACCATTGCTACTTCCATTGTCCACTCAAAACTTGATAGATGCAACTCCCTTTCCAACAACTTTGAAGCCACGTACGCAACTCAAACGTCTGCAAGTGCTCGTGTTAAGACTGTTTGGAGGACCATTTTCGAAAGTCGCTCTTCTTGAAAGAGATGCTAAGAAACATCTGTAATTGTCCCCTTCAACATCCGACAAAGGCCACAACGCTACTTATTATTAAGGAATCGATGGATACCGGCCTCTCCTTCACAAGTTACGCAGACGCTTACAGTGGTTAACTTCAGCGCATTTTTTACAGAGGCAATTAGCCTTACTGTGAATCTTTTGATGATGGCATGACAAAGAAAAATGGCGTCTACAGCGAGGGCACGTAGTTAAAAACCATTCAGATGGTAACTGTTAGGCTTAATTTGACCAACACATGTAGAATTTCTTTTGTGTATGCGCCATTATCATTCCATGCTACGTTGAAGCAAATTAAACATGCCATGTGGCGCATGGTATTGCACGTAGTAAGCGTGCTTCAGAAAACCCATAAAATGCAATGCCTTTTACACGAGTCGAAATGCTGCAAGCTAATAATCGTGGTCATCGTCCCTTGGAATTGGCGAAATATAACGAGCAGGAATGCCAAGACAGGTGCGCTCAGTAGCAATTACGCTCGATACGTACACAGACGCACCTGTTCAGCGGTGTAGACTTCGGCAGGTGCTGCAGATGCCTATCGCTGTTGGCTGGCCACACACTCTCTCATTAATACCTGATTTATTACCAGTTAATTACTGCAATTTTTGTCGGACTGCAAACGCTGCCGACGTCTAATAATATCGATCTGGGAATCTTTTATGTTGTTTTATTGATCTGTTGCGGCTGAATCGATCGATTTCTGTGGCACAAACGACGTCATAAGAATAGCGATGATGGAGCAGCAACAGCAGCAGCAGAGGCAGAGACAGAGACAGATGCAGAGACAGAGGCAGAGACAGAGACAGAGGCTGTCACTGGTTGGGCAATGCAGAGTGCCACTGTGAAAACGCACTTCCATTATTTGCATGAATTATTTAAACTGATATCATTAACGTTGAATATTTCATCCGAATCTATTCACATCCGTTCGCCTGAGTACAAAAATAGACTGTCGCTGTTTTGTGTTGGGGTCATTTGTCTTCCATTCGTCTATTCTGCCGTACGAAGTCATTGGATCCAATATTGGGAATTCCCTTTTAGCTGGATATTGTCTGGAAAGGTCAAGGTTGTCGCTGAATGTAGACAAATGACCCGCGACGAACGGAGACCGGGATCTCACTGGCCAGTAAACCCATATTGGACCAATATTCGTAAATGGATCCATACAGAGCCCATGTGGGTCCGTAAAATGTCAATGAGCATACTGTAGACTGTAAAGACTGTTCTACGACGAGCAAGAGGCGTGGGCTAAGACAAACAATATGGAGAGAAGCATTTGGGTTATCTCAGACGTACAGCAGAAGCAATACAAACGACAGCAACAATTTAAGACTCTCAGAATTCCATTCAAGACCATATGCAAGAAAACACCAAAGACAACAACATAGACTCATCATGATCGACGTCTGGCGGGAAGAACTGGAGGGTGGCCACCGTGCAGGAGGCTGGCAGAAGGTGAACAGGCAGATGGCTAACAGGCAGATGGCTAACAGGCAGATGGCTAACAGACAGATGGCTAACAGGCGGACAGACAGGCAGACTAAGAGCCAGACAGGCAGAGACTTGTCACCAACAGGTGATGGTTCATGGCCAGAAGGCGATAATTGCCATACTAATACGCTGCTGACGTCTAACGATCTTCTGCTGAAGCTTTCTATCTTTAGTCTGTCCGAGTGTGTTTGTGTTGTTATGCCTTCCTGTGCGTCTGTTAGTCTCTTCATTTAATTTTGTCTCTGTACCACTGTGTTTATTATTGTCGCTCTTATTTCTGTCTATGAGTCACAGACTGTGAGGCTGGAAGGGTAGGTTTGCGTCCAAAAACCAAACAGATCGATGACGATCTGGTTTTCAGATCGTACAGTGGATGATTTCACAACAGCTGCTACAGCCACACAAGTACCGAGCACGCGACGGGGGGGTTTGTTCAGGCGGTGGAGGGCATTTCAGCAGTAACCCCTATTTATTCTTGTTCCGAGTTTACTTTTGGCATCTCATACTTCATAGCACCTTATACTTCAAAACTTCCCTCTTTCGTGCTTCCTGACTTCCTTCCTTCTTCCTTTCTTTCTTTCTTCCGTCCTTTCTTCTTTCCTTTCTTCCTTTCTTCCTTCCTTCCATTCTTATTCTATATCCCTTCCTTCCTTCCATGTTTTTCATACCTCCCTCTCTTCATTCATTACTGCCTTATGTTAATTTTTATTTTTCCATAGGTCCTTTCTTTCCTCGTTTTATCCTTTCTCATTCTTTCGCCGATTCTCACAAAATCTTTCTTTTATTCAACTTACGGTATTCCTCTTCTCGATTTTTCTGCATCTCGTCTCTAATTCCTCTTGACATTTCACCGGCAATTTATTGGTTGTCGCTCATCGTCTTTCCCTTCACCTCTCCCTCTGCTCCTCCCTCTGCTCCTCCCTCTGCTCCTCCCTCTGCTCCTCCCTCTGCTCCTCCCTCTGCTCCTCCCTCTGCTCCTTCCTCTGCTCCTCCCTCTGCTCCTCCCTCTGCTCCTTCCTCTGCTCCTCCCTCTGCTCCTCCCTCTCCTCCTCCCTCTGCTTCTCCCTCTGCTTCTCCCTCTGCACCTCCCTCTGCTCCTCCTTCTGCTTCTCCCTCTCCTCCTCCCTTTCCTCCTCCCTCTGCTCCTCCCTCTGCTCCTCCCTCTGCTCCTCCCTCTGCTCCTCCTTCTGCTTCTCCCTCTCCTCCTCCCTTTCCTCCTCCCTCTGCTCCTCCCTCTGCTCCTCCCTCTGCTCCTCCCTCTGCTCCTCCCTCTGCTCCTCCCTCTGCTCCTCCCTCTGCTCCTCCCTCTGCTCCTCCCTCTGCTCCTCCCTCTGCTCCTCCCTCTGCTCCTCCCTCTGCTCCTCCTTCTGCTTCTCCCTCTCCTCCTCCCTTTCCTCCTCCCTCTGCTCCTCCCTCTGCTCCTCCCTCTGCTCCTCCCTCTGCTCCTCCCTCTGCTCCTCCCTCTGCTCCTCCCTCTGCTCCTCCCTCTGCTTCTCCCTCTCCTCCTCCCTTTCCTCCTCCCTCTGCTCCTCCCTCTGCTCCTCTCTTTGCTCTTCCTCTGCTCCTCCCTCCGCTCCTTCCTCTGCTTCTCCCTCTGCTCCTCCCTCTGCTCCTCCCTCTGCTCCTCCCTCTGCTTCTCCCTCTCCTCCTCCCTTTCCTCCTCCCTCTGCTCCTCCCTCTCCTCCTCTCTCTGCTTCTCCCTCTCCTCCTCCCTCTGCTTCTCCCTCTCCTCCTCCCTCTGCTTCTCCCTCTCCTCCTCCCTCTGCTTCTCCCTCTGCTTCTCCCTCTCCTCCTCCCTCTGCTTCTCCCTCTGCTTCTCCCTCTCCTCCTCTCTCTGCTCCTCCCTCTGCTCCTCCCTCTGCTTCTTCCTCTGCTCCTCCCTCTGCTCCTCTCTTTGCTCTTCCTCTGCTCCTCCCTCCGCTCCTTCCTCTGCTTCTCCCTCTGCTCCTCCCTCTGCTCCTCTCTCTGCTCCTCTCTTTGCTCTTCCTCTGCTGCTCCCTCCGCTCCTTCCTCTGCTTCTCCCTCTGCTCCTCCCTCTGCTCCTCCCTCTGCTCCTCCCTCTGCTCCTCCCTCTCCCCCTCCCTCTGCTCCTCCCTCTGCTCCTCCCTCTCCCCCTCCCTCTGCTTCTCCCTCTGCTTCTCCCTCTGCTCCTCCCTCTGCTTCTCCCTCTGCTCCTCCCTCTGCTTCTCCCTCTCCTCCTCCCTCTGCTTCTCCCTCTGCTTCTCCCTCTGCTTCTCCCTCTGCTTCTCCCTCTCCTCCTCCCTCTGCTTCTCCCTCTCCTCCTCCCTCTGCTTCTCCCTCTCCTCCTCCCTCTGCTTCTCCCTCTCCTCCTCCCTCTGCTTCTCCCTCTCCTCCTCCCTCTGCTTCTCCCTCTGCTTCTCCCTCTCCTCCTCCCTTTCCTCCTCCCTCTGCTCCTCCCTCTGCTTCTCCCTCTCCTCCTCCCTTTCCTCCTCCCTCTGCTCCTCCCTCTGCTCCTCTCTTTGCTCTTCCTCTGCTTCTCCCTCCTCTCCTTCCTCTACTCCTCCGTCTGCTCCTCCCTCTGTTCTCTTCTGCTTTGTCTGCTTTCTCCGTCTGACCACTTCCATCCATCTTCGTCTAGCTCTCCTTCCCTTCCATCTGAACCCATTCTCTATTCCATATGTCCTCCTTGCAGTATTTCCATAACCTTGTTTCGTGGTCCATCAATTATGGTCTATTGCGCTGTAAATATTCCAAATCATCGCCGCAATATGAGATCGATCGCTGCTGCCAGCGACCCCCCTCCCTCCAGCAACACCCTTCCGTTGACCCCTCCCCTCCAGCAACACCCTTCCGTTGACCCCTCCCCTAGCGGCCATCGTCGTCACTGGCGCCGATTCGACTGTGCCTGTGGAGCAGTCTCGTCCGAGGCAGGCCACCGACAGCCATTAATGGAAAGGGAGATCTTCCCTCCCTGCTTTCGCTGTTTCAATCGTGTGACCTTCTGTGAAACTGGCGAGTTAATGATCGAGCTGTTCAATACGTAACGAAAGGTTGCCTTGTATTTCTTAGTCTCTCCTCTTCCTACCCTAACTTTAGCCCTGACATTAACCATAGCCCTAACATCAGCCATAGCCATGGCCCTAACCCTAACATTTGACCCTAACCCTCGCAGTAACCATAACCCTTACATTAATTATAACCCTAACATTAACCATAACACTAATATTAATCACAGCCCGATCTTTCATTGAAGGTGCCTTTCGCTCGCACAGAAAGTAAGACTCAGACCATTGAACTCTGCAATGAGGGACATAAATGCATAGTTGTATAGGGCCATTTGAATATGCGTTGAAACACAGGTCTACGAATATACATGTATAACTACATGCGATTGTACTCTAGTGCGCATGTATAAGCCTACATTATACGCAGTAGTATTACATACCTACGTGAGTTTGAATGTATGATACATATAATAATCAAGCTTATTTCTGGCAAGGTACTCGTTGAACCCAACTTTTGTATTAATTTTGTGTCAGCTTATAATATAAAATTATCTTTTCTACTCAGTCACTCGGCCATTTCGGTCTCTTGCCACCGACAACAACCTTTTGTAGACATGATCTAATATTGTTTATCTCCACAAGCAATCCTTTGTGTCTTATTTCTGTAGGTCGGATCTTCTTCTTCGTCTTCACCTGACTTCTGCGTGATCTTGTGTGCGCCATGGGTTGATGCCTTTTAGAGGAAGAAACAACGCAAATATTAACTGACGCAATATAAGCAACTAACCAATGACTGACCTAATAGCAGTCCAGGTAAGATGAGTGCCAGATGTTTGCTCGACGACATCCTGACTTCCCTGGTCCGGGTGACGATGGGAGGAGGGCGCAGTACGACCCCTGGCAGAGACGTCTGGCTTCCACTAGGTGTGCTGCTCCGACTGGCTGACTTACTGCGCGCTCGCCTGCATTCCGTCGTGCTACAGGTGGCAGCACAGTCGTCGCTGTCTCCTCCGCCTCCTCCGTTGCTGATGCGATCGAGGGTATCTCGGCTGCACGACGATGACCTCGTCACGGATGACGGATCAGAACGGTTCTTGAAGAGGCGCTTCAGAAAGTTCATGGCTACTGCTGCTGCTGCTGCTGCTGAGACTGTCGTCGTCGTCGTCTCGATTGCTGATGGAGACGACACATCCAAGTGGAAAGGAAATGGAAGACACCTCATCGCCAATTCAAGACACGATTCATTGAGACGTCAGTCAGTCAGACATCTATAGAGACAAACAGTCGCCGTCTGAAACAGCGCACGAACGATGGCAACCATACATACACACACACGCGCACACACACAGACAGACAGACATCGTAGTCTTCACATGTCCTTCCTTCCTCCCGTCTGTCTGTTTGCCTGTCAATTTCTTTAGACAGTTGCAATCTCGCAGCAGTCTGCGACTGAAAAAACATTCACAGGAGGCCAACATTAGTTGCTTCACATGACTTTGTTTCAACAGGTCCCCACATGACGCCTAGAAACACAATATATATAATATATATATATATGCATATATTATATATATCTATAGTACCGGTGTATATAATATATATGCAACCAAATGAGCGTAGTTATTCAAGATAGAAGTCTATTAAAAAGAAGATCTTCTTTGCTGTTGACAATGACAAACACCGACAGCATCAACGACAGAACAATGACGTCATCATGAGATGCACTGAAGTGTTGGTCAATAGTAGGTTCGCATTAATTGCGGTCGGAAGCATTGGCATAAGCAGCAATACTTGAAACAACAGCGACCGTTTATAAACATCATCAACATCACCATAGTTGCCAGCTGCAGCAACCGTCGAAGACACTGTCTCTTGAGGCATGGCACTTCAGCGTTGTTACCTCTTTTATCAAAGTCTGATACAGCGGCTGACTGATCGGTCGGCGCTCACCTATGCATCTCAATCCAACAAAGCATGTAGGCAGCTATTACAGAGCTGCCCTCATAAATGGCATAAAACCGCAATGCTATCTTGGGTGGGATTACGCTAATTACCTTGAGCTGCTGGTGATTCTGACTAGTCGAGGCCTTTGCATAGCATATCACGTGACACGATGTCGGGTCCGCCTAACGACCACAAAGATTGTCATATAATTAAATCCCATGTGATATGGGCATTCCTGCGCGGGTATGTTCACATCGTATTAGATCGATCATATCCAGCAGTTACGTCATCTTTCGATGCTGCATAGGTAATGTAATGTATGTAATGTATATTCTCGAAAATTTCTCAGCGCCCACAAAAGCCACGCCAGAGAGACCAGCGTATTCACCGGCGCTATACCAAATCAAGTCCGCAATACCCAATCCTCTCGTTTCGTTTCGGTGACAGGGTCAGGTGGTGGCACAGGAGTAAAATCTGGATAGGAAAACTTGAGGAACATACATGTATAGCCGTTTATATAAATATATATATACATACATATACATGTACATATATATGTGTATATATATGTCATGACGCTGGAATGCCATGCCTCGAGAGATAGTTATATATATATATATGTATATATATATATATATGTATATATATGTATATATATATGTATATCGAAAATTGATGGATTAGACTGAGATGGAAACAAGTGAAGCCAAAAGAACGAACGTTTCGACGTCTTCGATCTTTTGGATCCGTTGGGATGACTCTAAGTCACTCATGTCACGAGTGGTAAATGATAAGCACATCCCTATTAATCTTTAGCATTCTGTCAATCATTTTCTACATATCCTCTCCCTCCAATCGTCCCTCCAATCGTCCCACCAATCGTCCCACCAATCGTCCCTCCAATCGTCCCTCCAATCGTCCCTCCATTCGTTCCTCCAATCGTCCGTCCAATCGTCCGTCCAATCATCCCTCCAATCGTCCCTCCAATCGTCCCTCCAATCGTCCCTCCATTCGTCCCTCCAATCGTTCCTCCAATCGTCCCTCCATTCGTCCCTCCATTCGTTCCTCCAATCGTCCCTCCAATCGTCCCTCCAATCGTCCCTCCATTCGTTCCTCCAATCGTCCCTCCAATCGTCCCTCCAATCATCCCTCCAATCGTCCCTCCAATCGTCCCTCCAATCGTCCCTCCATTCGTCCCTCCAATCGTTCCTCCAATCGTCCCTCCATTCGTCCCTCCATTCGTCCCTCCATTCGTTCCTCCAATCGTCCCTCCAATCGTCCGTCCAATCGTCCGTCCAATCGTCTCTCCAATCGTCCCTCCATTCGTCCCTCCAATCGTCCCTCCATTCGTCCCTCCATTCGTCCCTCCATTCGTCCCTCCATTCGTCCCTCCATTCCTCCCTCCAATCGTCCCTCCATTCGTCCCTCCATTCGTCAGTTCCTTCTCCCTCCCTTTCTCTCGTCTTCAGGAACTTCCTATGTGAATGCTATTGCTAATTGTATTTACCGTCTGCTACATTCTTCAAGACACGTCTTGTTATGCATGCTTAATTATTCATGTGTCCATAATAAATCACATACAAATATACATACATATGCACAGATGCACTGACAATGCAGGTGCATTAACCGACACATACAGTGCTAGACTGTATACCTACAGGGTCTGAGGAAAGAAAAGCTTACAAATTTGGGTTGTCTGGAGTCAATAATATATCCTGATGCTGTTTGTGTTAATTTGTATCGCATTTTATATCGGAAAATAAATGACAAATTTAAGCTCACTGTTCCCATTAACCTACCAAAGAAACAGTCCAAGAATGAACACATTCATAAAAATCAGAAATTGCTGATTTTCAATAACTGCGACTCTCAAAAGTCATGCATAATTGCGGATAAACCTGTGTACATTTTCTTACAATTGTATGTAACTTATATGTAAGGTTTGTGACCACTGTAAATTTTAAACCGTGACAAAATGTTACACTGTCGAAATGTCAAACATCATCGATAATTAATCAGAGACAAAAGCTGCATAGTTCTGCACTAATGATTTATAATCGTATTGCAATTGGCTAGCATAAATGACTACAGCAGCAATATACCCAGACAGAAATTGAACCCACTGCAAAGCTTGCGATTTAATATCATTACTTATAGCGACTCAGTTTTTTGGGAAAATTAGATTCATCAACAGAAGTTATTGAAAA
Organism: Bimastos eiseni; assembly: GCA_959347315.1. Classification (NCBI taxonomy): domain Eukaryota; kingdom Metazoa; phylum Annelida; class Clitellata; order Crassiclitellata; family Lumbricidae; genus Bimastos; species Bimastos eiseni. The sequence goes on from OY365808.1 coordinate 26,640,295, forward strand.
GGTCAACGACTCAGCGAAGCTTGAGCTACGCTTGTAAATTAAACACTTCCAAAAGGAATATTAAGTAAAACAGCAACTTATCTATTGTAAAGTCAATATGCCATACAAGCAAGATGTTAATAATTGTTTTAAGTTAATCTCCCAGACTTCTATAGTCTAGTACCATCTCAAAGGATCAATCGTCATTTTGTGAAAAGTTACCTGCACAAATTCAAACTTAGCTTCTTCATTAACGAATAGGCCTGCATGTACCTTTTCTCCCAGAGTACTTACTCAGACATAAACCTTAGTTAGCGTATGATTGTATATATATATATACATATATATATATATTACTTTTTACTATCTAGTCATGTATATACAAGATAATGTGCTCTTTGGCGAGCGTGATATATTGTTATGTCCGAATATGGAGCGTTTCCAGTTAATCGCGGTGTTGCTGTGTTAAGAGGCACATTATTCATTCGCCTATACATATTATAGCCCTAAGCTATAATTAGCTTTACTTGAAGCAACAGAACGGAATTCCATTCTACATGCATGCAGATTATTCCGAATATCTACGAATGTGTGCTTTGTAAATATTTTAACAAATGCTTGTTCCATTTTGTTGATGACAATTTCCGTCACCCTGGAGACGACTCCGTTGCCAGGCAACCGCGGTTGCTATAGGACACAATCCGAGAGCACCCATCGACAGATTGCATTAAACCATCGACGCAGACCTACGAGGCAAGTATACGAAGGGTCAACACAAACTGCATTAGACGTACCGTGGACAGCATATATGGGCAAATCGATGATTAGAAACAAGACGAAAGTAGATCTGACAGATGGACACACAAAACAAAAGGATAGAGAGACGGATAGATAGACAAAAGGAGAGAGAGACAGACAGAGAGACAGACAGACAGATAGAGATGGGCGACTACAACCGTTCGATGAACTGCTCGTTACGACACAGTAATCGTGACGGTTTTCCAGTTGACGACTTTGACGGCGACCTTCAATTCCTGTCATCCGCTGGTCATGGCATTACCTCGTCAGTATAATTATAGGTGATCTTAATTGCATGTCTCCTTAGGCACGCTACGTGTCCGCGATCATTACAGAATAAAATTGTCATTGACACATGTTTTCCTTAAGCAAAACTCAATGGACTCTGAATATAAATTTAAAGTGAATCAATGACATAGCGCCTTTTCAAGAAATCTACTCAGAGGCGCTCTTTGCGCTGGCCAATATGTTGCTGAATGTCATTCAGATCTAATATAACATATCAGTTACCAGTAGGCTGATAGATTCCCCATCGGTGGGTCCACGAACAGTCGTGGAACCAACCAACGGATTCCCGTCGACAACGGCATAGATGTTCAGAGTCTCTGGGTCAAGTTGAGTCGACGGGTAAAGACTGTCAATGCCGATCGCAGACACGGTACGAAGTCGATGAGTATTCCATCATTGGTGGAAGATGACGCGCGTCCGGATATTCGTCGAGGCGCAAGGAAGACGCAGAAAAGGCATTCGTTGTGTGTTGGTAGATGAATAGCCACCTGTGAGAATCGGCCGAGGTCACTTCAACGGACACGTCAGCTGCCCTTCCTTTCCACGACAGGTAAAGACTCGGTTACTGCTGCAGAGGCGTACACGTTCCGCATGGCTGACTCGATCGAGCAGTCACATGGCCTTGCGAACAAAATGCCTCTTAAACGCACAAAATCCTTGGCAAAGCTAACGAATGAGTTCGCTACGCAAATCTAGCACTAGAACAGCGGTTCCCAACCTTTTTTTTTGTTGTACCCCCAAACTAAAATTTTATTTGGGTGGGTACCCCATCAGAAAAAAACTTTTCAAAACGTTTTTTAGTTACTTGACAACTTTTAGTTAATTGGTTCTATCCTCCTATATATTAAAGAAATCCTATATTCATAAGTTGATATCATATGAATTTTGCTAAATATATTATAATTATATTGAAATTATTATTGTTGCACACAAATAAAATCAGTTTAATTGAAAATTTTGTTATTTTATTTTTAATATTTTCGAATAGCATGCAAATAGCCGCTAACTAATCAGTCAAATGGAAGTTTAATCATTTTAATGCGAGCACTGGGCTTGCTTGGATTTGCACAAGTCTGCAATATCAGGCTTTATTAATGTCAATTTTAGACGTAAGTCTGGCTCAAGTTCAAGTTTCGATCTGTATTTGTTTTTAATTGCAAGCATTGCAGAAAATCCAGTTTCACAGAGATATGACGTACTGAAAGGGATCAAACATTTCAAAGCTCTGTCGGAAATCAATCCATATTCTGCTCTTCTTTTAAGCTAAAAATCACTCAAAAAGTCCTTGTTGAATTCGCTTTTTAATCCACCATCACATGAAAGTTCAATGAATTGATCTCTTTCCTGGACAGAAAAATCAGCTGGCAATGCAACTTCGGAAAAAGGATTTCGTATCCAACTCTTGTCATCAAACTGTTCAGGAAAGTAGGTCTGAAAATTTGAAATTAATTGAGAACAATGTTTCTTAATATCTTCAACCATGTCAGGATGCAGTCGAAGTTCGTTCTCTGTCAAGAAAGTTTGCAGTGATTGAAATGCAGTTACTTTAAGTTGTTCAACATCTGACAACATGAACTGAAGCTTCTTAATTGTTGCATTTATTTTGTCAGCCACAACGAATGGAGTTATATTTCGTCCTTGCATGCTAGAATTTAACTCGTTCAGTTTACCAAAAATGTTTGCTAAATACGCCAACCTCATTAACCATAACTCATTGAGAAATAAATCAGCTGTTTGAAATTCACTGTCTGTGAGAAATATTTGAACTTCTGAGCGAAGTTCAAAAAGTCGAGATAACACTTTTCCACGTGACAACCATCTTACTTCTGTGTGCAAAAGAAGCTTTTTATGGTCACTCCCCATTTCATTGCACATTATTGAAAACAATCGAGAGTTGAGAGCCCGAGCTTTTATAAAATTAACAACTTTTACAGATTGGTCCAAAACAGTTTTTAAACTGGTGGGCATGGCTTTGGTAGCAAGAGCTTCACGGTGGATACTGCAATGTGTGAACTTTGCTTGTGGTGCAACTTGTTTAATTTGTGTTAAAACTCCCCCGTGTTTGCCAGTCATCGCAGCTGCACCGTCGGAACAAACACCAACACAATTTTGCCAATTTATTTCATTCGAAGTCATGAAATCATCAACTTTCTTAAATATTTCTGTCGCTGTTGTCCGCCCAGATAAAGGCTCACAAAACAAAAATTCTTCTTCAACTGACTGTTCAAATTCATACCTGACATACATCATAAGCTGTGCAAAATTTGTAACGTCGGTGCTTTCATCCAGCTGAATTGCAAAATATTTGCTTTGCTTGATTCTTTTAATAAGAATTGTTTTTACTTGTGATGCTAAATCATGAATTCTTCGAGAAACCGTATTGTCTGACAAGGGAACGACATCAAGTTTTTTGGCAGCAGCTTGTCCTAGAATGGATGACACAATATCTTTAGCTGCAGGCAATATAAGACTCTCCCCAATAGTGTGTGGTTTCCCAGTTTTAGCAATTCTCAGGCTTACCAAATAAGACGCCGTTAAAGCTTGTGAGTTAGCCGTTGTGAATGATTTTAATGTGCTCTTACCGTGTTTCAATTCAACTTCTTTCCTTTTAAAAAATTCGAGTGGTTTATCTTTGAGAAGAGCATGTTTTGTATTGAAGTGACGTTGAAGTAATGAAGGCTTCATCGAATGATTTGATAATTTTTCATTACATATGACACACTGGGGTTTCGGTTCTTTTTCTTTACCACACCATGAGAATCCACAAGACAAATAATTCTCATCATATCGCCTAACCTTCCTAAGTTTTTGATTTTCCTCATCGGAGTCTGAATCTGCACGGACGTTTGCAGTGACTGTCTCTTGTTGTTTCGCTGCTTACTGTAGCGATGTCAGAGGATAACTTTCTTTTTAATGGTTGTTGTTTGAGCCATCTATCCATGGTATTTAATTAATTTATTTTACAATATTTTTTTCTATAATTTGACAGTTTAAAACTTTAAATCTAAAATTCTATATTGTTTCTTATTTAATTTTTAATTATTTATTTTATTTAAATCCATGACGAAGCTGTGACGTTATTTTGTGAAAAACCTAGAATAGCTAAACAAGAATTAAAATGTTAGCGAGAAAGTATTTATTTTATTTATATGTATCATGAAACTGTGACGTAATTTTATGAAAAACATAGAATAGCTAAACATGGATTAAAATAATAGCAAGAAAGTATTTGTTTTATCTGTTTTTGCAAAAATATTTTTTTATAATATTTTTTCTTGCGTACCCCTTGGCAACAGCTGGCGTACCCCTAGGGGTACGCGTACCACCGGTTGAAAACCGCTGCACTAGAGAACTTCAACACGATCAAAGTTATTGTGAAAATTCTGCATTTAGATGGAAATATTTGAACGACGCAGCAGTCGATCAATCGACCACAATGGCCGATGACATGCGCAGAAGTTCAAAGTAGTAATGGATTGTAATGGAAGTGATTATGGGACTAAACACTAAGGTGGAGTCGGGATGTTTGCTGTTGGTGCAATTCTGCAGTTGACATAGTTGACCTTGAGTTGGTATTGAGGCGGTGTGTACCTGGTAATGAGATGCCACGAGATCTGTACCAAGGTAAATAGCACTGACGGTACAAAATAATGAATGGCATAGGAGCCAAATGCTTCACAGAGTTAATAACTATTTTTAGCACATGACCATTGCCTCACTACGTCAAGAAGTTCACACCGCCTAAATAAACTGGAACAGGAGCTGGAGCTTTGACCACTTTGGCCGTTAGCCGCCACAACTTAAAATTAAATCAAATCTAAATCAAATCTAAATCAAATCAAATCATAGTCACGTAAGTTTCTGAGTCACCAACCAGTGAGTGACTGAGACAGACAATATTCGCCAAAATGTACCAAACCGTATGACTTTTCCCCGAAGATGACAAGAAGTACAAGAAACACCTAGTGAATTCGCTTAGATGAAGCCGAGAATACCTGGTGACCTTCTATCCGAGGCCAGAACGGTTCCAGGGTTACGTCAAAGTGAGAGTGACGCTTATTAGCCCCAACACTTCTATCCTTACTTTCTTGCAAGTTCAATTTGAAAATTCTCCAAGTGAAGTAGACACATTCAGCGGAATAGAAACGAGTTGAAGCGTTCGTGGGTTGGTTTTGCCACTTGGCTCAGACATGTGACTGTCTGTTTGGCTCACGAGAGAACCCACACGCGATCGTGCCATTAAAAATAAAGAGATATGAACCGACCAACTCTGCAGGCACCTTTGCCATTTTACAAATGATCAAGGCAATTCTAGACTGCGAATTGACAGAGAAAGTACAGGTAATGTTTAACCTGCATGGTTCTTAAAAAGGCTGCGGATATGACAAGCGAAAAAGAAAAACAAAAATGCGAATAACGAAAGGTAAAGAACATCCTAACATCGAAGTGATACCTAGGGGTCCACCCATCGTGCAACAAAGACGTGGAGCATCGAGCAATAACCGCAAGAATGCGTTACTTGTGATAGAGCATGATGATCATTGCTGTTTCTGCACGGGAATGCTCGCTGCTGCTGTTGGGTGGAGCTAGAGGTAAATACTGGGCTTTCGACTCGGTTGGGCTTTAGCCATAATATAAGTTATGCTGCAATAAGGCAAGGAAGAAGAATTGATGTCTTTGGAAAACATTTCAAGTGATGAACAGCCGTCCTTGTTCATCCATTCAACCATTGCCAGCGGACGTCGTGTGAGATTCAAAATTGACAGCGGAACACAGATCTATTTTTCAAGCAACTTTCAGAGGGTGGTCGACAAACCACCGTTATCAAAAAGTATGACACTTCTTTTCCCTGCAGTTATAAGGTATCTGCACGTTGAATATAATTGTTGGCTTCTGTCAAAGTGAAGGTAAGACAGATATTGATTTCAACTCTTTCATATTGCTGTCACTCAATTGAACCTACCACTTTATTATGCAGCCATGAAGTGTAGTTAGACTCAAAAACAGGTAAATGTCATCACATTGATGACAACCTTTTCCGAAAATATGAAATGCAGAAAGCACCACCTAGGCCTATCTGTGCTATTTCTGGTCGAAGAGATAATTTATGCCATGATGTTTCCGTTAAGAAAAGAATTACAATTCCGTTCTTATCCAATGACTCAAAGTCACAGCTGAGACTTTTCATAGAGGAATGTTAAGAGTTGAGTGGTGACGTCGTGATTCAAACCGCATGGACGATGTTCTCGTCCTTACCAGCGATAAATAAGATCACGTGATGTTTCCCTAAGATGCCATGCTACAACGTATTGAATGTAAAGCTCCAAATGCATTCTAAATCAATGTTATCGCTTAGGCCTACCAGCTGACGATTAGTTCATTCCCTTCATCCAACTGCAACTGATGGTAATGATAATTGTGACCATTATTTACCAAATTTAAATCGGCAGACCGCAGTTTAATTACAATTTATAGTATAAACGGTTTATCACAAGTTATTACTCCGCATTTTCAACTGTACGGCAGCCATGCAAGGCGCCCTGCACGTCCGACATGCTGCGTAAAGCTTAGAAAAGACGATGAGTTAAGTTTAGCTGCCGTAGTAGCCTATTATAATCTACATCTTCTGAGCTATAGGCATTTCGAAGAACGTCTCGCCATCCTCAGACGCATTCCGTGTTGTTAGGTCCACGCAAGTCCTTGTGTGGACTGAGCCTATAAATCGAAATAAGTGCTTGTTTTACTTGCAATCAGTTGAACGCTTCGCTCATGTGATAGAGTGCCAGTGCGGTACAACCAGGTGTCACTGAGGCGTGCAATAGTCATGATCATTCTGAACACGAAAGCAGCGCCGAATGCATGACAGCATTGACAGCTGCTAAGAATGCTGGGAATCATGGGGTCATCTTTCCTCAGTTTGTCGAGCAAACCTTCACTAAGACGTCAGGGCCTTCTGGCGACAACTTTAGAGGCTATTGTAAAAGATGTCGTATATATATGTTCCAGTAAAGAACATGATTATTATTTATTGATAACCTGTCTTGTAACCATTATCCTAGATGGAGGGGAAGTCTCGAACGTGAAATCGCTTGATGGCATCGGTGATCTGGTTGATTTATATAGATAGACTGCGGGTGTCGAATATTCCGGCGGCAGCATTCGTCGAATATGAACCGAGGCACGTATACAAACCGTATACTCAATGCAATTAGCAAATAAAACACTACAACATGACGCCAAGGACTGTGTTTTGGGATGAGATCCCAATATCATCTTCAAAAATAGTGGCCCCTGATTTTTGCTTTAAATCTGCATTTAAGACAATAATGATGTGACATCAGAATTCAATGTGCGACCTTCGCTGGCTGATTTAATTACTAGGGCTGGCGCTGAGGTGGTGCAGAGGTTGATAAGACTATAGGTATTGGAGCCGCGTATGAAGTTCTTTTTTAAGTCCATTTATTTAAAAAGGAGTCAAAAACTGCAACACGAGAACGCACGAGACTACCGTAGCATCGCACGAGCCTAATATATAATTGCCTGCTCTTAACCAACTGACCCATCAACATACTATGATACCTCCGTTTAGTTAAGACTCTCGTAATGGAAACTTACCGGTCATCGGGACAGACCTTCTGATTGGTCAGCATCCATCGCACGTTGCAAAGTAAATCATCGGCTGCTGAGACAGAAAACTAGGAGCAGCGGAAGGAGGAGGATGGAGGGTAACTGTTCTTCTGCTACGGTCACGAACCGAGCATCCTCTGCGGTTTGTCATACAACGACGAAACCTAAATGTTGTGCAATTCTGCTGCTGCTGCTGCTGCTGCCATGGCTACTGCTGCCGAGGCTGGAGATTTAGCAGCTGCTGCAGTTTCTACTGGCGTCGTCACTGCCGCCTCCGCTGCCGCCAGTCTCGCAATACCCACTGACGACGGACTGAGTATACGATGAACCGTTATATCTACATTCTGTACATCGAATAACAGGCATCGTAGGCCTATACATGTGCAGCGACGCCTAGAATCGGGTACGAACCTCTAAATACTTATACGCGCTACACGCCGTATATGTTCTGACGCACAGACAAGTAGTATGTGTGCAGATATCGAGGCATATATGCTAAATCTCAATTGCAGCATACGATCTCAGAGGTGTAGGCATGTAGAGGTAAGCGTAAGGGCGATTGGGCTGTAAATAGCTAAATAAGTATGTAGGCCTGTATATTCTGCATGTGTCCTATTGAATATAGATACACCCATGCAGACTTGCAGCTGCCATGTGAAATGGACACCAAAACTTTGGGGAGACTTTGAAGCTGTCAAGAATAGTTATTCTAAATAATGTGTGTTTTTGTGTGGATGTGCGGGTGTGCGTGTGTGCATACGAGTGTATGTATTGTTTATGAATAGCCTTTTAGTACATAGACAACATTACATGCAAGTACACACACAAATATATAAACAAATGTAAACATATCATTGACAATATTACATGAATGCACACACATAAACACACACGCGCGAACGCAAGCATACGTGTGTATATATATATAAATATATATATATATATATCCGTGGTAGTTGTTCTACATGGGTCGACTGCTGCTTGTGGTGGCGCCGGCGGTTGTGATGAGGCGGCAGATGAGATGGACCAGAGTCGTATGAATACACGGCACTGTACTACGCAGTCAGTCGGTCGGTTGGTCGGTTGGTTGCGGCCTATCACAGGACACATAATATCGATCGCACGTTCAGCCTCTGCGACTAAGATATCAACCAACCATTCAGCCATTTAGCTAGCCAGCCAACTAACTAGCTAAGCAGTCAGCCAACGAACCAGCCAACGAACCAGTGACTCAGACGGACAAAACTCAGAAAGCCAAAACCAAAAAAGCAAAACCAGCCAAACCCTCTGCCTCTCCGCTCAGCCCACCAGCCAGCCAGCCATTCAACAGCATCCAATCAATCGCCCATTTCAACCAAACCAAAGCGTGAGTCATCCTGTCCTCACGTACACGGAAAGACAGTCAACAAACCAACCAAAAACCATCTTAGTTTAACTTTATTCTCAAATTTGATATCGCCCGTCTTCCAACATCTTTTGCTGAGAAGTGCACATGCCTTGACGGCGCAATTGCAGTTGAACTGCAAAGCAATTGTGCGCGAAGGACTTACTCAAGGTCCCTACACAATGACTGACGCCTCGGATGAGGGTCGAACCCGCTCACTCAGTGCACACTGATCGTAACGGGTCGACTTCTCTAAACAATCGACCACCGTGCCACACGATTATGGTTATTGTGACTCATACTGGAACAGTATGAGTCACAGGCTTAGTCTGGTCCTTTTCGTCAATTGTTCCATCTCTGAAAATAATGCTCTCCCTGATCATGTCCTCAATGACTTTCTCGTAAATTATAACTGGTTACCCTTATTTGCTTTTCTCAAAAACTAATTTAATGTTTTTAGACATTGAGCACTGAAACGCCTCTGAACGGTTTACGCTACTAAAGGCGCTTAATAACTTTTGAATACAATACAATATTAAATGCAAATGTCAAATAGTGAGCCAACTAATGAAATGAGCGGATAAACATCAGGCTAACAGCAAGCTAACCAACAGAGTAACATCATTAACGGACTTTAACGTATTCAATCAATCATAACCATAAACCAAAATGACAACACGCTAAAAGCGAACCAATCAAGCCATTAAATGAAGCAGCCCGCTATTTGGCCCCTGACTAAATTGCGTGAAAATCTCATAGATTAGTCTGGCTCATGTCATACCATCAATCACTAAACAGTCTATGGCTGTTTCAAACGTGTAGCAGCGCAGACAGACAAAACATTTCGGTGACACGTCGTCTGTTACATAGGGTGACCACATGTCCCAAATAGGCCGGGACAGTCCCGGAATTGATCAAAATGCCCCGCGTCCCGGGTAAGTTCATTCCGGGTCAATGTAACGTCCCGGGATGGTGTTTCTATAATCAAACATGTAGAAGTTGCCATTTTAATTTTCCAATTATTTAACAGTAGAAATAACATCCAGTGTCGAAGTTAGTCTTCTTGTCGCCCTCGGGCTTAGCTTTTCAGGGCGCCCCTTTCAAAATGAGAAAATGATTAAAACTTATAAAGTGCCACTCGAAAGTCAAGCGCAGGGCACCAGTTATTAACGAGCGCCTCGTCAAGTCAGATAGGTTGCCCAAAAGGGTATAGTCCGAAATCCGAATGAGGTCTGAGTCCGGCTACCAGAGAGTGAGAGGATGCACTGTAGGTGTTAATGTGGATGTCGTTATGAATCGGAAGATGAAGGATTGAACGATGCGAGGTAGGAATTGAAGAGGTCAGACTTCAGTTTAGAGTGGAAAGTTCGGGATATAATAGAAGAGTCTGCCATTGGGTTGATACGGTCGCTGCTTGAAAATGTCGTAGAGGAACCGAGAAGATTTCAGGTGAAGATCGTCGTACGCTTGACAGACGTGGTGCAGTGGGGGATAATATGTGAAATTGGACGGTTGGAGAACTTAAGATGAGAAGTGACCGGCAATCGAGTAAGCGACATGAGGTTGATCGGGTAGAACGAGTTGGCTGGATGGTGAAGAGTTCACGATCACATTTGAATTTGCATTAGGCCTAATAGGATTGACATGATAGTGACATGATGCTGCAGGAAATTCGGGTAGTAGTTTGGTCAAGTAGGCCTGAGTTTTGGATAATTTGCATTCGCTTGAGGTGTGTGGATTCGAGATCTAGGTCCTGTAGGCACATCATCGCCATAGTGCTGCACTCTAACATTAATGGCTTTAATTTTCATTATGATTAACTTACGCGATCATGAGAAATTAGAGTTTATAATTTTTTTTAAACTTCAAATAGATGCTTTTAAGTCAAAAAATCTTGAAATGAATTTCAGCTGAGTTATTGCGCAAGCATTTAACGCTCATCCCGTGAACCCAGCTCTCCATCGAATTTGATTTCGATTGGGGAAACTCTGGTGTCCCGGAATGGCAGAAAAGAAATGTGGTCGCCGTACTGTTACACTCAACGCCAGCCAATTCACGCTTATAAATAGCGTCAGTCAAAACATAGCTTATTATCATATCGCTGATATAGGAGATCTGAAGGCGATAAGTTTTAGTAAAGAAATCTGTATAATCAGTCTACATAGGCCTATAGATTTGCATAAAGTAACAGGTGTTTTGACGCTAAGGGAGCACATATCGAGGTGGGCGGAAGGAAACACTCTCAGGAACATCGACAACCAAAAGAGATCAGAGAACCAAAAGAGATCAGAGAACCAAAAGAGATCAGAGAACCAAAAGAGATCAGAGAACCAAAAGAGATCAGAGAACCATTGCCACCATCGATGATGACCTCGAGTTAATTGATGTCATTCATCACCTGTGATAAACTGTCTTCTATTGCCAATTGTTTGGTTACCGTTAAGTTAATTTTACAGATTTCACTGTCTCAGCGCCGGAAAATTCGAATACAAGATTACAGTTGCGTTAAGTTTCCTATTTGCTGACTCGAGCATCTGGTTATATTTAAAAAAATAAAAATGTTCTGCGTTGTTGTTCTGCATTTCATGCTGCAAACTATAGGAAGCATGCTGAATGCTGATGCATTGGAGAAATGGGGAGTTTGTACTTTGTAGACAACATAGTATGCGTGTGGGCTATTGGTTACCTGGTACATCGCGCTATAGGTGATCTGGTTCATTGGTCTTTGAAAGCGTTTGATTTGAATGCTGTCTTGTTACAAGGAAAGTGAACTAGTGTCTTAGTGCGATTCAGCACGAACGGTGGATGTGGCGATGGTCATGCACGAGAGTCGATTGTACGAGGGTCACGGACATGCGTAAAATAAGAGCGAGTAATGCGAACGATAGGCCTAAGTACGGTGGGAGGAACTGCAGAAGTGATGGCTGAAAATAGTACCTGAGTTTAGAACAGCAGAAGCAATATCGATGGTTGTTTGGGAGACGATGACTCCCGCTTATAGGGATGGGGCATTTCCTAGAGCTCGTTATGGCATAAGTATAAATTCAGTTTTAGATGAGATTAGAAGTCGTGGGAGGCACGAATGGGTCGTTAGGGAGGTGTTGTATTCCTTTGTGAATCACTGGGATCAGCTGTTTTTGCGTCTGCCATCACGCCATATCGATCAATTTCATGTAATCTGACTCCACTGCTCTGGTGCCACATAAATTTGAATGCAGACGTTTACTTCTGCGACTTTAGGCGCCTTTAGGAATTTAACGCAGCCAATGGCTTCAGAGGAGTACATCAGCATAAGCCTCAGTTGTAATAATTCATCTATCATCAGGAATTCTCATTGGTTGGCCTACAGTCCTACACGGTGGCTTCATTGCATGCAATTGCAATTAAGCATATCCCTGTCTCTCTCCGTCTGTCTCTGTCTATCTGTCTGTCTTTGTTTCTGTCTCTTTCGCTGTGTCTCTCTGTATCTGTCTGTCCCTCTCGCTGTCTCCCTTTCTCTCTCTTCCTCTCGTTGTATCTCGTTTCATTAGTATACATACGCGTTTTCAGCAGCCAATGATGTATGAGCATCAGCACATATACTAAGCTGTGGCTTATCATCCTCGATCATGGATGATAGCAAGAGACTCCTTCCCACTCCTTTTAACTGATTTTTAAAATTTAAACACAAGCCATTCATAACGCAAATTGGCGCACAATCAATTGAGGTGTAGTGTGTACACTGTACAACTGGCGTAATTTGTTTATGGTATAGGGTGGGATTACTTGTTAACCAACAGTAGCCAACTGGATGCACATGCGGTTTAGACGCAGTGTTTAACTTTAACTCCACGTTGTCATTTTCTAACAGTGTTCGGATAATATATAGGACCCTACATTGATATGCGTAGGGACAGAAATAGTTTGATCATACTATCTTAATCCCAATGGCGAATGCATCGGTTTCCAACCGAATTGTAACTGCTTCTCATTGGTATACCAAAGATTTGAAGATCCAGAAAACTACAGCGTGTTCCTGAATATCATGCAGCTCTAGCGCCCACATTACATTCATTAGACTAGCAACAGTTTAAAAATCTATTATAAAATCTGCCTTATAACTCACGAAGTACGGCATTTGATTCAGCCGACCTGTTTATGTTCTGAGCTCACTCAATAAGGCCTATAGGTATTGCATTTGATTGGTACACACTTTGGTTCTTGCTGTAGGTCTCTGTCTACTCATACACCCGAACAGTGTTCGGGTCTCGGGATTTCTCGGATGGATACAGGTTGCTTGGACTTCGCTGCCAAGTTCAGTTCGCTTTGTCAATTTATTGTAAGGTATGTTAAGATCTTTGGATCAATTGATCATTCAAGTCTAAACGTAAGACTCGTATGTATCAATCTGCTTACTCACTTAATGTGGTTTCTCCGATAAATTAAAAATCGACTTCTGTGAATTTGTGCGATTTTTCACTTAAAGCGTGCATTGTTTGGTGCGTTGGACTTACGTAACGGAGCTGCAGAAGTCATTCGATTGTAATTTTATGGTCACTATACTCGAGCCTCAGAGTGAAGGCCTACATAAACATGAACGATCATTGGCTATAAACACATAGGACCACCCGCTGTCGACTTTTGACCAACGCATGATCGCGAGTAACGACCGGTGCGTAGCTTGGGTCTTTACTAATTACATAAGAGAATCATTACCGGAACATTAAATGACATTATATAGACCGTCTCTCTTTGTGTGTATCTCGTTTTCATTAGCGTTCATTCGCCCGTGAAGCAACCACAGTTTGCATGAGCAACGACAAAATAAGCCGCGGCTTATAGTTAGAGAATGGTCCATCTATGCTCGCTATAACCAATGGCTATGAGACTGAATGACGGCTTCAACTTCTTCCGAGTCCACCGACAGTTCAGCTGCATCAATCGTTGAACCACCTTTTGTGCAACGACAACGGTTGAACGCACGAGAGCCTATAAATATGCATAAGTAAGCCCATGCACTAAGAGGTGGCATGAATGGTTCGAATCCAGGTCCACCTTGTGGAACCTTTATAGACCTGTATATAGCCACATTGTCGAATTGCACGTAAATTCAATACATAAGTATGCATGTAATTTACATGGACCGGGTCAACATGCTTAGAGGCAAAAATGCCTTAATGCAAGAAGAGATATAATAATTACGACAGCCGTAAAGCGGATATTTTGACATAACCATTTTGATTCACTTCGCAGCCGCTGTGTGACTTACTCAATAATTGATTACAATTATTATTGGCCTAATAAGGGTGTAGGTCCTGCACCTTACGAAGTCCTAGTCATCGCCTTGATGAATCACAAAGGGAGGTTTATACAGGTAATCACCGAGATTAATTTTACACCTTGCGGCCTGGTTTCTGAAGTCTTGGTCTCATCCGTTCCATCTGGCCTTAGATGTATTTGTCTCTTCCTTTTCTTCAGACCTTAGAACCCTTCAGCTAGCTGCAATGCTGGTCTGCTTATTAACTGCAACGAAACAGCATCGTCAGTCCACAGTCCACAACTGCGACATGAAATTCTAGATCTCAATTCATCACATTTCCATAAACAATTCTAATATATTCTTTTGAATTATTTTAACCTGGTTTTCTTTTTCTAAAAGTATAAGAGAGAGTCTATTAGCACAAAATCATATAGCCACATCAGTTAATTCTGCATTAATGACCGTTACTACGCAATTTGTATATTGAATATTAACCAATTAATCTTAATGCAAGTGAATGAATTTATGCATAAATTTCTGAACAACCAACTACCGCCAGTTTTTTTGCAAATTACTTTACTCTGGTCCAGCAAATTAACTAGTATGGGCTCCGTAATTCTTGCGACTATAGACTTACCTACGCGCGCACAAACACTCGCAATTTCTCGATTAGATGTAGTGGTCCTGTTGTCTGGACAAATGTCCAGAATGAAGTACGTGTCGTGACACACATTATTTTGTTTAAGAACAAATTACGCGAACATTTGCTGCATCCTGTGTAACCTTACATTAGTTACATAGCTCATTACATAGCCTAGTATTTGTTAGTTAACTAGTTAATTGTTCCTGCTGTATATTAATGATCTGGCTACTGTCTCAGCAACATTATTCTTCATTCTATTTGATGATGATACAAATGTATTTTATTCCCATAGCTCTTGGCAAACTCTGGTAAGCGTCATTAATGCAGAGTTAACTGATGTTGCTAAATGGTTTTGTGCTAATAGACTTTCTCTTAGCCTCGATAAGACTAATTTCATTTTGTTTAAGTCGCATAGGAAAGTTAGTCCTAGGGACAATCTAAGTTTGCTCATTAATGATATTCCTATAAAGCAGTTAGAGTCCACTAAGTTCTTTGGGTCTATGTTGAACAGCATTTCGCCTAGAAGAATCACATTAACCACATTTCCTCCTAAAATAGCAAAGTAGGCCTACATTGGCATCTTGGCTAGAACCTCTGATATATATATACTCCCTAAGTCAATTAGAATTAAATTATAGCCTACTACTCCCTTGTATACCCATACGTGACCTTTTGAAAGATGATATGGGCTTCCATGTATTAATATAGGCTAAGAAGACTAGTGTTACTACAAAGAGAGCGGTAAGAATAATAGCAGGTACTCATACCAGGAGTATAAGCTATTAAAAATTAGTCACATTAGGGTCATTTCTGTAGGGTCATTTACTGTCTGAATTCATATAGGTCATACAAATACGAACACGGCTTACTCCCTGCATAGTTTCTTTAAAGGAAACTTTTCCACTGGACTTGACAACCACATCCACAATACTAGAAATATATGACGTCATATATCGCCCCATAAAGGCTCTAACTAATGCGCTGAGGTATAATATAAAGTTCTCTGGATCCTCATCTTGAAATAAAATCTCATTGGAAATTCGTCTGTCACATAATCCTATAGCACTTTAAAATAAGTTACGAGCCTTCCTCATTTATTTATAATTAATTAATTCTTAATTAATTCTTAGTTACAACACCAGGCATCAAGTGTTCTAACAATATACTGTAATGGTGCATATGACTTTCTTTAGTTAAACTTTGGTCATTTTTTCACTTGGTTTTTTGTTTCGTTTTAAGAGATATTGCAGTTCACTAGTTTAATATGGTAGCTACTTGTATATGGGAGCCCCTATCTAGCGGGATTCGCGTCCCTTTTAGGACTTCCAATCTTCCATTGTAGCCAATATTAAGTCTGTTTTGTGCATTTTGTGAGATGTATTTTATTTTCGATTGGCTACAATAAAACACTTTGACTGTTGACTTTGACTAAGTTAAGCAATCTAGTAGTATTTTACTATCATATTTTTATAAGCCACCTACTCTCAGTCAACTTGGTGTAAGGATGTCCCTGTTAGCGGGACTTCGGTCCCTTGAAGGCTATTCTTCTCTATACTGTTTACTGCCAATCCCCATTGAACTGTCACGCTATTATATATCTGTGTCGATTACCAGTTAATAAAAAAACAATTGATTATGGTATGGTTATTGTACTCGCAATTAGTCGTATAGCCTACACCTGACATTAAACTTAGTATTATACTTGCAATTCATTTGCAATCACACTTACAATTACACTCACAATTACATACACTTGCAATAACAATTAGGCCTACAACTACAATTACACTTGCAAACACACTATTATGAGGTGTCTGGTAAGAACTGGTATCACAGTTTTACAAATTTGGCTAAATGCAGTTTATAGCACAGATTTTTCCACTAAAACTGCACCGAACAGTTGCACTTGGTGAAACAATAGAATCAGTGTTTGTAGAATATTAACGAACACTTGAGAAACTGATAACTGACGACAATATCGTGATATTTTGACAAATTGAAATCGAATCCATATCTGATTTTAGATGGCAAACAGCGAAAGTCGATTGAAAATCGATTTCGACTTAGACAACCGATAGGCGAATCAATTTAAAAATCGATACCTATCCAGCTCTAGTAGGCTTAGAAGCCTACTCACTGACCCAGCTCTAGCTGGCCCATACGTTCATGCAGCCCGCATTACTCATCATTAGAATATCTACGTCGGAGACACGTGCGCATGTTATAAGCCTTGCGGCTGATCAATACCTCATTATATTTTTTGATAGCGATGGCAGCACGTGCTCGTCTCTAGGCAACCAAACTGATGGAAAAATGAGAGTATCTTGACGAATCTATTTGTGGAGGAAACGGAAGAAAATTAATCCAAGCAAATATCTCGAGTATACGCTTCTTCCGGATTACAACTGACGCAGAAAATCCTGCGAAATTAAATTATAGCAAACGCAAAAATCTGCCGCCTAATTCTTCAATACAAACAGGAAATGAAGTTTATATAAAACCATGTGGAGCACTGTAGCCGGTTGGTTAACCATTTGAAGGGAGGTGAGGCATTGGAACGTTTTTGGTGTGATGGGGTGTCCCCGGGTGTGATATATCCCAATAATTATAGGTTAGTACTTGCAAATACCGATAGCAACTACATAGCAATGATTTCGAGCTAAACTATAGTTTTATTGCCAAATGTCAGTTAAACTAGTGACTATTACGCACAATAGCTGTTTTCAATTATTACTGATATGATCGGCAGGTGAACAAGTAACCATGCAACATTATTTTTTTCTTTGAGCATATATTTTTCAGTCCTCGTTTACGACATTACAAAATGCACGAATAGCCAATGTTTCAAGTGAAGTACAGAATGCCTTTAGTCAACATGTATTATTGACTGCTCAATGCAAGCCATGCATACACTATTATTGTGTTAAAGGCACGCTGGCTTGCCACACGAATGACATAATAAAAATCAAGTTGTTTAAATGAAAAATTATAATTTCATTTGAAAATGCAAACAATTATAAAATTGATCTTGAATAGTACCATAAATTGCCGTTTCCGTATTTTATATCCACTAAGACAAACATAAATGATCCAATCTGGTTCCTCGTTTTCCGTAGTAGAAGCAACGAAGTATAGGCCTACATGTAACCATCGATCTATGGGGTGTCATGCCCCGACTTCATCCTCCAAAAGGTTAAAGCGCTTTGCCTGTAACACGGAGAATTTGGGTTCACGGTCACATAATTACTGTGTAGGGAAGTTATTGAGCAAGTCTTCGCGCACAACTGTTCAGCGATAGTGATGTTCTGTCGTAGTCTATAGATGCTTGTTTATGAGCTCATGAACTCTGGAAGAAGGAAATAAAATTATATCAAAATTTAAAATTGGGTTGTATATTGTTGTAGGCCTAATAAGCCAAAATCAATATTCTATGAAATGTTATTGCTATTGCGAAACTGCCTCGAGTTAGCTACTTCCATTTCTGAGTTAGTTAGTGAAGGACCCGTTAGTAGATTACTTGTACAGGATCATAGCCAAGGACAGTAACTCAGAGCGCTTTATCCGAGTTTGTCAGCAGCGAGGTAGAGCTCTATTGCAATTGACAGCAGGCTTCTGTTTACAGTATGTTTATGAGGTCCACTCACAATATTAACAGTCTTGCATGAGTACTTCATGATAAAAAAATATAGTAAAGCTGGGCATAAAATAAGGCAACTAATCAAAGTCTTCAGAAGCAACAGAACCGAAATTTGAAAAGAACATTATATGACTTCAACAAACAGTAGTTTCGCATTTCAACCAGAAGCAGCATTTTCATCCAAAACAGTATTCTGTCGGTCGTATCAGACGCAATGTAGACATCAACAACATCCGAATCACAGAAGGAGTCGCCTGACAATTGGTTATCTGTGACAAGTCATCCACTAAAAGAGCTTTGGCTAACTAACCTACAAACAGGGTTTCATCAGAGCAAACCTTAAACGCAATGCTCATTAAGATTATAATGTTCCAAGCTCATATAGAGTTGTTTTCTCGGATGACCGAACTCTCAGCACATCTTCCCAACACTATCAAACATAACGAAACTAACACTTCTGACACATTAACACTTATGATTATCCTTCTGAGGACTGATCATAACTTAATAGATTTAAAACTCACTTTAGGTGGCCAAATATAACAACATATGCATTATCTGTCGTCGCGTATCTTTGTGGTCTAAAACTGACTTCATGAGCAAATCTGTGTCGTGATCGTTGCTGTCTTGACAAATAGGTTTAGAAGATAATATTTCTTCTTTTGAGACAGATGATCAATAAAATGTTGTTGAATTTCAGACTGGTCGATATTTGCATACGTACACAATACATCAGTTAATGGAGGTATTGATACTATGCTAATTGACAGTGATGATGATGATATTATTATATAGGCCCACTGCAGTTGTATACAGACCATATGCCAGACCGCAACATGGCATAGAGAAAAAGACTTTTAAGAAGATGTAATAATTTATCTTGAAAGCTATTCTCAGAGTGATTGGAATGTTTGAATTGATTGCTTAGTGTTTTGCTGCATCTATGAACGCTTCAATCTGGCTATGAGTTCAATTTTGCATCCATTAGGGCCTAGTCCATTGATGAAGGGAAGAATTGAATTTAAAAACAGATTTCCAGAGAAAAGCAATGCTATAGACTAAGAATCAATATCCATCCGTCGTCGTTTATCTGGGACACAGATGGTGTTCAATGATAACTTCAAAATAGGTCATCCCTGCATATGTAATTAACTTAATACGAGTGAGATACCTTTGCTCTCGCGCAGATCTGGGCTCGACCACAGTGAGTGATTCAGGAGTCGTCAGAAACGAACAGCGTCTGTAACCTGTCTATTAGACGTAGCTTAGTATGATTGGACTACTCTAGAGAGTTATGCGTACTGGCTAAAAATTAATTGTCTCATTAGTGTTAAATGATCGGCGATGTTCGTCAGATCGAAACGAGGTTTTTCGTCGCCTTCCGCCAGTTACTTGTGCGTCTTAGGAATTGCTGCGTTTCACCTATGCATCTTTAGAGCAGGTAGGAAGCCTACCAACCACTTGACTTTGTGTAGAGTATGATGAAGATTAGACTAAAATACGCAATCAGATTTTGAACAGAGGAAAATGACAGAGAGAAAAGACAGATAGGACCTATATAGAGAGAAAGACAGACAGAAAGAAAAACAGAGAGACAGACAGAAAGACAAAAAGACAGAGAGACAGAGAGAAAACAGAGGAAAAGACAGAGAGAATTTCAGAGTGAAAGACAGAGAAAAAGACAGACGGAAAGACGGACAGAAAGACAGAGAGAAAGACAGAGAGAAAGACGGACAGAAAGACAGAGAGAAAGACAGAGAGAAAGACGGAGAGAAAGACAGAGAGAAAGACAGAGTGAAAGGCAGAAAGAAAGACAGATAGAAAGGCAGGCACTGATTGAAGAGTAACACTTGCAACAGATTGCAATCCTGCATCAATTAAAAGAAACTCAACAAGAGCTAACCTTACTAAACTCTGATTCTCTTAACACTAAACGCTGGGACCAATCAACTTCAGATAGGCCTATCAGAGTGGCGCACTTCGACTTACGTATAAGTGGGTAATACTGTGAAATAATTAAACTGGCAAATAGGCCAATTATTATAACTTAAGATAGTCATGTCCGGGATACATGTAAGCAACAAAGCATTACTTAAGACGGTGCCATTTTTTGTTACTCATGATTTGATTGTGGTATAGCTATGTTTTTATCAAAGTAACAAGCTGTGACAAATTTCAGGATGCATAATTATTGCATAGAAGTGACCCTTGTTTTACTGGAGATAATTACGTGTTTCACAACCGTGTATTTGTCTTCTTAAACTGTACTTAGGTGACCCTACTAGCGGGATCGTTTTGATCCATTCAGGGCCTTTCCTTGTGGCCTGCATCAAGCATAGCGTGCAATATTTGATTGATTTATATGTTGGTCACAAAATAAACGATGTGATTTGATAAACTCGACAGTTTATACAGAGAAACTTCTAAACTAAGTGCATATGAACCAGTTTATCAAGACACTGCCTTTTGTCAGTTGGATTGTCTTGATAATAAGGATCAGGATTGCGTTGTTAGAAAAACTAGAAAGAAATTAATAGAGATCGTTTGGCGGCGGAGGAGTTGAATCAGGATAGGTATATCTTGAAGAGTTTCAGACGCGAGCACAAAGTAGCAGATGAGAGGGGAGGAAAAAATAAGAGCCGAAGTAGGAGGATGAGCGAATTGGTGGAGATCTTTCGGGAGTCAATTCACGAAAACTGGCGGCGCAGCACTGAATAAGGCAGCGTTTCCCAAACTGTGTTCCGCGGAACCCTAGGGTTCTGTGAGGCAATTACAAGGGTTCCGCGTGAAATAACAGCAAGCTTCAACAAATTTAAAATTAATTATACGAATTATTCATAGGAGACTTTTTCTGAACAGTTGTGCATTAATTAAAGAGAACTAGGCCTATAGTGTTGTTATTAATCTAAACTAGGCCCGACGCTATAATTGTCTGCATTCTCAAGCGTTTGTACCTAAACAGAATATGTTTAGTTTTGACGGAGTTCCGCCAAAAAGTTCAGATCAAACTGGTTCCACGGTCAAAGAGATTGGGAAACGCTGACCTAGAGAAACATCGCAGATGAAGAATGTGGATTAGAGGAGTAGCCAGCGGCATTGAAACTGAAAGAGCTTGAGGAGAGGCATAACTTAATCGACGGTAGGGCAGTAACAGATACTCAGAATACAGAGGAAAGGCTTTTGATAATGATAACATGGTCTGTTGTATCGAAGGCGACAGATATGTCTAAGAGTCACAAACAAGATACTTGTTGACGGTCTATTGCTATGACAAGATTTTTATATACAGCGAGTCAAGTAGGGGAGAATGTCCTGTATTGGGTCATGTCCTGCATTGGGTCAGTGGCGGTATCAAGGCCTAGTCTATCATTGTATCGTTCACGTAGCGAACGTATTTAATGTCGCGAAGAAGATTATCATGTCTTAGGCAGACAAGAAGATAGCGTCTAACAAATAAACGGAAAATCTATTTTTTAGGTAAGAAAAGTAAATGTTAGTTGTTTACTGTCAGTCAGCGCACAAGACGCTTTGTGATAATTTAGCCTACAATTTCTGTAAATTAATTTAGGACAGTCTATTGCGAAGCGTGTGGAAAAGTTTGGAGGCCGTATACAGAATAGTTGTGCTGCTATCAAAAACGTTAGTCACTGACCATTGATGGCCTGCATTGGGACAAAATTCATGGCCTGCATTGGGACAATTTTTACCAGTAAGGAAAATATTAAATTTTTGGAGTTTACACTTGGAATAATTTTTTTGTATAACCATAATCGATCCATGAAACATTGCTGTTTCTGATAATTAAAACAAAATACATATATTGCAGATAACGCCGATTGTGTGCATTAAAATGTAAAAATTAACCCACGCTCTGTCTCAATGCTGCCCATGATGGTGTGCATTGGGACAGTTTGTACCAGTAGTCCAATTGAAAATACTAATATTTTTGAGTTTACTCTTGGAACAATGTTGTTGTATAGTCACATTCGATCCATAAATGTTACTGCTTCTGATAATTACAAGAAAATGCAAGTACTGCAACTAACAATAATTGTGTGTATTAATATGTAAAAGTGACCCAATGCTCCCCATGGTGGTCTGCATTGGGACACTTTTTTACCAGCAAGGGAAAAAACTCCTAAGGCCGCTAGCTGTGAGCGGCCAACTTTAAGGCATTTGATATAATATTTGGAGGGGTAAGGGTTAAGAAGCTTGGGACTAGGTCAAGGTCGCCATATCTAGAGATTTTTTAAAATGTTTATAAGTTGTTGCGTTCTGACAGCAATGTCATTCGAAAAACGAAAATGCAATACAATAAGCCCTACAACTGTTTGTTTTGAGAGGCCTGAATGAGGGCAGTGATTTCTATTTCAGTAGAAGGGTCAAATAGGTCAAAGGATACAGTATAGCCTGTAGGTGGCAAACGTACATGTACGTTGTCACCGTGGTCGCCTGAGGGAGATGAGTCGATTTGCGTAGATGTTGATTTGATAAGAGAGTCTGGTCTGTAACGAGAGACGTTGGGAGGAAGCTTTGACGTTGAAGAAATAGGCAAAATAGTCGTCAATTGATGCGTGTGGGCTAGAGTTTAGGAGGGCCTTGGCTGTTGTATAACTGGCACGGGGTTCACTAGATGTAGGGAGTATGGAATACGAATAGCGGAGGAAGAGGATTAGGAGGAGCGTTGATGCATACATCGTGTGCGGTGGACGTCAATGTATGTGTATGGGCGTATGATTGCAGTGGCTTTGTAGGCTAAAGACCTGGATGTGAAAAGCAAAGGGTTCCGACAGAAGAGAAAACATCGGACATTAGGGTCATTGAGACAGATTAGAAAGATCGGAACTGACTCGCCGACTCCAGAAATAGATCGATGCTCAAAATCAGGATCAAGAATTCAAAAGAGGCCGAAGATTAATTGCGAAATGTGCCGTGCATCAGCTGGCTCCTTAAGTGGCAATCGGCAGACTGGATGGTTTAAGATGTAATGCAAAGGTGGGACTTTAATTCTGTATGAAGTGATATGTAGGGAGACTTGACAAAAGTGGCGAAGGTTTGATGCAGCGGTATTTGCTAACCATTGGTTAGAGAAATAATAGAAATTAATTTGAGCATAAACTGGGACAATAGTAAGCAAGGGTCGGGTAGACCTGGGAATCGGACGGTGATGAGCCTAAGAAGATAGGACAGTTGGGAGTAGTGAATGCCACATACTCAGGTTTAGAAGCAATTGAAAAAAACTTTGAGAATGAACGATTTCAGTTGCATTAAGCCAATGCATTGCTTTATTCTGAAATGATTGACACATGACATCACTCACAGGTGACTTAAATAGTAAAGACACGAAGGTCAACGTCTGTTAACAGAATGGCGTTGAATGTTTTCACAGACAGAACAACAACACGTGTGTAGGCTACACAACCAGATGCCACAACTCAGCGAACAGATGTTCTGCAATGAAATAGGCCTACGATTGCAGTTCATGCATGCAGGCCCAGGCAGCATAGGCCATTCAGTGTAGGCCTGCTAAGACCTCAATTAACCCAATACGCATTAGGTTACTGTTGGAGTTGTGTGCGTAGTAGGTCTATAGGCCTACTGTCTTTAGTTTCCACCTCTTTCGAAATAATAATAATCTCTTTGCTGCTGCGACAATAGCTTGTATATTTTCCTTCAAACTCGGCTCCATTTCCTTTCTCATCTCTGAGGTTCTAGAAATGTAGGCCATCATCGACTGTGCAGAATCATCCATAAATACACATTTAAATACGAAAGGTTACGCACAGTGTCGCTAATATCATTATTTATTATTGCCTTTATTATATTTATTTTTTTGTTACTTTTATTATTATCGTTATTAGTAATAGTAGTAGTGGAAATAGTTCTGTAATTATTATTATTATTATTATTATTATTATTATTATTATTATTATTATTATTATTGTTATTGTTATTATTGTAACGGAACGGGGCCTATTCGACAGTGACCAGGATGACGATTTGCAGCCCCGTCCGATGTGGGGGTAGTTCGAGTTGCATGCAGTCCGCTGAGTAAGGCTTCAGTGGTTTGCTGAAGACTAACCATTTAAGGTTTAAATAGCTCCTTTCTGGATGACGCTTGGAATAAGACACGCTTTTTCGATAACCCTCTTGGTGACGCGAGAATAAGACACGCTTGTTCGATAATCCTCTTTTAATGTATACAACGGAAAACAATACTTCTGTAGTGCCTATTCGGAAACAGTCCGTATATCGCTCCCTCAGTACGCCCTACGTCGATAACTAACGAGTAATTGCAACGCTACGTCAATGGCTGACGGCGACTATCGCAAATCTACGACGACTATATCCACGACGACTATCGCAAGCCACGACGACTATTCGTGCTTCCTAGGACTGCAAGGCCGAAGCCCAATCTACAAGGCTCCCCGATAACGATCTCCAGACGACGACGACGACGATTCCCTTTATACTAATTTGCTGTAGATAGTAGATGATACACAGTAGATAGGAGACAGTAGACAGTAGAGACTACACAGTAGATAGGAGACAGTAGACAGTAGAGACTACACAGTAGATAGTAGATAGACTACAGTAGATAGGAGACAGTAGATAATAGATATCTACAGTAGATAGTATATAATACACAGTAGATAGTAGATAATACACAGTAGATAGTAGATAGACGTATACAGATGAAAGAACACAGTAGACAGGTGTACACAACAGGCAGACACTACAGCAGGCCGACACCAGGTAGGCGTACCCCTGAACCGTTACATTATTATTATTATTATCATTATTTTTATCATCATCATCATTATTATTATTATTACTATAACTACTACTACTGCTTCCACCCCATCCACTAGGCCTACAACTACCGCTACTATTATAATTAATATTGGCAGTATTATTATTATCATTAATACTACAACTAAGTTAGTAGTATTATGAGTGGAATCAGCGACAGTTGTAGTAGTAGTAGTAATGTTATTGTAAGTTGATTTGTCAAGCGCAAGATGCCTTGACATAAATATAACGAAAATGTGCTAATGTAGGCCTGGTGACCGGACAATTCGTCGCCGGACAATTGGGTGCGGACAATTCGGCGCGGACAATTCTTAGCGGTAAATATTAGTGCATCTATAGTGTCAATTCCGGGTAGTTAGCTCTTTTCGATTTAATGGATTAAACGGTGACTAAATCGTAACGATTTACTAAAAGTCGAACGATTTTGGAGAGAATATTTCCAAAGAAAATATTAACATTTAGTTGATAATATGTAAGATTAGAGTACCTTCAGGGTTTCATAAACCCTATTAGAGCGTTATATTTCACTAAGACTTGATATTAGGCCTAAATATCTTGAAAAACTTGACAGTCTAGTATTATATTTCAGTTCTAATATTGCGGTACACGTATTTGTGTGGTTATTCAATTAAGCATTTACCATCATTTTCATATTATAATTGACCGCGACGAATTGTCCTGCGACGAATTGTCCTGCGACGAATTGTCCTGCGACGAATTGTCCTGCGACGAATTGCCCTAGGACCGTAGGCCTAGCTACTAATAAGATGAAATAGATGAATCTCTGGTGTCCTTCGATAAGCTCCCAGACGTATGTCATGATTAAGACGATATAGACAGACAAACGAAATTCTGTGTTGTTGCATCGAATGTCCTCGTTCTTGACACTGACTTCTCGCATTTCTTAGTGGTCGTAATTCTTAGCAGAATATTACAGCTGATACCGTCCTAGCTACCGATACCAGCTGATACCGGCGATTCAAACACGTACGTGCTTTTTCGCAGATACCGGTGAAGACATCTGAGAACTGGTGCAGTCAACTTAAAACGGTACTCGTGCGTATTTGCAGTCATATGAGTGCAGACTTCGGAGCACAGGTACAAAACAAATAGACATCAGTTTTCCGGACATAATTCTTGCTCTGGTCCGTTCAACCCGATGAACTTTCGGCATTAGCCATCCTGTAATCATCATTGTATGTTCATAATGATCAGTTTCAGCCCACCCTTAGGCCTGTACTCATGATGATGTGGACGAGGAGGAGGAGGAAGAGGAAGAAGAGGAAGAGGAGAGAAAGAAGGAGAAGGGTAAGGAGGAAGAGAAGGAGGAAAATTAGGATGATGAGGATGATGATAATAATATTAATTGAAACTCTTCTCAGTTGTCATCCAATGATTTAATGCAGTTGCTCTACTAGACAATGAGCTTACTTCCTGCTTGAACGTGACGAGTCTTAGTCAATCTACAGCCATAGGCCACATTGACAATTATCCGGAGGCATCTTAAGTCTCGAGGGATCATAGATTAATTACGTAGACCTACTATCGGAAAATAATGATGATGATAATGATGATGATAATAATAATAATAATAAAAATGCGGCGCTTGGAGCAGTGAAGGACTGCAGTTCATTTCAGAGTTGGGTAGTCGAACGAGTGCTGCAACCCAAGATCCAATGGAGACGTCATTTCTGTTCCAACGTATCTCAGTTGTCCTTCAGCGTGGGAACGCAGCCTGCCTCTTCGGGACATTGCCAACACTCACTTAGCTCATCATGGGCGATAACATAATAATAATAATAATAATTTGAAACTCCAAGCGATTGCTTAGCATAATAATAATAATAATAATAATAATAATAATAATAATAATGATAATGATAATAATAATAATAATAATAATAATAATAATAATAATGATAATGATAATAATAAAATAATAATAACATGGTCGTTAACTCAAAGGCCAATGACTTCGAGAGGGCAATCGGAAGATTGTCCTTGCTTTATACACATGACGCTCTGGTTCTGCTGAGAAACAGTCTAAGTGTACCGAAGCTCTTGTACAGTCTGCGCACAGCCGTCTGCGCTGATTGCCCGGGCTTGGCTCGGTTTGATCAACTGTTGAGAGAAGGACTGTCAACCATTTTAAATGTGGACCTTGACAATGACCGCTGGCTCCAGGCTTCTTTGCCGGTGAGAGATGGTGGTCTGGGAGTTCGTTGTGCATCTACGCTGGCACTTTCTGCCTTTCTGGCTTCTGCTGCTAGTACAAGCGAACTCCAGGCATGCATCCTACCAACAGAGTCTGCTGAGGAACCATATGAACTTGCGAGTTCAGCACTCAACGCTTGGAAGACCCTGACAGATGCAGAACCACCAACAGGAGCAGCGAGTCATCGCCAGAAAGAATGGGACCTCCGATTCACAGACAAGGCATGGAAAGGTCTGCTGGATTCCAATAACAATCCATGCGACCGTGCTCGCCTGCTGGCCTCACGAGCACCTCATTCTGGAGACTGGATGCTAGCGCCCCCTGTGACTGCCCTAGGCCTGCGCCTCTCAAACGAGGATGTACGACTGGCAGCCGGGTTGAGGCTAGGAACGACGCTCTGCGAGCCACATTTGTGTCACCAATGTCAAGAGAGCGTCGACGCAAAAGGGCTCCATGGACTAATTTGTAGAAGAGGCAGCGGAAAACATCAACGACATAGCATGTTGAACGATATCATCTGGAGAGCTCTTGGCAGGGCGAAGATTCCAGCGCAAAAGGAACCTCTCGGCTTGGTAAGAGAAGATGGAAAGCGACCGGACGGCGTCACGCTCATTCCTTGGACACGTGGTCGATGTCTGGCATGGGATGTGACAGTGCCCGACACCTACGCCAAGTCACATCTTGTCGACACATCTATCAGAGCTGGCGAAGCAGCCGAACGCGCAGCTAAGACGAAGAGGGCCAAGTATTCCACCATAACCAACACCCACGACTTCGTAGCCCTCTCCTTGGAATCCGGCGGCGCTTGGAGCAGTGAAGGACTGCAGTTCATTTCAGAGTTGGGTAGTCGAACGAGTGCTGCAACCCACGATCCAATGGAGACGTCATTTCTGTTCCAACGTATCTCAGTTGTTCTTCAGCGTGGGAACGCAGCCTGCCTCTTCGGGACATTGCCAACACTCACTTAGCTCATCATGGGCGATAATAGCATAATGTGAAACATATATAATAATAATAATAATAATAATAATAATAATAATAATAATAATAATAATAGTCATTTCTACCTCGGGCAAATAGCGATTATAATAATAATAATAGTAATAATAATGATAATAATAAAATAATAATAATAATAATAATAATAATAGTAATAATAATAATAATAGTAATAATAATGATAATGATAATAATAAAATAATAATAATAATAACTGTAATAATAATTTATAGCGTGATCTGTAATTCTCAAACAGGCGTTAAACTAAATGAGGATCATCATAAAAAAATAATTAAAAATGAATAATAATGATAATAATAGTAATAATAGTAATCATAATAATTGTAACAATAATATTGATAATAATAATTGTAGTAATAATAATAATAATAAGACAAATAATTCGGAACCATAGTAGTAGTTTCTTAGTCCTTGGAGGAACAAATTACCACAGGGCATAAATATAAATAAATAAATAATAATAATAATAGCAATAATTGTAAATATGTATCTTATAATATAGAATTAGCATTACAATATCATTCTCCTGGTCATCACCATCCATCCTCAAATAGCATTATTAGCTTAGCAAACTTCAGCCAATGTCGGCCATCCTCCTAATGTCATAAGTTGTACACGTTTCTTTACTCGTGCATACGCCACTGTACACGTTCGGCTGGAGAAGTAAGCGTTCGATTATGATCGATAGATATCTTTATCGCCTTAGGCCTACAGCAGTCTTTCATTCATCTTAGGCCAACCTAAAGACAGTCATGATTGGTTGACCTGCATGATCCAACCGATCAACACCACACAGCTTTGTCTTTCTGCGCTGGATGGTGATGTTGAGCTTAAACTCTTTACGTTCAGAATGTGGGAAATAAGTGAATTATTGTTTAGAATTCGTAGTCGAACTCAGTGGGAGACTAGTGACGTGATAAGAATCTGTTTGCGTTTGTCACTTCTACTTCTGCTAACCACTTGTGTCCCAACGAAAGAACAGGCGTTGATAGGTCAGTTGACACATGTAAATTTCTTTGGACATAGGTTGCTGTGTAGGCGTATAATATAGATTGATGTGGCCAGAAACATTGCAAGGTGTATTAACTTTTATTAGTCGCTTTTGGTCATACCTCTCGAGAGTAATGCTTGTGTGTGTGTTTGCATGTATGAACACATTTTTGTATTGTGCCTTCAAATGTTTTCAACTAACTTATCAGAAACGCTGGCCTGAAAGAGTAGAAACATTACGTCCACGTGTAGCCTGCAATCTGAAGCATAGGCAAAGATATAAAGCGGAAACGATTAAGTGTGCAACGACGACGACGATGATGATCACGATAACAACGATGACGAAGATGATGATGACTACTATGACGTGTAGTTTGGATGCATCTAAGGCATAAATGGGCCTGTGCAGTGTCTTATATAGGTTACACACTTCATAATGTGTCCTGTTTTTGATGCAGCTGAATATTGAAAATGTGTGCCACGTGTAGGCCTATCTTTAAGTGGTTCTATGCATCCATTAAATACGGTTTGCTCTACTGGCTCACAGAACCCACTGCATTTGGAGCAATGAGTATGTCACATAGACAAGCATTTCAGACACGAGCAGCAGGCCTTTAGTCTATGAGCATTTAATCAGCGTTTAGTAAGATAAGTTTTGGCTGTTACGAGACATCGTTTTGTACTGGTGTCTGCAAGGCAATTTCCTGCGATTGGCTTATAATATCACTGAAAGTCTGCCTGTGTCCAGTTGCCTATTGCTTTCTACGTCTGTCTATGTTTTCTGGTGTCCGTTTCGCTAAAGCTTCCCCTCAGCCCAAGCAATTGATGCATCTATCGAATATGAGTTTTCTTACCCCTCCCCGCCAATCATCCATCCTGGACAGGAAGCAAAATAATCCTTTAATCTGGACTCAGTTGCATACAGCGATGCATTTATTTTGGTCGGTGGGTCGCAGACTTTGACCGCAGCATATCAGGGTGATCCAAAAGAGCGACACATAACCATCAGTCATTGCATTAGTTCTGCATCCTGTGTGAGACCCGGTGATCAGTCATCAGGGCAGTCGTAATCCAGACGACTTTCGAAGACCCATTTGATACATGACCGGATGGGAAAACATGCGTACACTGTCGTACACACACAAACATAGACCTAGTCATCATTATAGACATCCTATACATGGTGAAAGAGGCAGAGACTGAGTAAGGTAGGCATACCTTATAGTTTTGTACTGTGTCGGTCTAGTACCTACAACTTAGGCTACAAGCTATGGATGTGTGCATGCGTATGTATGCACTTATTAGGTATATGTGTATTTATGTATCTGCAGATTTATATAGTGCCTTTTTGGTATCTCAGAAAGGTGCTAGAGCTTAAAATGGCAACTTGATGAAGAGCTTTGTTAAGTAGCGGTTTATTTTGATATGATCAGAACTCACAAATGAGCGATGTCAATTGGAATTACGATCTAATTAGACCATTTTTTCAAACTGTTTACCAAGATAACTACGTTGCCGTTGTTAGTAACTTGTTACACTTACGTCGTATCAACTATAAATGTAACCGCTATAGCAGTGCCGCATTATCCATAAGGCTGATAGTTATATTATCAGAAAATAAGAGGTTGCAATGCTATATTGTCTCAAAATGTGGCGAGCATCCATAGGAATACATATCTTACAACTTCTTAAAAAGTAGCCTTGGCCCATTTATAATGCTCCAATTACATTTATACTGACTCAGTGGAGTCCAACAAACACAAACGCGGCCTGCTGCATGCTGATAATCGATATAGCGGTCTACAAGAAGCACGATATACATGAAATGCTTAACTGTTGTCGCTACATTGTGTTTGGGCGCACGTGTAGATGGACGTGTGTATGTGTGAGACTATATGTGTGTGTAGGTGTGTGTGTGTGTGTGCGTGCGTGTGTGTGATCGAACTCCAAGTCGATCCTGCCTAGTTTGTCTCGGCTATCAAGCCAGTTGTACTGGGTTTTGTATAGGTTCAGAGAGAGGCGACTTGAAGCGAACCAGAAGTTCAGAACAGTGGACGTCTCTAGCATGTACTCAACCAACTGCAAAGCCGATGAAAGAGGCCCATGGAGATGGGCCTGTGTGTCATCAGCACACTGGTGGGAGGCAATGCCGAGAGGAGGGAGGACGCTGCCTAGAGCAGAAGTGTACAGAATAAAAAGAAGGGGCCAGAACCGATCCCGGAGGTACGCCATAGGGAAGGGGGCCCAACCAGTGCGGATTGAACCAAAGACGAAAGACAGTGACCGGTGCTGGGTCTGTTGAATCCACCCTTCTCCTCCATTCTCCTGCTTTCTTACATTGCATTACAATTAAAGCCTTGCGATCGTTTTGTTTCCCTCAATCCTTCTAGATCAATCGATCATTTGTTTATTATTAATAATCATTAATGAATGTGTAGAGACATCGCTTAAGCGTATAATTTTACTGATGCAGTGACTTTTCTTCACTTTTATATATATATATATATATATCAGATGGTCTTGACTGTCCAACCAATAACCAACCATTCTTCGCCAACACTCACGTTCTCTTCTACATCACCAACCTCTACATCGTCTACGAATGTGATCAAGGCTTTCAATACGAGAACAACACGGACGGTATCCTCTGGTGCAATCGAACAACCGGTCTCTGGACGGGAAGCCCAGGAATATGTAAACGTAAGCACAATTGAGACCAGAAGTTTACTTTGTGTAGTGTGATGTGACATAAAGTTTGCCTAGACTAATAAAATTAGGCCTATATGCTTCAATACAAATAGATATAGGCTAATTTGCAATGGTAGAATTTGTACTGCATCATCATGAGTTGAAAAGCAGCTATAGCAAGACTAGTAATTTATTATAGCATAGCAGGGATGCGGTCTTGGTCTCGAAACGGTCTCGAGACCGGAAAACTGCGGTCTTGGTCTCGGTCTCGAGTGCAACGGTCTTGGTCTCGGTCTTGGTCTCGGACCATCGGTCTTGGTCTCGGTCTAGGTCTCGAATGCGTCGGTCTTGGTACTGGTCTTAAAGGAATGTCTTGGGATTGGTCTTCGTCTTAAATTAGCGTCCTTGGTCATTTGCCATATCAGAGCAATTTTTCGATATTTGTCGGTTATTTTCGATTATCAGAGACACCGGATGTTTAGGCTCTACGCGATTGTTATTGATTTATGGCGTACTGACCAAAGATTTTAACAGAGTGGGTAATGCGCATCTTCCTCCCTGTCAAAATCGTTGGTGCTGACCATCTTTATATACATGTTACTATGGGCAGAAAAAAAGGCATTTGCAACGGAGCCAGAAGTTTCAAAATTTTCTTTAACAAATTTTGAGGTTTTGGAATTATTTGGTAGGCCACGTGTAGACACTATTAACCTACAGTTCCGAGGTCCGTGGTATACAAGTACACCATTCAAACGGAACGTTAATTTACTTGTTCAGATGTCTGAAGGTATTTACCTATCGCATAGGCCTACTATAAGTTATTTCTAGTGTGATATTCTTAGGCCGAAGCCAATGGCTGAATCCGGTGTCACTGAACCCGCAAAAGCTAGAGTGGCCAAAAAAACTGTTTCCTGGACCATTTTTAAGATTAGTATTCTTCAGCAATAAAATTAATGTTTTGAGCGTGTTATTCCGTTTTAGCGTGTTAATGGATTGAATTGTTTATAAACAAATTTTATCAGTCTTAGTCTTGGTCTCGGAACATCGGTCTCGGTCTTGGTCTCGGACCACTTGGTCTTGGTCTTGGACCTCTAGGATCTTGGTCCTGGACCTCTCGATCTTGATCTCGGTCTTGATCTTAAGTTGTTGGTCTCGTGCCCGACACTGATTTTAACATGTCAGCAATGCGATGTAGGCCAATAGGACCTAACTAGTTTAAAAGTGATTTCAAGGAACACACAAGGTCTACGATATCACAGTAATAATGATTACTTTAGGTATATTCGTTGAACCGTTATCACTGCTGGTCACCTGTTGACAGCAGTATTACTTTCGACACGTATACTTATGCGGTGCAATGAAACACACGATTACATTATATATAGCATACATTATATATAGGACCTAAATTGCAGTACAGTAATCTAATGCAATCTCATAATTTAATCTGATATACATTTAGATAATGTAATCTGATAGCTAAGGTCCACCAATCCAATTTGCACTTAAGCCTACAGATTGCATGGTAAGGCAAGTTTGCTATTAATTTAGCACGGATCACTTTGAGCTTTAAGGATATAATATTTAGTTCTATCTAGTTCTACTGCTCCTAATTTCTTTTACTTAAGTTAACGTGGGTTGTAAACTTCTATAGTAAGTCTACGCTCCTTAATTGTTGTTTTCTATACGCAGAGATCAGTCCGTGTGTTCCTAATCCGTGTTTAAACGGAGGTTCTTGCAGTACTTCCGACAATCCTTTTGGCTGGGGATATTTCTGCTACTGTTCGGAAACCTACGGAGGAAGACGATGTGAAATCGGTAAGAATGAGGACATCGCGCTATAGGCCTATCTGATTAAAAGGCCTAAGGTTATAGTGGCTGGAAACTAAGGAGCACTCAAAGAAAAACCGTGCAGATGAATATATTTAGGTTATAAAATGTTGCTGTGACTTGAAATTATTGGCTTGACTTCAAAATGACGACTAGACGCCGCTAGCAATATTTTCTACTAAAAAGTAGACCTATAATTATAATCATCTCGGCCCAAAATGTTGATTGCTGAAAAGGTGGTTATAATTAATGTGTCAGCCATTGTTTAATTCCTACATCTGAAATTCTGTCAACCAGTGCATTATGGGAAATCTCGTCCTGCTTATCTATTTTCTATTGAACTTCTTAGTTTAGATAATAGTTTCTGGGTATCTCCCACAAATACTGCGCCTCTGACCCTGTTCTGTGTGTCGTGGTCTGTCCAATAGTGTCCATGCATGTACCAGTGTGACTGTCTATTTATCTCTGTCTGTGTTCCTGCGTGTTGCTTGATGTGTATAATTATACTGTAGGTGATCCATGTCGTTCCAATCCGTGTCCAGCTGGAAGCAGATATTGTTCAAGAAACTTTTCAGACGACTCGGGCAGATGGTGCTACACCGTCAACTGGGTAGTTATGTGACGATGCATTCGCATCGGGACCCATCGCCTGCAGCTACTCCTATCCTCTGAACATCCAGTGTCACTCCACATAAGACGAAAACATATATATATATATATATATATAGACTGCTGTCATCTCTACGAATCTCCTCCTCTCCTTCTTCAAGACATAAAGACAACATTCGAATCGTTCTGGTTAAACCTACTTAGCAAGTAACAATGACAACCAATCACTAAAGTCCAGCCACTCTTTACACTCGCTCAAAATGGCTGACCAAGCTTCTCGACATATCTCCAATGTTATTTACCCAGAAACGTGTGATCAGCTCCAAAGAATAGATGGCGTTTGCTATGAAGATAGTGAACCTGCGATCACACGGGAGCCTTAATGTCGGCTGTTGATAATCTACGGGCCTCCTAATGACTTTATATCCTTTTGAGGGAACACTACATGGTGGAGAACATGAATAGAGAACAGTAGCAAACAGAGAAGGACATCAAAAGGAAAGGAGACATAATATGCACGCAAGTCTATTATTATGGATTCGTGCATTTCACGTACTGTGCCGTTGTAATCATAGGTTATCGTATCGCATGTATGGGGGCCTACATGTAATGTGCGTGTGAACAATAGGCCTACACGAAGAATCCTATGGTTATTAGTCGCAACTTTGAGATTTCCAAAGCACGGAGAACCTAAATTGCAGTGCAGTAATCTGCTCATTTATGGAGCAATAAGTCATCGGGAGAGGACGAATCAGAGAAGGATTTGGGAAAACGAATGCTCAATTGTCATGTGTAAAACACCTACACAGAGATAGCAAGAGGTGCAGCTTTAGTTATTTAAAGGTTATCATCCATCGCTGTTGTACTCTTAGGTGTTCAACAATCAGGTTCTGCCTAGGGATCTAGTGTCCATCCTCTCAGCTATTGCCTCTCGTCATGGCATGGCCATATCCACCTCTAACCTCTATGCTGATTATACTAGCGCTAAACATGTACAGAGTGGGCTATTAAAAAGTAACCCCTCAGGTGTTTTGCTAATATTTCGGCCAAAAGTAGGGATTTGTAAATGAAATTTTACAGGCGCTAAGCTAATTCAAATTTACATATAACGGCCAAAATTTACTAAACTATTTCAAACAGAACAAAAGTTATATCACTTTTAATGAGTCTAACCACGGTTTTTTGACGGTCAAAAACATTCAACGGAGGAAAATATAACAAAAACAATTTTACGAAGTCACATCAATTCTCTCGTCGTTTTTGGCTTTGATCGCAGA
Source organism: Bimastos eiseni (assembly GCA_959347315.1). Classification (NCBI taxonomy): domain Eukaryota; kingdom Metazoa; phylum Annelida; class Clitellata; order Crassiclitellata; family Lumbricidae; genus Bimastos; species Bimastos eiseni. The sequence continues at coordinate 26,676,332 of OY365808.1, forward strand.
TTGTGGTATTACTCGAGCATAGCTCCCACACGTGATAATCCATGGGGTACAAGTCCGGTGAGCTTGGGGCCATTAATTGGTCCTTCTCAATGAAACCAAGGCAAATGAACTTGAGCCAATCTCGCGCGAGGCGAGCGGTATGTGCTGGTGCCTCGTTTTGTTGAAAGATGAATCCAGCTGGCGGCAGATACTTGCAATCGGATGTTAATTGTGGAAGCTTTCGACCAGCGTAATATAGGCCTACAGCATCCACTTTCGCTTCCACGTCAACAGAATGAAGTAAACTCTTGTCAAAAACAAACACCAGCCGATACCATAACATGCGGAGCGAACTTCTTGTGTTCAACAATCAGTCGACCAGGTTTTACATTGGATTTCTTGCCGCTGGTCCGAACACGATTGTTTTGGTTGCTGATTGGTGGATTGAAGTTGAGGTTCTTCTCATCCGTGAAGAACACAAGCTTTGTCTCGCGAACATTCAGCCGGTAAAGCAGTGCTGAGAAGCGTTCAAGTCTCGGCGATGATAACCTGCTCAGTGATCATGACACAACGGAAAGCCAGCTTATTTACCGTTTCTTCGACTGCTCGCTATATCACGTTAAAGTGATATCCATATACGCTCTCTTCTCAATAATAATGATAATTCTGAAGTTTGCTTTAGAACAATAACTTGAGAAGTAACTTCATAAAATCGTTTTTGGAACTTTTTTCTGGGTTGAATGTTTTTTACCATCAAAAAACTGGTTGCACTCATTAAAAGTGATATAACATTTGTTCTGCTTGAAATATTGCATTAAAATTTGGACATTACATGCATGCAGGTATGAATTAGTTTTGCACCTATAAAATAAATTTCATTTACTAATCTTTCTGGTCCTAAACTGCTTTTATTTCACATCCGGTCCCTTCTTCACTTATCACCGTTCGGCATTCGCTAGTACTTTCCCCAACTGTGGATAGGTCCACTCTGCTTATGATCCGTCTGGAGAAGCCTCTGTCTGTCTTCAGTCCTTCTGCGTCCATGAATATATTTTATACAGTGGTCAATTTCTGCCTGAACGAACCGGAACGCCGTTTCGGCACCTCCTGGAGAGCCGGAACGACGTTTCGGCACCTGAGCAAGTAAATTAGGCGGAACGCCGTTCCGGGCAGTTCTACCACGTTTCTACTTTTTGCTCCGAAGTTTTGACTGCAGCTATATTTTGCACATACAAAAGATGACCATGTTAAAGTGTTAAAGTAATTATGAGCAATTGCGGGATGTATTTAGTGGCCCCGCAACTTATGACTGGCCGAAGCACGTGCCCTTGCACTTTCTACAACTTATGGGCTCGAGGGTCACACATGTTTTCATTATTGGCGCAATTACATGGACATTTTATGATTTGCTAGTCAGCTTATATCAAATGGCTCAGAGACACCAGTTGTCATTCTAGATGCACTTTTACTCATTCACATTGACGTAAGCAAAAAAGTAATTAGGTCTACGTGTATTTTGAACCTTTATAACCCAAGGCTTCTGCACTCAAGTGTACAATAGTCGATTGCATAATTAAATCATTGCTATCAATTATGAGTCTAGTGTTTTTGATGGGAAAGGCCGTGCGACTTAACCAATCACGAATTCACTAGTAACCTACATCAAATCTTACAGGTAGAGAAGAGCTCAGCCATGCCTGGAAAGCATGTTCATTGCGGCGAACAAGATATCGCCACATTATTCAGGCCTAAGCTTTAAAGAGCAGCCGATGCCACGAATGGTAGATAAGATTTGTAGACTGGACTTTAGACGATTCGTGAACACGGCTTAAGATCCACGCTGTGTCAGGAAAGACGGAACCACATCAACTTCAGAGTCGATAAATACATGTAATATTTATAGCACAAAGGTTTAATGTGCAAATGAGAGATTTCTTACGAGCTTCTAAATATTTTAAAACCATCTGGGCATTGTTCTTACTGTAGGCTATAGGTGTGTCTTGTTTGACAAATTGTTTTGATATTTTAGACTAAATTTAAACATATTCTTTAAAATTATAACTGAAAATAAAATGCTACATTATAGGATACTTCAAACACGTAGGCTACAACTTTGTAGGTTTTCGTTTGGTTTCGTAGGCCTACATTGGAGAAATCGATAGGCCTATGTCATAAATTAACAAACACAACTATACGAACTGAACACAATAGGCTACATTTTTAATATGTCGCCTATAGCTAAATTAATAGATAGTCTTCTTGTTTTTGTACGTTATAAAATATCAACTGACACACGCGCACACAGCCGCATCAATCGATCAACTGATACACGCGCACACTGCCACATCAATCGATCAACTGATACACGCGCACACTACCGCATCAATCGATCAACTGACACACGCGCACACTGCCACATCAATCGATCAACTGACACACGCACACAGCCGCGTCAATCGATCAACTGACACACGCGCGCACTGCCACATCAATCGATCAACTGTCACACGCGCACACAGCCGCATCAATCGATCAACTGACACACGCGCACACAGCCGCATCAATCGATCAACTGACACACGCGCACACAGCCGCATCAATCGATCAACTGACACACGCGCGCACTGCCACATCAATCGATCAACTGTCACACGCGCACATTGCCGCATCAGTCGATCAACTGACACACGCGAACACCGCCCATTAAATCCATCAAGAGACCCACCCGAGGACAGACGCATGTACTGGCCATGCGATCCAAGCATGCGTGTGTTAAATTTTTGTAATATGTTAGCGTTGTAAGCTAGGGTTGATAACTTACGACGGATATTTCTATGCGGTGCCAACATTAGGTCCTGATCAAAGACGTTGCGGCATTAATAGAAACCCTTTCTTGTTCTTTAGTGAAAATTTCTAATCCTAGGCCCCTTAGCTGTTCACAGTTATTCTTAAAGGGATTGTTTTATATTATTTATTTATTTAAACACAGATAGTTGTTATTGTTTAGGCTTAATAACTTAGGATTACCGCCACTTATCAAAGAAAGCAAACTGAGGATTTGAAACTTTATTGACTGGTTCGGTAGCGACATAGAATGCCTTCCTACCTAAACCTAACGTACAAAAACTTAAAGGTCAGCAGAGGTGCTAGGCCTTTAGCACTTGCCACATTATAATGATTAATGTTTAGTCAGACGCTTGTAGAAGAAGCCAGATAATAATAAAATATTCAATTACCGTTTACACGATTACTTAATTCTCATGTTGAAGTAAGACTAGGCATGCCTCATCTGACTCTTGCCTCGTCTAGAGAGTTATGCTGAGGCCTCGTTTGACTCTTGCCTCGTCTTGAGTTATGCCGAGGTACTCGCATCGTCTTGCCTCATACTGGGTACGATTCTGATTGTCTGTTTGGTCGTTTAAATCACCATTGTTTAGTTTTCTCTGCGATGATCAATCGGTAAAATTGTCTAACTTTGTTAGTTTATATTCTGGACAGGAGCTCCACAGAAGGGCAGCGCTGTCCGTAAATCAGAGATAATTCACCATCCCTTCATTTAATTTGATTCCTGCCTCAGACAGAGGAACATTACTCTGCTTCTAACTCAGTGGCACTAAGCCTATAGGCCTACATCTAAAGGATATTATGGGCTGACATTGACATGTCTGTATATACACGGTGATTCATTAAAAAACGTACCTTACATAGGTTAGCATAACTCAGGTAAATGACCATTAATTTTAATGAAATTTCAGAATAATGATGCTTGATATTCTATTCAAGTGCTACATAAATCATTTGACACACCAAGCTAAAATGACGTAACGCGATTGACGAAACTAATGACGTCACGAAAATATCGCGAAAAAATGGTGTTTACCGAAGAGGATAAACAATTTGTTACATTCTTACGAAAGAATAAAAAGTACAGTGCAAAACGTTTTCTAAAGAAATTTCCTGATAAAGAGTGGACTCTTGGTGGATTAAATGCGTTACTTTCAAAGATCGACAAAACTGGGTCTTTCCATCGTCGACCAGGCAGCGGCCGCCCGCGTACGGCAGCAACAACCGACAATGCTGAAAAGGTTGAATCGCTGGTGCTCAGCCAGGAAGATATGCCGCAAACGCATCGCACACAGAGACAAATTGCTCGAGAAATAGGAATCAGTCAGACATCAGTTTGGAGAATTGTCAAGAATGATTTACATTTGCGATGTTTAAAGAAACGACACGCTCAAGAACTCACAGCAGCCAACAAGCAAGCAAGATTGACACGTTCCCGTCAGCTACTGAGGTTGTATCCTGCAAGCTTAGTGAATTTCATTTGGTTTACTGATGAGAAATTGTTTACTGTGGCAGCACCCAGTAACAGTCAGAATGATCGTATTTATGTCTCAGCCGGTACAAGGAAGAGAGACGTTCCAGCAAATCGTCTTTTGCGGACTCGACCAACTTTCAGCAAGTCCCTTATGGTATCTGTCGGGGTATCTGCACTCGGTCGTACGAACATCCATTTCATCGAACCAGGTGTTAAGATTAATGGACAATATTACAGAGATGTTCTACTAATGCAGGGTCTCTTGCCTGACATTCGTGAGATAACGGAGTATTTCATCTTCCAGCAGGATAGCGCTCCTGCGCACAGAGCTCGGGAGACCGTTGCGTTACTCGAAACTGAAACACCTGATTTCATCCCGCCTAATTACTGGCCACCTAATAGCCCTGATTTGAATCCAGTGGACTATAAGATATGGAGCGTCATGCAGGAAAAAGTCTACAGAAATCGAATACATGATGTCGACGAGTTGCGTCACCGAATTGTGGAGGTATAGGATGAAATGGATCAGCGCATCATTGATGAGTCAGTCAGGCAGTGGCGTAGGCGTCTTCGCGCGTGTGTTACTGCCCGAGGGGGTCAATTTGAACATAAACTGTAACTTTCTTCCTATTCAGAACTGATTCCTCTATGTTCACTTAAAATTTTTTTGACATAAACCGATATTTGACGGAGTTACAATTAAATATCTAGGGGTACGTTTTTTAATGAATCACCGTGTACTTGTCTGACCACCGGGCAATTGATTTGGAACCGAAACTGTGCTCATTATAATTTATGTGCCTATTACTTATGATCATGTCAATTTATTTTGACTAAGCGCCTCTATAGGCCTACTCTCGTGCATGAAATTTTTCAAGCTCTTTCATGTTTGAATATATTTGTTTCTTGGTTCTCCTGCATCACCATCGATCGGTTTCTTCTGGAGCGCCATAGACGGCGAAGGTGGGGGTAAGAGATACGCCCGTACGGCCTACAGTTCCAACTTCCACCACCTCCGAATTTACAAATTGACCACTGATTTTATATTTATTTACATTGATAGTCCAATAACTTTGTCATCATATTTAGGGCGACACAAAAGTTCGTTCACCATTTTAAAACTTGCATATCTCTTTTTCAGTTTTCAGTGGAAAACCTGTGGTGAGATGGCAAGAGATGAGGCGTTGGTGAGTTCGTACGATGGATCCAGTGTTGGGCACGAGACCAAAACCTCGAGACCAAGACTTCGAGGTCCAAGACCAATACTCTTTTTATAAGCAATTCAATTTAAAGAGTATCGGGTCATGGTTTTGATCTTTTATTGTGTTTCATGTATAATGTACCGAAAGAACAAAACGATGCAACTTGGGTTTCGTGGGAGGGTATAGAGTTCAAATGTACGTACGCGTGGGGAGAGGGGTCCACGAAATGTGCGCGGTGCAACGGAGAGTCCGATAACCCGATTTTTGCGTATGTAATACATGGAAAATGGATGGGCCCTTAAAAGAATGTGTGCATATAGTTCCATTATTATTAAATGCTGTATTGAAATTACAATATTTTAGTATCAAACTTGGATACCTAACAGATTCCTCATTACAAGCTTTGGATAAACCCTATTTCAGCCATCTTTAATGGATGATTACGAAACAAATGGGCAATTGACTAATTGGCCAGACCAAGTGCATCATAGGTAGACCAGTAAGGTCTACTTAAACATCTTACATTTTACCAATACAAGTAACTTGTCGGTGCACACAAATTAAGCTTACCCGGCCACATGTCACACGCTCAACCTTGAAGTAATACATGAACAATGTACTGTGCAACAGATCGAACCAAATTCATTCCTTGACACTGACAGTGCATGTATTTATTACTACATGATAACTTGTCCATAACAAATTTAACAGGAACCATGTTTAGCCGCGACTGAAGCTTCAAGGCCTCTCATGAACGACTTTTACATCTCCATATAATTGACCATAAAATCCCATTACAACATCCTTTTGCTCAGTTTCAGATACATAGCAAAAGCCACATGTTAATCAATGTAAACTTTTACACGAGCCCATGTTAACATGCATTAAGCATCAGAGAGCACATCCAGAGTCTGTTTCTATTGCGCACTAAACAAATCCTCGTCCTCTTCAGCTTCATCATTAACGTTCCGAACTTCTATCACTTTCTTTACTCCATCCTCTTCCTCTTCCTCATCCTCGTCATTATCGCTTTCGCTTCCTTCATCTCCGCTAACTTCACGGTTCTGCTCCTCGAGTCTTTCAAGCTGCTTGGCCAGCTCTAATTCATCCGTGTCTGAAACAACCTTTGGCTAAATACAACAAAAAAGTTAATTAAAAAATTATCACAAAGGAACACAATGAACAAGAAAATAAGCATTTATAACTTAAACATCAATCAATCAAACAGGATATCAGTTCTTTGGCCATTTTAGATGCTGCATTGTCAACAAGTTAAATTAAAAGTTGTGTGACGCATTGCACACAGCAATTCAACAACCAATCCACATGCAGTAAGCAATTAGTTTATAACAAAGCAAATATAAGCCTAACATCACACGTGTTCACAATTAAAAAATATCTTGAATCAAGATGCCAAATTCGTTTTTGAATCGAATATATCAAAAACTTGCAGGTCCCTATTTTCATCTAAACTGATTTGCACTCTGGGATGCCCAAACTACTCTTTTCATTTTATGCCTAAAAATTTCACTTCCTGGGATGCCTTGGACATGAAAATCATGCTTCAATTATATTAAAATCTGATGATTAAAAAAATAATTTTTTAAACCTTTCTTCCACAAAAAGGCTGACTGTAAGAAGCCTAGGAATCACTGACATTGGTCATCTTTTTTCTGACAATTACATGGATAAATTCAATGGAAAACGGAAACAGATATACATTTTTAAACATTGATTCGTGTTAAGAACTAATTCGGTCATTTGCCTTGTTTCAAACCACCTTTTCAACCAATCGACACAAACCATCATTTCACATCCGTCATAAAAATTCTATTGCTAAAATCAAATCTATTTAAATTGAAGAACAAATGAACACTGCATTATCATAAGTTCTAAACCAAGACAACTGCTACAAATCTTACAGATCCCTCAATCATAATGTAAAGCAATTTGAAGCAAGTCTCTTACCTGCATCTTAATGGTGAACACACCACCGTTCTTTTCAATGGACAGTTTAATCTGTTCCAATGCCTCAGTCAGCTTCTGCATGCCATCCGATCGCTCTAGCGTCTGCGTCGTCATGACGTACAGTGGAGGGGCAATCAAGTTGATCTGCAAATGTTACATTGCAAGCACAGCTTACATCACATGAAAGGACACAAACACATCACCAGCCTAGGCTAACTGACTGATACTTTAATGACTTCTTTCTTTTCTTATCTACTTTATTGTTTAGGTTATTCGAATTGTTTTCCTAACCATGAATAACACAGGAGTACTATTCTTTAGCAATGTTGCCCTGCAAATTCAAAACTGAATATTTTGACAAACTTTTGTTTAAATAGAAGTGTCAGGATTTATGGTTTTAACAAGTTCCAGCTTTCAAAATGTACTACCTTAATTGGCATTTCAGAAGTGGAAACGTTCAGTCCAGCCCTCAAGGAATCCTTCACAGCATCAACGCCTTCGTAACCATAGCAAGCCACTTCCAAATCTTAAAAAAATCATTGTATGGTCAAAATAAGTAATAAATATAAATTTGCTAGACAACTTAGAGAGTAGGAAGCAAAATAACAGTGAAAAGCATTAATCAGACCAGAATTTCCCAATCATCATTGGCCATGGAACCCTCTTGATCTCAAAGTTTTTGGCAGAACCCCATCCAAAACTGGACATTTTGTGTTGTAGGTACAATCACTTGAGAATGCAGACAATTATAGGTTTAGACCTAGCTTATAGTAATAACAACACAAAAAATATCGAAGACAATAACAAATCGATTCTCTTTCATTTAGGCAACAAGCCTCTTATGAAAACTTCAAACAATTACTTTAAAATTATTTGAAGCTTATTGTTCAGACCGAACGTTATCTGCTGAACTCTCATCTTCACCTCAAGGGTACCGCAGAACACAATTTGGGAAACGTTGAGTTATACCCTTAATGTAATTGAGAAAGAGAGTTTGAGTTCTTGCTGGAATGTCAGCAAGTCAGGCACAATGAAGCAGAGCTCAAAATATTAGAAGCCAACCTGCTCTGATTTTGACAGCATGTGGGGTTAGCCGACGCTTGATGTTTGTCAATAAAACGTTTTTTGTATTCTCATCAATTTCACACTCATTTAAGATCTCTGGATTTCTGAAACAGTTAAAACAATTACATCAAATTAGAATAGATCTCTAGACTCTAAAATCAATTACATTATTACATAAAGTCACTGGTTCAATGTCAAAAACAATTAAATCTCCGTCTACTTTCTTACAAGTGTTCAAGTACCAAGCTATATAACAGACAGTGGTAAGTCACAGACAACAATTATGAAAACAGCTGCAAACATCAAAGTCCACCTGTCTCTTTACATCAAAACAGCATTGGAGAGTTAACCTTTACAGATATCAGCCATGAAACTAATCAATTGCAACATTTAATGAATTTGATATGTTGTATTGGGCTGAACTGTGTGTGTAAATACATACGTGACAGCATGTTTGAATGCTTCATACGAAGCTCCTGGCTTTCCATATTTTCGATCAAACATCCATGCAGTCTTCTGGTATAGGTCTTCCAGCTCAGCCTCTGTCTCATACTTAAGCAACTGGGCAACATGAACCAGGATACCATTGACCTGCAAACATGAAAATGTCAATGCTACAAGTAAAGAGCTACATTGCAATCATAACTGAAATTTTTGTTTAAACGATGACTGATAACACTCACACATGTCTCAAATTCTGCCATAAAAGGACTGGTCTCTAAAAATCGCTTGCGAATAACAGTTAAACCCAAGGTCATAAAACAGTAATATAAAAATTGCTACCAATCCTCAGATGAGTTAAGACATAAGCCAAGCACTGACACCTTTAAAAATAGCATTCCCAAAATCAAAATATTTCAATTTGCATTATCTCTGCATTTGTAAATATCAAACTTCAGTATTATGAACTTCTGGCTACATAAAATAAGTGATTATTCAACCACAACAAAGTGTAAACATTACTCTGTTTCATACATGTATATAGAAGCAATTTTTGTGTTTAACCTTCAAATTTTCAGAGCATTTGATAACAAACTTCCTTGATTACAACCCACTGATGCAAACAAAACCGATATAGCACCGTACAAAACAAAATTAATTCACCTACACACTATTAAGTTATGGAAAACCTAGCTGATTTATCAAGAAATGTAGAAACAACGCAATGACCTCAAATAAAAGGATCTCATAGAAACCTCACACTGAATCTGGCATTGCAGTATAAAACCTCAGTGTTACACTATTAAAAATCACCTACACATTTGGCTTTGGCAAATTTCTCCTCACACTTCACCACTTCTTCAGGTGATACTCTTCTCTTAGACAGATCAATGTATCCTGCAATAACATTAGACATCAATGCATGTGCATATATATATGACACTCATTATATCAATTTATGTACATATATGTAGTCAGTGTGTATTACAATGTCTGTCTGCATTGCTTCTGCTTTGTCTGCACCACAGCCAAAATATCCTTCAAAACCCGTCAATATTCTGTAATAAACATGTGATTGATTGTCGTAGTCTTACTCAATCTTTTTAAACATAAATAATAATAAAATAGTCTCACAGCCCCCTTATATACTCCAAACTAGTAATTCAACATGTCCGAAGTAGGATTAATTACAACAATGTGCCTGTAAAAATCCTTTGAATTGATTAAATGAAATGTTAAGGGTATATTTCAAATTGTTTTAAATGTCATCCTCTCAGTTAGTCTGAACCTTAAACTAAAACATGAGACATTGTGCATGTAACAAATAAAACAATCACTGCCAGTATCCCCAAAAGCAGAACACAGCACACCCCATAAATGATCAAATGATGAATGAAATATGATTGGCCAATTACAACCGTCATTCTTTACCTTTATCTTTGTCAACCCTAATTACAACTACACATTCATCCCTTCCGATTCGAATCAGTTTGTTAATGGATCGAATACGTCGTCGTGACAATTCGCTGAGAAGGATCATGCCTTCGATCTTGTTGTACTCGAGCAGATGGACATAGGCTCCCATCTCAGCAATGGATCGAACTGTGACCATGACAACATCTTCGATTTCTGGGAAACGGTGTTCATAGTAGCGACACGACAAGACTGGCATTTTGATAAGTGTTTCTAAAAATAGACATTGCATTGTATTTAACACTTTCTTTAGCATTTCTCCCAGCATAGCATATTAAGCAGCACCCAGATATCAAAAGATAAGTGCAAATACTAGGACAACACATAAAGTCCACTTAAAAATCCTGAAATTATTCGCAAAGATGCATGTAAACCAAAGTATCCAATTCAAGCCAGTGCTAATTAGGAAGACCTATAAGAAATCTTTACTGCTCAGGCAGTTAAGGGTGCGACTGAGGGATCAACCTGAATCCTCAAACCCACCCACCCCCAAACACTGCAAAGCTTCCCTGAAGATAGTTTTATTAAAAAAATGTATAACCGTTCCCGCATTTCACCCATTGCATCCTGCAATCCTCATTTTACCCAGTAACCATTGCAGGTGGTCACAATGTTCACCATAGGGTAACATATTCTCGATTACCTGTTTACATATAGGGATCCCATTCAACAAAATGCCCGTGTTGCTGCCTAACTCTTACACTAACAAATCCTTACTATGCCTAATCTGACCCTCATGACGCATATTAAAGAAAGCCTGGAGCTTCTCCGGCCTAAACTTCAGCCTCTCAACACATGAAAAATAATTTATGCAGCCGGCAGTTCTTTGCATATGTCTAAAAACACTAACCCCAACTTTAAACGACCCTAACCGATCCTCACAATGACTAATCGACCCTTGTGGCACATATTAAACAAATCTAGCTTTTTTTACAGTGCACATGTGCCTAAGGTCGCGCATGTGCAAAAAAGGTCTTCACCCGCTGTAATATTATGTTTTTAAATGCTTGGCCGCAGAAGTAAAATTTTTGATTGTATTATAGCCAAACTTTCATTCATAGAAAATTCATTCAGAGTTGATTTATAATGAACAACCATAGTGTCCCAAAATGCAGTCACGCCATCATGTATCGTGCCATCACATTATGTCATGGCTGCTTTAACCCATTAGGTCAAAATATCATCATGCTTTCATAATAGGCCTACAGGTTATGAAACAAATGAACATAACAGATCCTCATAATGATCAATCTTACCTTCATTATTACTCATGTCTACTTTACATAAAATTTATATGTCCCGTTGTGGTGCGATGAACTCTGTACTTATTTTTATGTACCATTATGGTATAACAAGGGCTGTACTTAATTGCTTACTAACATAAAGGTTGCATATACTTACTACGTCATACGAAACACGTGCCTCTTGAAATATGTACTCAGCGCCTACATAATTTGGTCCATGGAAAAATACCCCCAATATCAATTGAATGCCGGCAAAAGTAACTTTAGTACTTAAATTCCTCGAATTAACTAAATTATGTCGCAAACCAGTGAAAACCACCAGTGCTTAATCTTAATTTTCTCGGTTTCAGACGACAGAACCACTGAAAACCTGAATAAACGCGATAGTATACTACCATGTGGCACCCATTCAAACGAGCTGCGATGGTGAAGAGTATCGCCCTATCAATTCATTGGAAAAATACGCAGGTCGAGACTTTGGCATTACAGTCGCCATAGAAAAGTGATTACATTTACGCTTACATTAATTTTTACCATCAGGTTGGCCAACCCACCGGGCAGACGATAAAGCATGACTCGTATTAACGAAGTAATCTGGATGCAAATAATCTAGGTTGAAGACCTGACTGTAATTTAGGTCAAAAAAATACTGTCCGAATTGTAAGAAATACAAAAAAAATCAGTTTTAACTATGAAAGTTAACAAATAAATTGAAAAAACGTACTAACAGCGCTGAAACAGTTGCATCAGAATATCCAATCGTCGAGAACTTCCGTTTCACATAGCGCTAAAGAAACACTGTGATAGTATTTGTCTAGCGCCTTGATTCTGTGTACAAGCATGGAATACATTCTTGAAACGAGATAAGAGAAATTGGAAAGACTACTGAAAGCGGAGAACAACTAAAATGATAAAGGATACACAACTCTAAAATACGAAGAGAGAATGAATAGATGTGGATTGACACTAAAGGATAGAAGAAGAAGAAGAGGAGATTTGAATAAAATTTAAAAAAATAATGACAGAGAAGGACACACTGCCAGCAGACATTAAAGCGAGAAGATGCAGATATATAAAGACATGTAAAAAAACGGCAGGAATATGGATGCAAAAGGTGGCAAACACATGGAATGATATCGAATTTAGATGAAATGATCGTTGTCCGTTGCAGCAAAAGGTTTTAGTAGATTCAGTAAAGGAATTCAAGGAGAGACTGAACAAATTTGAGCATTAGAACAAAGAAATGTTCTTACACAAATATGCGATTTTAACCACTATAACTTAAGACATGTTATGATTTTCTTATATTTCCGTTTAATTTCAAACTGACAAACCGCAGTATGATTAAAAGCACAGCATTACTCACCCTTAAGCCTACTCGACCCCCAGTCACCTCTCATCTCCAAGTTCTCCAACCGAGCCATATCCAACGCCGCACGACGTCTCTGGAACGATCTGCCTCCTAAATTCCGTACATTTTCAGTTCCTGCACAATCGCGGCCCCTCATCCAACATCATCTGTTCCAAGCTCCGTTATCCATTAGTAGGACCATTACCCCCAGGCTTTCAATTCTAAACTTATGTCTCACCTTTTCAGAAACTTTTACCAAGACTCCTTACTTGAAATTCCTCCTGTCAATCCTCGACCAACACGACAAACTCCTGAACAGCTGCTCTACCACAGATTATCCTTTGGACAACTTCCCTGATTTGAAGCAGTGCTCACGAATAAGCTGGTGCCCTGTGTTTGGCTTTCAAGTGGCGCTTTATAAATTTCGAGTTTACGATTACAATAACGATAGCATGAACGAATGATGACGTGTTATTACAGGAGTCGAATTTAACTGTCGGCAGCCAAGCAGGGTACCTACTACGTTAAAAGTGTTCCTGTTTTCCGAGGTTTACTCTGTCCTCTGACTTTCTTTTTAGGTTGTACGACGCCATTGCAGTGGTTAGGACCGTGTTTACGGCGCCTTATAAATCGATGTTATTATTATTACGTTATAAATCTCATTTTTGACAAACACCACAGCCTAGCAAAAGAAGTCAAGTTTACGGGGATATGGGTCTCGAACTCGGTTCTCAGCTCTGTCCCAGCGTGTTCACCATTACTCTGTCGGAAACACAGCTCCTCATCATTTTGAGGCATTATTACAGAGCCATTACTTAATTTGTACCCACACTTAGCTGCTTGCATCTTTGGCCTCAGCTTCATAGAATTTTGCTTGATTAAATTAACATCACTAATATCATACACTCGGATTAGAAAGAACGAAGCTTAATTCATAAAAAGCATTAACTAACCAACCCAAAATTTTATCATTTGTATAAGACATGCTAATAATAAGTAACCCCAATCTAGAGTACAATATTGTTCATACTTTAACTGCGGCCTTAGTGTACCAATAAAATAGTCACCTTCACTGCCAAAAACATGTAACTCGTTTTATAAACAGCTAATAAGTTTTACATGAGGTGCAACAACTTAACAACAAATTATTCATTAAACTAATTGTCATTAATTTATTCTGTTAAGTAGGCTAGCCTAATAATTGGTCATTTAAACAATTCAGATAGTTCAGCTGAAGATGCCAACAAGAATAAAAATATAAAATGTAATTAATTTGCCTCAAAGCATACATATACATCTGTAATATCACACAAATTTGATTATAGCAGGATTGACACAAACTGTAGCTTAACAATTTACAGTTTAACCATGATTGCAATATAAAACATGGACCAGATAATAATTAATGTAATTTAAGCTCTAAAATTGCAGTGATACGAGTGGCATAAGGTCACACTCTGGAAGAATTAAAATCTAAAATGTATTGAAACAATTCTTGTGTTATATGTTCATTACATCAGAAGTTCTCAAGCAATGAATACAAATTCTTTGGAAAGAATAAAAATGCAATTTATCTAACAGTTGGAACACGGAAAGAAGCCATAGAAAAAAATGCAGAAAAAAGCAAATTAAGAAGACAATGGGATTACTTGATGGTAAACTGCTAATGCTGCCACTATATGCTGCTTTGTAATACTGTAGGTTCAAAGCCTTGTACATAATATTGTTGCAAGTCCAGATAAAATTAAATCATGATTAGCAAAGGTACTTAACACGTCTGAACAGAATCGGAGTAAGATTTCCAGTGTGTTAATAATATACAGATGTTTCCATCGATTTCAAATCAATTGTGTCTTCACCATTGAATAGGGCCCTCTAACTGCCTCCTTCTCCTCCTCTACATGTACACCTTTGCTGCTATATTTTGCATTTTCAGATCATATAAACATAGATTGGATTGGAACTTATGATACCTATACACTTCAATTTAACAGAAGCTGCCTTAATCACATGCAAAGAATAAACATGTGTTCAAATGGCAAAAGGATTACAGTAATCGCATCAAGCCATATAATTTCAGCAAGAAAAAAAATGAAAATAAAACTCCATAATTATCACTGAAACCACACCAAAACCCTACAACAGCTTTATTACACAGAGGTATTTAATGAGAAGTCAGAAAAGCCATTTGTGAATATCTCTATATTCTGACTGATAGACAAAGAGAAACTCAAGAGAGGATTCTATTGGTTTAATGCTCTGTTGCTACATCTGTTGACACCTAAAACTGATAAATCATAATATTGCACTTTTAACAGAATCTAAGTAATAATGTAACTTGAAAACTGTTTTGGTAAGAAGTATCAGATGAAAGCATTGTACTTTGGAATTGAAACAATGATGCATGAAAACGTTTGTCAAAACGTTTGCATAGACTAGAGGCCTACTGCATGTACAAAGGCTGTTACGCATCCAAAACACCTCAGCTTGTGTAGTGCTGCGCGTCCCACTATGAACATGCTCCCCAGTCTTACTCCACCAGTGGAATTGGCTTCCTGCTGAATTCAGAAGAAAATTTAAGTTGGCTTGTTTGATTTACACTTTAGCCATTAGCATCAGTACACGTTTACCTATAAATTCCCATTATATCTCTCCTTGTTGCCTATGATCATCAAGCACTCGTCTTTTAGCTGAGCCACTGCACAGAACAGTTATGTGCTATCGTGAATTCCATGCCTCTGCTCCTAAGGAATGGAATCGACTGCCACTCCCTCTCTTTGTAGCTCAAATTCCCTCTCTTCCATCAAAATGCGGCTACAAATTCACTATTTCTCCTCAGGTGGCTTTCAAGGATTTGGAAATCTAAGTGCATCTTCTCCTGGCGACTGACTACTATCCCCGCCTCAGATTCACAATTCAGAATGACCTTTTGCAGGTCACAAATTTAATTAATAAATAAATAAATATAGCAAACCTGTGCTACTTCTTTAAAGTTACATTCTTTAACATTAATGAGAGTCAATCTTAAGCAGTGTTTATTCCAGTTGCTGCAGTATGCAAGAAATTTGCTGAAAGCTGCAATATAAATGGTGTCTGGCATTGAATAAAAAAATAAATAAAATTAATCCAAAAAATCAACAGCAAAAACAAATAACATCAAAAATGCATATTAACAATAATGGCATTTGCACTTTGCAGAATAGACCTTGCAGGATCCATCCAATGATTAAATCAGCACTATGCTAGTCAGAACCCTTTAACAACAGTATATTATTATGAATCCTTAATAGCATTGACAATGTTAATAAGAATTATGGACCTAATCAAATGTTAAACATAGAGGTAATCAGAAATAATAAGATAAACAATAACAATAGCAGAATATTCATATGTACAAATCAGTTTCACTGTGTACTTGAATAGTCACAAGTACTGTTATATTTAACAAACTAGTATATAAATGAAATGGATGTGAAAAGACTAGGAGACTAGCAAAGGCAGGTACAAAAGAAGGTCTCATAAAAAAAGTCATTCTTCCCAACCTTCAGCATTTATCGGATAAAATATCAGGATTGCCTAGCCACAGAAAAGTCAATGAAAACATAGGAGCTAAAGTAAATGCACACACAAGTCAATTTTCCTTCATCGCCCATCCTCTGTGGGTACCATGATTCTTTGTGAACATCTACTCCACTGCACAAGATCGTGGACTAATTGTTACAAATATGGTCAACATATAAATATAGCCAATTTGCACAGATGAGAAAACCATAAAAACATGTCTAACCTAATAACAATAAATAAGGGAAATGCATTGACAAACATAAGCAACTTAATTCAAATGCAATGCGATCACCTTACACCAAGGTTCAATACAGCAAAAAGAGGTCAATAAATTAATAATGATTTGATTGCATAACAAAAATATTATGTCCACTGGAAGGCTCTGACGAACTAAACAAAAGTAAAAAACAACATTTGCTGAATGTCAAGAGGAGAGCAGATGGAAAATAGTACACATAGCATCAAGCTTAGCTCTCAAAACTGCCATAAATTGTACTTGATTCACAATGTTTGGTAACTGTTGATCGCTGATGGTGCAAATCCATTTAATTCATCTAGGAGAAGATCACTCACTCACTGAAGCCATTCAAGAAATGGTAATAATTAATTGGTTTAAGACCATTTTATTAATATGAAGCACGCATTTATTGGCTGCTTGTATTGATAAATGAAAATGTATGACAGCATTTTTATTTTAAAACCACTCTTTACTTTACAATTACTGGCATATAGGACAGGGCATGAGCTTAGAATGATGATATTTGACAGAAAAACATTCTAGATAGTAATGACAATAGATCTACTAAAGTCCTTCAAAACCTGTCTCCTGGAATGTAACAAACAATATAGGGCTGAACACAAGCCCACAATACCTACACTCCTACAATCAATATCTTATCCGACATTCAGAGTCTGCAATGCTTGCACACAAAGATACTATGAGACAACAAACCATATTACATCAAATACAGTCTCCAAAATAAAAACCCAACCAAACACAAAAGCTACAATGTGACAGAACCGGGTCGTCATTTCATCAAACACAAGACACCAGTAAACACATATCTGAATATGAACCAGTGGCCTTCTCAGTGTCAAAATTGGGTTAGAACAAGCAGGTAACTGGTCTCTGTTACAAAACTTTACAGAGGCAGCCATACAATGAAGTAAGTTGCTGAACCAGAACCAAGACAAGCAAGACATGCAGTCTTTAAACAACAGCACAAACTACATACAAAACTTTACAGAACCAGTCTGCCCTCTAAAAATATCAAACAACGTTTCACATCGGTGAGATGGAGATTAAAAGATTACAAATAGGTAGTTGTTAGTGATTAGAAGCCTTTAATAATTTGTTTGGCTACTTCTGGCACATATCATGATTTTTAGTCATTCTGCATCCTGATGAACGGAAATGGCTAATAATGGCTTCTCTTAACAAAGGTCAAACATAAAATCCTTCCTTCAGATTAAGTCAGTTGCGACTTTACACGTCCTTCAAATCGTCGTCAACTTCTGTTAGGTATTTACCTAAAAGATCACATTTCGAATATGATATCCATAAAAATAATTAATGCAATATTGTAATATCTTGAAATATCATTGCATTTTGCTCGTTAATAAACATTGACAAAATGTGAAGTGCTATGCAATAGCACCATGCACATGACTGCAAAGCACACATAGTATTGGTTAAAAATAGCTAATCTTTGTCGTGGTCAGAAACTAGATAGCCTATAAACCATATAAAACTGCAAACATTGGAATTAAATATAGAATATTAATTAAGAACCACAACAGGCATATAAGCTTCAGTTGCAGATCAGATTTCGGATCATCATAAAATTCTGATTAATCGAAACCATCAAATCTTGTTAAAACTATTCAATAATTTAAGCACAGATCATAAACTCTATTATGATCACACTGATTAAGTTAACTATCCCAAGACAAAAAGCTTCACTTACTTAAACTTAAAATTACTATATTAGTGATAGTAATGGATATCAATAGTGATACAACTATGTATCACAAATGTTCTAAATTATAGAAATTTATCTTTCGACTTAATCCGGCTTGCAATAACAAGTTTCAATTCTGATATTTAACGACCATCTTGAGCATTGCTAAATGGGAGAAATAGGCAACTCTGTAGGTTAACACTTTACCAATGACAAGAGTGTACTACAAAGCAACAGGGAACTGGTTTTATAACATTTGAAGAAGACATGCATACTAAAAATAATTTGTAAGTGGGAAGTGGAAACCAATGCACTCCGTCATTTTTAACTTATAAATGAAATCAGATTATAAAAAGGTTCTTATTCAAGAACCTAATTTAGAGACTTTACCGGTAATGATTCGTTTCTTGACAAGAGAGACTCTGTAGCCAGGTCCAGCCAATTCAAAGTCCACTCCTGAGAGTGTTGTCCCATCACAGACAAACTGTACTGCAGCGACACTTGGAGTCGATGGACCACAGTTCAGTTCAAACTTTGCCCTCACGCACCCTTGGCTGCCCTTCTCAGACAACTCTGATATGCTGCTCAGCTGCCAAATGGCACGCACCTTCTCTGAACACCTGCAAATCAAATCAACAAATGGCAATCAAAACCTTGGAACAATAGTTGTAATCTGATTAAAGAAGTTGGTACTTTTTATAATATTTACTCTATCTTCAACACCAGGATGTAACATATTATGACGTAAGAAAACCAGCAGCAATTTAAATGTATGTTACTTAACAGAAGAACAACTCAAATTATAATCAAGAACACTGCACAGCATTTGGTAAATCAATATCTTTCAAATAATGTAACTGTAAAAAAACTACTCCGATAAGGACTTGCAGATAAATGGCATTGCACCATGTAACTGACAGTCAGATGGTTTCTCACATCTGCATAGCCAAAAACTTTGCTGCATATTTAATGAACCCAACTGGTATGACCATAGTTTATTTGAGTAATACCTTGAAGCAGTTCTTATTGGTATCATAGCTGTTTAAGTTTTTATTAAGTTTCACCTGAAACATTAAGAGAAGCAAGAAAAATAGCAACAGACAAGATAAAAAGAACTGGGCTCGTACCATGTTCCCGGAGGAATGCACTGCATTTTTGTGACATCTCCGTTGATTGGTACGTGAATTGAGAAGTTGGTGAGTGGCATTGGAGAACTAAGAGCAGCAGCATTGTAGAAGTAGTCAAGTCGGAAGTCAGTTTTTGATGGCTCACATTTCCAGTAGGAGACAAGACGGAGGGGAGCACTTTGGAAACCAAGGGATGGTCTCACCTAAGAAATTCATCACAAACCAGCCGAAAATCAGACAGCAGCTATTTCATAGGTTATACTGTGGTCAAAATGAAGGTAAAATAAAACAAAATAAGTTTCCAAACAAATCAATACATAATATATATATATATATATATATATAGATAATAGATATAGGCATATAAAGAAATTTTGTTTTGGGCTACAACACAAAGGAGAAACTTATTTAATGCATAGGAGATAGGGCCTACTCATTTAACAGTCTCACCAAATGTACAATATGAATTAGGATTATTCATTTAAATTCAATTCAGTAAGTTTAATTTATCCTAACAGAAGAACATACAAGTGAAATTGCATATATCGATATTATAATTAACTGGAGCGGGAGCAATAGGAAAGAAAAAAGGCCCTAGACATGTAAGACAACTTTCAAAATAATATGAGTTATTAGTTTGTCAGATACAATCTAATAAAAATGTCTGTGAGATATACCAGGGAATAAAAACTGTCCTAATTCCAAAGACGTCTATAGCAGACTCAACAAATGAGTCACACAGTCTAACCGATTTCAACCACATACAGATTTACTGTCCAGTGGTAGACATTCAGTTGTCAATTGGTTATAAATTAAGGACATCATTTGATGCCATCCATGATTGAATCTAGTCAATGGTACTTATGCAACAGCTTAAGCTTCATGATTTTCCAGTTTATTTCACATCATCCTAATTAATGTTCTTTAAACATCACACG
Source organism: Bimastos eiseni (assembly GCA_959347315.1). Lineage (NCBI taxonomy): Eukaryota > Metazoa > Annelida > Clitellata > Crassiclitellata > Lumbricidae > Bimastos > Bimastos eiseni. The sequence goes on from OY365808.1 coordinate 26,696,963, forward strand.
ACTTTGTTTTGCTAAGTATGTGAATAAGACAATGCTGACTATTTTTAAGTCTAACCTGATATTTAAGGATGTCAATGTTGAAGTATGATGCAGATCTATTGAGCTCTGACTGTTGCCTCAGATGTTGTGCCAATGCTATCATGTCGAATGCATACACACGACAATCCGACGTACACTGTGAGGTCACCCTACACGGCAAAAAGAAAGGGACCAGTTGTTATAAACATATGACAACAACAGGTAGTAAAAATAACTTCAAAACAACTGAACAACATTAAACATAGAATGAATAAATGTCTGCATTAACAAAATAGAGGCAATTCATTGGCAGTTAAAATACTGACTTAGACCAAAAAAAGGGTAAAACAGTGAACCTTGAAAGAATTCTTTCATTAAGTAGACACTTATTACATATATGCACAAAGACTGTCAGTTCTCTCCTTTACGAGAAAAATAAATCACAGACAGCAAAAATAAACTAGCTAATATTTCAAATCTTTACTCTATTCCTGACACTGCCACCCATCTTATTTGGGGTATCCTGAGGCAAGGTCATATAACTTCCATTATGCAGGAAAAACTTTGTATTGGTCCTCCATCTAGCAACATATTCAGTTTAACATCATGACCCTCATGCATAATTATCTCATCAGCTTTGCTCCATCATACCTTAGGGACTTCTGCATTTCAGTTTCCTTAGTCCCAGGTCAAGGCAACCATCGTTCATCTGCCTCCCCCCCCTGTGAACTTCTGACACTAACTCACATGCATACTACTGCAACTCAGTCCAGAAGCTTTGCAAGTCCCTCTCACGGTTTGGCAAAAGCACCTGAAGTCTATTATTCGAGTGATTTCAATGGTTCAGGTCAGGAGAGCCACTGATGAGTTTATTCTTAAAGTGATGTCTTATAATGTCGGATCATAATTACGCATGCAAATGTGATGGTGCTGAAAACAAGACAACACATCATGAAAGAAGTGTTGAAGGGACAAGTGACTTCAAATAGATCAAAGAGAGATAAATGCAGTGAATGATGTACTGAGGTCTAGATGAATTTACCAACTTACTCTGATATAAGTTGTTTATTGATCAAAATCTGTTCAAGCTTAGTAGTGTTTTTGATTCGGCAGGAAAGCACGGCCACTGAAGGATTTTCCAGAAGGAAGCTGATTATTCCAGCAGGAAAAGACATCACCAGTTCTCCAGTCAACTTCACTTTGCACCTACAAAACATCAAAAACAGTATGGTGAAACAATGCAAGATTTTTAAAAAAAGGAACAGATAATGCTGTCACTTAGATCATCCAGAATCTTAAAGGGCAAAATAAATCCTAATAAATAAAATGCACATGCCCTATGACATTGCAAATAATTCAGGAACTAAGATGTGTCTGAATATTCAGTCGAAAGATCCAAATGTTCGAGAAAAAGATAACCGAAGAGAAGGGAGCAGACCACATGGGGGTGGGAGGACAATGCATAGAGCAATGGATTAAGAGCAGTAGAAAGTGAGATTGATGCCTGCCACTCCTATAAGGTTCATTAATCCTCCATTCCTTCAGCTGCTTCATAGGTTAAATAACATTTAGAACATGATAGGTCGAATAAAATTTGACTCCTCTAAGAACTGTTGATCATCTCTTCATACTAACTTGTAATCAAGTGTGGCTGTGTCACTTAGAACACAATTAAATGAAGATAATTATTATTATTATTATCTGTATAAGAAACAGATTTATCTTTCTCCTATTCTTATGTTCTCACATCTTACTTCGACTCTTCATCGCCTTTGAAGTAGGCATTGACAGATTCTGAGAAGGCAACAGCAAGTGGTATGGAGTCCGACATGGCAAGCGACAGAGGGCTCGGGCCACGAGACGACCCAAACGACATAGACGACGAACTGAAAGGCATATTGTTGAGACTCTGTATGCTGTCAGCACGATCGTTTATTCTAAATGAGTCGCCCGTCTGCTGTCTTCCAGATGAACGAACCAACGTCTGAAATATTATTAACAGATTAACATTAGCAGTTATATGTCAAACACTGAGAAGTCTTCACTTAACATGTAACTGAATACTAGTCACAATTCTTGGCACCCAATTTAAACAACTGAGAACCTGATGTTGCATAAAGCATACTAAAAGGTGTGCATCAGTGCAAATATATATGTATTCAAAATAATAAATGAGCAGCTGCAAGAAATGTGTTGACAGAATACTACTAGGATACTTTCAAGCCAATGTCACGCACCAAAATGACTCTTCAGTGGTCAAGGACCTGAGAAGTCACTCAACCATGGACCTGGCACCTCTAATTTGAGATCTGTTATCCAAACTATGAGATTGACAACCTAAAAGAGGAGAACCATCACCTAACAAGAGACAGTCTGCTTGTACAGACTTCGACTGATAGCTCATTTAATTGTGTCTCCATTGTACAGAGCTCTGAAAGGTAAGATAAAGAAATAGAAAAAACAGTAAATGCATTGTTGTTTTCAGTAATTGACAATTTTTATTTGTCAATCAGCATCATTCAGACTAGTGTAGTGTAAGTTGCTCAGGTTTCAAGTGTCAAAATAAAAAATATAAAATGCTTGGATAACTGATCAACTTATTAAATACATCACACTCCACATAATTAATATTTCATACAAATAACATATTGCCACTATCAGTCGTCGACTCTAAAATTGTCTTAGGTTTCAATTTGCAAAAATTTAGAGATCCGTCACCTTTGGTGAACAATCTAACAACTGCAATCAACAAAGACCGTAACTAGACTCCTACCGACAGTGGTACACTGTTGCGCGACACGTGGACATGACTCATTGCTGGTAAGACATTGGTCCCAGTGGGTGTGCTCATAAGTCGCCTGGCGAGAACAAAGTCATCTGGACTGCTTAGAGACACGTCATCACGACCTGTTAAAAAGCATCATGCTCTGACCTTAAAATGTTATCCAAGTCCAACTGAATGCACCAAACATCATTGCCTTCTACAGTACTTAGGTAATACCTTTGCGAGGTACTCAACAGGTATCTGGATAACTAATTAACTAACACGACATCTTGTTTGCAGGTTTTTCAGTCCTCTAGATATCTAAAAGCAGTTCAAAAAGTGATTCATGGCTCTTCTCTGACTTAAAAATTATTCAATGTGTAGTATACACTCAAAGGTTGCATCTCTGAAATTTATGGTAACTTGTGGATAGAGCGACATCTACGCAATTGCTTGATGTACATACATAAAGAGCGTGAGTCCTCATGAAAACAACAAGGACTCAAAGATTTGGTGCAGAGTCATGGCTGAATGGAAAGACATAGGCATGAAGAACAGAAGAACCAGTTCTTGACTTCATGAAGTTCTTTATAAAAATCTTATGATAACAAAGTCTGATTTTAAAACATATACAAGTTAAGCAGATGCCAAAATGCTATTCGCTCGTGAGATGCCTTTTTCCCGCTTATCAGTCACCTCTTCTACCATATGAATACAAGAAAGGTCTGCACTACTAACCAGGTGTGGTACTGGTATGACTGTTGGTGGTACTTGTGTTGTCCAGGGCAGGAGAATGGTACCTTGAACTGACTCCCGTGCTTCGTACTGGATTGGACAAGGAATCACCAAAGACGTCAACGTCATAAGCATCTTGGCTTCCTTTTGAAACATTTCTGAATGGCAAAAATGAATGAGCTTGATAAATACTAAGGTTCCAACAAAAACCTAGGATTATTTTTTAAAGTATTTACATTTATAAATTAAATTAAATATCTTCTGCAATATTTTACCTTAAAAGTCACATCTTTGCATATAATACTTTTAAAGCAAAATGCTGCATTGAGTGCAGTCTAACAGCAAAGCTATTCAATAATCAAATACAATACAATACAATTTGCAGATACAGACAAAAAGGTGACTGTAATAGCCTGTAGAGATAAAACCAGATAACTAACAATCAATAAAAACAATTTACACTTAAGATTTAAAACTACAAGTAAATACTCTGGTATATTAGAAAATTAGCTCTCTTACACAACTGATGATGAGCCTCTTAAAGTGTTGTCATTAACAGGAGTAGCCCTCTGCAAAACCAAAATACTTGGCACATTATAACCAAACAAAAGTCCAATAGCAAAGGTATACAATCATCTGTCCACTTAAATTCTACATCCATCACCCACTGTTAACCACCAAAGCTGCCGTTTTCTGCCGAGCACTTGGCTTGAGGAACTAGTTCATTTACACTTGCAAATTTCATTCACTAAATCCTGAAAAGTTTTTGAGCTATGTTTAAGACATCCTAATATAGCTGACATACAATAAATTTTATTTGCACACCTGAGACAGACATGCCAAAAGGTTATTAATTTATGACAGAATTAAAGCTCTGTGATGTCCGACATCTTGAACATTCATTGGCAGAGTAAATTTCCAACATTGCTAAATAATGACCTATGCTTATTCTTCATCATGGGACAAAGTTGGTAATAAATCAAACAGCATTAATTCAAACACGACATACACTGCCCGTTGGTGAAATGTGGAGATTCATGACGAGTGTCCGTATGTCATCAACATTGTTCGCAGAAGCCAAGTTGTCATTTGGACTAAATGGTTTTATCTCAACTTTGAATCCTTTCCTCTTCTCCTCCTGGTCTGAAAATTAAACAAAATGTATCATTTCAAAGATGCAAGACCAGATACAACTTAAGTGCATCAAGTTAAAATAGTTGCAAACTTATAGAAAATGCATGCTCGCAAAAGAACTATATGAATGAAAATTATGAAATTTAAATAATTTTTTAATTTCTATGAAATAAATAAATATATCTATAAAATAAAATCATATGTAAAATGAAACACATCACATCATTTCCTGGCAACTACCTGCTGCCACTAATTACTGTACAAGTCAATGGAAACATTGGTCAAGATACATAAGAAATCAGTCTTGCTTTCATTCCAACATGCACTATCACCCTTCTTGTAAGTAAGTAAGTATATTCTTTCTTATACATAACTGAGCTCTGATTTACAGGCAAAATTGTAACCACAAAAATGCAAGAAATGGCTGCAAACTACAACGGCGCCCACACTAAATCTAAACTATGATGTCAAAGTCACTACAACAGACAACCCATCACAAACAAACACGGCCTAAAATGGAAAAGTCAGCACGACAAACTCAAACGTCCACACAAAGAGCCAAGTCTACAGATTCTTGTACGATTAACTGCACTGAACCAAGTAGTATCGAGAACGAAGAATGGCTGGTGAACTGGTGGAGCTGTTTGCTCAGAAGTGCTAGTGATGAGTTTCCTGATGTGGTGTCATACAAATGACCCTTTGCATTTTAATCAACATAAAAAAAACATTTAAACAAATCTTCTTATTTATCAAAAGTTAGAAATGATGACAGTAAAAACAACAATTAAACAATTAAACAAGAAAACAATTATCATAAAATCCAGATTGAATGAAAGATGCAACAACCAACCTGATTCGCTCTCTGAGCTTGAATACCAGCTGTCACGATCATCTGTTAAAACTTTTAAGGAAACAATGCACCAAACACTGACTTGATAAACCCAATATACAACATACAAATTATACATACACATCATGAAGAGTATAGAATGGTAGCACACATGATGTAGCTCTAGCATCAAATTGTCAAAGGAAGCAACATACAAACAATTGACAAGCAGAGCCAAGTAACATTAATGTATAGTAACATAGCAGCAGCAGCAGCAGCAGCAGCAGTAGCCCACAGGTGGCCATGTTATCTTACACTTCTCCAAAAGACATTGACATAACATATCATGCTCAACTATTGAATCAGCATTTAGAGGACATATTCACAACAGAAGCAAATTTAATATTCATTTGATGTATCAAGATAATATAAACAGACATCTGAAACACAATCAGGAAACAATTGCTGGTGTCCAGTGTTCTTATCCACCTAAGAACACTTCGATCTGCAGTCAACTGGTGACCCGCTCGTCCCTTTTGCACTCACTTCTAAACTGCATCATCGAACTATCTATATCAAATCGTTTTGATTGATTAACCATGTAAACCAGCCACAGAGACAAACATACATTTTTAACCATGTAAACCAGCCACAGAGACAAACATACATTTTTAACCATTATATTAAATACAATCAATAACTAAGCTGGGAATGCATTTAGCCTTTGGGATATTTAACAGAATATGTTGTCCAAATGCAGCATATGAAAAGGATACTTCCCATTGGATTGCTCGGTCTAATCTGGTACCCTTCCTCATCAAGTTGAAGAGAATTCTAATGTAAAGTTCAAAGATATAATTAATATTAAGATTCACTTAACATAATTAACCAAACAGTTTGAAATAGTTGTAAAATGTGCAAACAACACATATTTACATCCTGAGCATTTAAATAGTAAAATGTATAATTGTTTAAAATAGGTAAAGAATCAATTATGCTCAAATGGACAGATTACAATTGGCTGATCAAGAACATATCTTATAAATAAAGTGTGTAGACATATCACTATATATTTCAAGCTTGTGAAAGCTTGATATTTTGAGGTGTGGGTACAAACTTAATCAGGCACAGCTATCAATCTCCATGCACAGTAGGTGAGTATCATATTACTATTGATACATAAGTTTTCCCAGTCATCGACTCATCACATCATATTCCACTGTCTCTTCAACTACAAATGGAGCATATACACCATTGTAGAAGATGCGTCAGTTGCCTGTTAAAAAGAAGGATGGACCACCTCATCTGTATCCAGATGTGCATCATCTCACATGAGAACTATTCATACACATGCAGCTTACAGCCCTACACTGTCAATAACTTATTTACTAATATAGATATGAACGATGGATCTTGGCATTTTGTTAAAATCAACTGATCCGAGATCAAGACTTTGCATCACATTGTTTGGAAGATGTATACCCCTCATACATTTCCCATTTGACAACACCAAAAAAAATGTTCCATATGTGCAACACTCAGAATTTTGGACACATCCCAAATGTGAGTTTGATGATTTAATTACATGGCACAGGATGGAACACAATGTCAAGTGCAAGAATGAACTCATACCTGTTCTAATCTAAATTTCAAAAAGAAGCACGTGCAGCTCAAACTCAAATAGGTAAAGTATCTCCATAACATGCCTTTAGCAAATGGCACCAGAAATGAATTGGAGCAAGCCAATGATATAGCACAAATGGAGCAGTCTAGTTTAGAAAATGAACTGGTTCAATATCTTGCAATCCTTCATACTTATTGACTTCTTATAACGAACTTCTGTGCCATGATGAGAGGCAATGGTAGACATTATCGAAGTAGAGAGGATGAACAGGATCTTTAGATAGAACAAATGTCTGAGAATACATGGCATGTAAGAAACTTTCTACTTACTTTGTCTACAGCTTCTGCTTCACTGTAATGAAAATAAAATCACTGAAAAAATGGCTTTATGATCTTAGTAGTAGTGCTCACCACTGCAAGCAAATTACTAGAACAGATAAGCACAGTCAACCAAAAACCTAAGATCACAGCAAGTGAATACTTAGCTGAAACCCTTGAACCAAGCATTCAAATCAATGCAGCTTGCACATATACTATTACTATGGCATCAAAAATTGAATTAATAGCATATTTGAATGAATTCTCTGCTAACACACCTTTTGACCAAACTCTGCCTCCTGGAGCCTTGGAGCCTGCAGTGCTATAACACTAAGTTGGGAAATTTAAACTAGTGTCATATTGCTGGAATGATGATGTTCCACCTGCAACTCAGCTGAAAGATTATTACCAAACTTCTCATAGGGTGGGTGTGCTACCCTTATTTTTATTCCTCATATGTAATATGAAGTCTTAAACACCTACCAGTCAAAACAATGCAAAAAACTTAAATGGCAAGCTAGACCAACAAGTCCTAAAAGCATCCTCGTACCAGGTCACTGCTTTAGTTTAGCACACACAAAGATACATACCTGACGTTATATTATCTAGAAAGTATCATGCCACATAGTTTACCTTGAAAACAAATATTACAAAATTCTTACATTTGATCCTTGGAATCTTTCCTTAATTTTTTCTTCTTCTTTCGTTTTCCTTGTAAGAAATCTACATAAAGCAAACCTAATAGCAATGTACTTTGTTGTGTATATAGTAGAAGAAACTATTCAGAACAATAATGAACTAAATGGAACATTTACAGTAAATCAAACAGAATGCAGCTAAATACACTGACACTGAACCAAATGGCAAGTAACCTAAACTAAATATATTAATGTCAATAGTGGCACAATACAACACTGCATTATTATGTGCCACTTTCACCTTCAGTAAATACCATTTTGTTTAAATTTTATTAAATTAATTATAACTGCATGACCAAAGGCAACAAGTCTTTACTCTTTACATCAAATGCCACATCATCAGCTACTTCATCATTAGCAATTTGTGACGGTGAAAACTGAAGGCATAATAGAATTCATCATCTACCGTTGATCTAGAGCATTACAATTATCTCGAAACACTCCTTGGAATCATAAAATTCGTTGAACGCGATGAATCATAATACTGGTCGATATTTTGATTATAGCACTATTCAAGAGTAGCCGACCTGCACCTAGGCAGGAGCAACTCAATGTCCAGCAGAAAGCACTACAACCAACCCATGCATTTACAGTTTACATGCTACTCCAGCATAGGCCAGATTTATGTCAGGAGATGAGTTATACCTTTCTTTTGCATACAGCCACAGACCATTACAACAACATAAAACTCATTCGGCAGCGATGAAAGAGTTTGGCATAGACAAAAATATTCACAAACTATGCAAATCAAAGAAATTAAATTCTGGCATTAAAAAATTATCACAAACTACTACATATGGTAGAAATATAATAAAAGAAATACTTAGAACATATAAATTTACCTGACACATGATTTGCTGTATCCAGCAGCATCGGAAAACGCTGAACTAGAAAAACAAAACAAATTTGCGATAAATACGCAAAGGAAAGCAAGCTATGCTAAGGCAAAGAGATGTTGATTAAGCAGCTCCATTTGCTCAAGTGGTCAGCAGTATAGCTAATAGATTCAACCACAGTTCTTTTCAGACATAGTGCAGATGTTTACATAGCCAATGCAACAATAAAGCTACTCTACGACAATTCCACAATGCACATTAACAAATCAAACTCTATGAGTAGTGCAGTTTCACAACCACCTGCATTGTCCTGCAATGAAGACGGTGACAATGAATTTATCATACATGACTAAGGAATCAATTCTTGGTTTTTGCCTGGAATCACCTTGAAATTTGGTTTGCACAATGATTTTGTTAACAAGTAACCATCAACTGCTGGATCATTCAGAGTAATCAATCTCATGCTGTTTACCTCCACCCTCCTTTTTATTTCTATCCTGACCAACAATGTCTTTCCGTTCTGCATCAGGTGTTGATGCCGGTTGAGGTAGTGTAGGAAGATCAGCTTCTTCAAATTCAATTGGACCTACCAAAAACAGATGAGAATATACATCCAGCAAAGAACAAACAACTCTAACATGTCTATGCAAGCACAGCAACAAGTGCTTATCAATCGGTACGTTCAAGGTACACATCCGGTTCAAATTTATGATTTGTGGATACTGTGTTCAACACTAAGACTTCATATAGAGTAAACTATCTCTGCTGCACTACAGCTGCTTTTCCGCATTTACCCAATTACCACATAGCAACAGCACTATTGCGAACACAAGTATTGAACCTGTACCTTAACCTCAAAGAACTGCTCAGGGTAAGAATACCAGTATTCAAACCAAAGATAGCTCTGCCATCATGATATTAGATTACATGGAAATTATGACAACTCATGAAACAAGAATGTAAATAAAAAAATACTAATTCAATATCACTATATAAGCTAATACAGAATAACAACATTTATCATACGTAAGAGAATACAATCAGAAATTAACATACACTCATTTTAGCACACACATATTTTAAATACCTACAAAATTACATGCATACTTACAAGAAGCTAAACATAACAGTAAAATGATTTATTTATATTCTTGCAATGTTTTTCGTCAAAAAGAATACGATAGCAGATCCACCAGCAATTGCTAACAAGTTTAATAGTTACCTCAGAAATATTGCCCAGTCACTGAACAAATCTTTGCCACATATCTCTGATCAAGCTTCCAATTACAGCACATTGCAGATCAGTTTTCAACCTCAATAAATCTAGGAAAACTCAATCCCCTTTCTATTCCACTCTGAAATCTGTCTTACTTGGCTGAGGTCGGACTGGGAGCACCTCTGGGTAGATTTCTTGAAGAGACACTATATCGAGTTTCATTGATTGTTTAATTGATAAAATGATTCTGAGACAATAAAGAGTACAAAATGTACAAAGCAGAAATTAGAAAATACATCATCAAATCAAACTATTCAACTTTGAAGAACTTCATAGTCTTATGCAGGAGATCACTCAAGAATAAACACAATTTAATTTTGCATAATAAAGAGTACAAAATGTACAAAGCAGAAATTAGAAAATACATCATCAAATCAAACTATCCAACTTTGAAGAACTTCATAGTCTTATGCAGGAGATCACTCAAGAATAAACACAATTTAATTTTGCATGCCTTGAGTCCTAAACGAGTAATTTAAGAGAAAATGCTATCAGAAATATTACGAACCCAAGTAAAACATCTCTGAAGACCATAGCAGCCATGTAACATGTTATAAGTTCCTTACAATACAATACAATACAACTAGGCATATATAAAGCGAATTGACAAGACAAGTCTTGCACAAAAGTACTGTGCTGCATTCTTAGTCATAGATCAGGGAGAATAGGTAGGTTTTCAGTTCTGTCTTGAAAAGAGCAACGGTTGTGTCTTGACGGACTGAAATTGGGAGACTATTCCATTTTGTGGATCCTGCGACTGAGAATGCACGTTCCCAAATTTCTTGTTAGTGCGAGGTATGGTAATGTCTCCACGTGTAGAGGAACGAAGTCCTCTTGAGGTAGAGACAGCACATGACGCAACCATGGACATCATGTACGAGGTGGAGGTTCCATTATGAATGTGGCACATGAGAAGGGAAATCTCGAAGGCAATGGTTGGGAAGCCAGTGTAGCTGTTGTAGGGATGGTGTGATGTGGTCACGAGGGGCAAAACCTTTTATTAGGCAGGCAGGAGAGTGTAGGACTGCTGACACGGGCTTTAGTGTTGAAGCCAGAAGTCCAGAGAGGATGAAGTTGCAATAGTCCAGGCGAGAAATGACGAGAGCCTGGACGAAGATACGGAGCAGTTTTCATTCAGGCAGCATTTCACTTGTCGAATCCGACCCAGATGGGAAAAGCACGCTCTAGCGATGGTGGATATGTGGTGGCTCATGTTCAGCTTACTATCCAGGAAAACACCGAGGTCGCGGACTACATCGGAGGGCGTGATGGCGCAGCTTGCATCAAAGTTGAGATTTTTTACTGTGTTGTCCACAATCGTGCTGTTTTGCCGTTCAAACCAGATGAGTTCAGTCTTGGAGGCATTCAATTTCAGGCACATGAATGCGCACCAGGATTGAATATTCCGACGCATGATGTGATTTTAATTTTGATGTTGTCAATGTTCTTTCCAAGGAGCTTTATGTATAACTGGGTATCGTCAGTGTAAAGATGAATGGTGATGTCGTACTGCAATGCGATGTTGACGATGCTTGATGTGTACAAGGAGAATAGGAGTGGACTGAGAATAGATCCTTAAGGCAAGCCGAAGAGGACCGAGAAGGTTTTGGATGAGCTTCCGCCGAATTTAATGCTGTGCGACCTCGAGGATAAAGCAGTGATGCCGAATTGTACTTGGAAGAATTTCAAGGAGTATTGTGTGGTCCACACAGTCAGCAAAGGCAGCAGAAAAGTCCAGGAGTAGTAGGGCAGCGATGAAACCAGAAATCCAAGGCCAGGACAATATCATTGTAAACTTTGATGACTGCTGTTTCATTGGAATGATTGCAACAGAATCCCGACTGTGTGGAGGGTAGTAGATGATGTGATTCCATGTAGTCGGATAATTGCCTATGGATAACCCGCTCGACCAGTTTCGAGATAAAGACAGATTCGAGATGGGACGGTAGCTGGCTGGGTCTGTTGGGTCAAGGCCTGGTTTATTGACGCAAGGTTGAACGCTGGCTCGTTTGTGTTTAGTTGGGAGAGATGGCTGGGTTATGGAAACATCGATGAGGATGGCGAGGATTAGGGCAAAGACGGTGGATAGCGATTTAAGCAGAATCCAGTTTGCACTGTTTCGTCGAGGAGGTGTTTACCTTACTAGGGCATAACCGAGTAAACAATTTCCACCGAGTACCGAAGCTGAGTATTTGGATGAACTATTTGCTGGATCGGGTACGAACCGAATAGTAGCGGCAAATCTGGCCAGTGAGTAGTCACTGGCGGAACTGCCCTTGAAAATTTTGTACGCAATAGTGGCAATATGCATGTTCCGCACATGATGTTCATTTAAAACATATTGAAAAATGTACCATAATTTCGTAAAAAATTGATCTTTAATCTTTATTTTGGTATGCAGTGCCACCACTACCAGCGAGTACCATCCGTAGGCAAAGCGTAATTTACCTGCCACGTGCACAGCTACGGAGAACTATCTATAGTCAATGCAGAATCTATAGCAATATCCTTCATATAGCGTATCGTCGCATTCTAGGCTATAACAACATATTTATTATTTAATAATTTTATTTGTGAAAAAATTTAAAACCTTGTTATAAAATTTTAAATATGAAGTTATCAACAACGCCTTTACTCTCTAACGTTTACCGGAAGTGGGTGGAGACTATTCAAAAATCACTGCCTTAACCAAAAGCTAAAATATATAAACTAACATAATTATTTTAAGGAAAATTCAATGGAATGATAAGTTCTTGTTTAATTAAGCAATAACTGATAAGTAAGTCCGTTAGTCCTAAATTTGTTTGATGAAAAAATATTTTATCAAAAAAGTTATTTTTAGCTATTTGCAGGCGTAATATTTGCCGAGGCGAATACTTCCGAATAGTCCAATATTTGGCTTAGGCGCTTATCCGAGGCAATTTCAGCTTATGCCCTATATCTCAACTATCAACTTTTGGTGAAAAAAAATTTTACATCTTAAAAACAGAAAATATTGAGATATAAACCAAACAACCCATGTAGCAAGACAATTTTACCAGAAAGAATTTGTAGGCCATGAAACAAAAACTGATAAAATTCATCCACAAGCATTAAGAAACAACACTCACAAAATTCTAGACATATGACTTGTATAAAAGCAACAGAAAACCAAAAACATAAACAAATACCTGCTGTAACATTCCAGATAAGAAGCGCTTGAAATTAGCAAACAGGAGAGTTAAAAATTTGAGCGAAAACACGTCAAAATCCCGAAGTATATTAGATGCTATGCCTGGGAAACACAACTAGATACTATGTCTGGGAAACACAACTATATACTATGCCTGGGAAACAAATGTCCAAACTGCAGCATAGCCATGGTCAGATGACAATACAAAACAACTTCAAACACATCACAAAATGCACGACCGAATAGAACCACTTGTAACATTTGCTAATTCAAAACAATGCAAAAAAACTTAAATGGCAGGCTAGACCAACAAGTCCTATAAGCATCCTTGTGAACATTAACATTAGTAAATTAAATAGCTCCAATAATCTAGAAATCCTAATACTAATCTCCTCTGATCTAATATGAAAATTAATTCCAAATATAAATTTCTACATAGCAGCAATTTCGTTCACTTTTAGCACAACAGAACACTAGAACATCCTGCTGCAAATGCCAGATGTAAAATCTACGGTAGTAGTTATTATGGATGCAACGAGCACAGATGCCATCAAAACAAACAGCAAATGTTAACTACACAACATTGCACTTCACATGCCGTTATTTACTGAAAATAAAAGGCAGCACACTAGCATCTTACCTGGTTTCTCAGTTCCTGTTGTTTTAGATTGGATTAAAGTCTCAATTAACTTATCAACAGACAATTCATTGCTGCATGCTTGAAATTCCTGTTGTGCCTGCACAAAAGAAATTGGAAAACAGCATGAAGCAAAAGACACAGAGAATTTCATGGACAGAGAAGAAGACAATGAAGAGGTGCGCAGGAAGATTTGAGTTGAGAATGACGAGACGTTAGAACAAACAGCGTTGAGAAGGAAGCTGGGGTTTTCAGACATGTTATGCGATCAAATGGAGTGGAAAAGAAAATGATGCTGGCATCTGGAGGAGGAAGGAAGAAAAGAGGGTGCCCAAGGAAAAAATGGATGGATGTGATACATGAAAAAACTGAAATCAGCCTGGAGGAATTAAGGGTTGTAACTTCGGAAAGAAAAAAAATGGAGAGGATTGGTCATGGTGGTTGCTAAATTTCCAAGAAATGACAGCACAAGGTGACAAAGTGAATAAAACTACAGCACACAAAATTAATTTCTATCTGGTATCAGTTAATGAAAAAATTCACTTTAAGATGATCAAAAACACTTACAATAAATACACTCTGAATATGAACAGCAACTCCATCATCAGTTTTCAAAGATAATAATGATAAAGCTGATGAGAGCCATTTACACTGGACCCATTTATGTATAAATTCTCTTAATGAGCAGTTACATCCTGGTGTCCAATGATCGCCATATAACACGCAAGACATGAACCACACTTTCAAGCCAGGCACTATCACACTTTAAAATAAAGTCTGGAAACAGTAAAATATTATACTCAAGTGACCAAGAACATGCATTGCATTGTAACAAATCACAATCATTTTGGCACATGACCAAACAGTAATGTGGCCTTTCAAAGTACTTGGATAGATTCATTTGATAGCATGCTATTGCTATAGTATCATTGTCTCACATCAGACAGCCTATATCTTTCTCGACTTGTATAAATCGGTATAATTCAACTCGCAAAACTCAGGAAATTGACACTTGGTTGATCCCTAGTCGAGATGGATCTGCACTGCATATTCACAACTCTAACAGCGGCATTATAGCTTTGTCCAAAGTACATCTCGCTGCATGCATACAAGACCAAAAACAACTCAATACAACAATTAGCAGGATTCTGGAAAACTTTGTGAAACCAACCTCCCCTAGTTGGTCATAATGTTTCTCCCATGCCTTGGCATAGCTCTCGACAAAATCTCGCATCTGTTTTAGATGTGTTTCTTCCATCTCTTGAAATCTCTAAAACAGACCATTAAATCTTCAATTACACAATAATAAGTGTTGTTATCCAATTAAAACTGTGACAGAATCACACTCCTCACTCTCATGTGTAAGGTATGAGATGCAGTTGCAACAGTTGATAAAACAATTTCTGGATCCAGTTTACGCTCCAGGGATGGTAGAACAATTGCACCCATTTGCTCAACTGGTAGATATCCTTTGGCCAGTAAGACTTACAGAACTGTGTATGGTAAAGGAGCAACTCATCAACTTATTTATACATAAGAAATGTTGGAAAAGGGCCATTGAGTAGTTTCTGGCAGAGAAGCACCATTCTCTGTTGTATCGCAAGACTTATTATCCTCCACGATTCCACATTACTGAGTACTGACTGTCAATTCATTGATCCTAGTCTTCCTTAATTGAGGAAGGAAAATCTGGAAGCAGTTGAGAAGATTTAAATTGATCTTATATAATTGCAAACAATACAGAAGTCTGGCAAACAACAGAATTGACAGGTTACCATGCCTTAGCTTGAAAAGTTGAGCCATGTATTCCGCTAGTGAACACGTTTGGGTAAGACAATGGTGAACTGATGTGGTAACCGTGGTTGGCTATCAAGAGAAGCTTGATAGCTTGTTGATGGTCTGAAAGATTGTCTGTATTGTGATTCATGTCAAAATATCCAATCAGACAGTTATTCTAGCTAAATGGTTAACAGAAAATCTACCAGCATGGTAGACATTCTGTTAACCAAGAAGCTAAATCAACTGTCTGATTGGATATTTTGATATGAATTGCAGTCTAGAAAATATTTCAGACCATCAAACAGTTTTATCATCGTAATCATAACAGTAATCTCATGCTTTATAAAGTGCCATTCTTAAGCTAAGCACTGGGCACCAGCTCATTTACAATCCCTGCTTCATGTCACTGAGGCTTTCCAAAAATGCTAATGCTAGGTCCAAGTTCAGTTGCCAGAGATAAAGAGGCAGAGGAGTTTCTTGAGGACAAAAATAACAGTCCTGTAATAAAAGTACATACTTTACAAGCATCTGTCATCTTTGCTTCAAATTCGGTACGGACGGCAGCGTATTTTTCAACAAATAATCGATATTCGTCATCTGTGATTAAGTAAAACCAGAGAAATAACTTCAGAACAAACAGATCAGAGTAAATCATTAAACATGAGTTCATAAAACATGGATGTGCAGCTTCTTCCTTTCCATTATGGCAGGTTCAGTTGATTGGCCATCAAGTGCTTCAGTGTGATGTCTCAGACAGAGTACACAACGACTGTTCGATACAATCATTTGTAGTAACATTTTTCTCAGAAAAACACTACATTGATGATGTAAATAAACAGCTGAAATGCAGCTGATAAAAACGCGATCATATATTTACTGGCTCTCTTGAATTTTATTTCTGATCGTTCAAGTTCTTTTGGTGATGCACTCTCACGCTTCAGCTTCTCATACTCCAGGGAACAGGCATGGTACTTCTCCTTCGACTGGAAAAAGCAGATCAAATGAAGAAACAGTTGATCATTAAGAGGCAAGAACAATCACTTATAACGAATCTCAGACCAAAATCTAGTAACTCATGTGTCAAGAAGTCTGCTAAACATTGACTTTTCTTATGTATGAACTGCACAATTCATACAGTTCTAAACATAATACAAAGCAAACAACGACATAAGAACACATCAAGAAACCTTTGAAATTATATAATATGAAGCTACTGTAGTGGTAACCTTAATTCTGGCTTCGTTGAACAAAGAGAACAT
This sequence comes from Bimastos eiseni, assembly GCA_959347315.1. Classification (NCBI taxonomy): domain Eukaryota; kingdom Metazoa; phylum Annelida; class Clitellata; order Crassiclitellata; family Lumbricidae; genus Bimastos; species Bimastos eiseni. Next base: position 26,714,041 of record OY365808.1, read on the forward strand.
CACACAGATGACAGCATGCAGTTACGATTTGAAGGAGGTTATTACATAGAAGCATTGACTGAAGAAGGTTTCATAATTACATTAAATCTTGTAATCCGCAACCACTACATACTTTGCTTCAGTGTCAACTATGCTGCAACCGACTATAAAACACATTAACCTCTTAATCTGCCATCAACCTGCAACATTGTATATTTTCTAGGTAATAGGTGCATCACCTGTAAATACAACTCATTGCACCTAACCTTATGAAGAGCTGCTAATGTCTGTTGTATTCCTTGGACAGACTCCATCGTGCTTGACTCATGGTCCTTTACCTGGAATAACAATCATTGGTATAGCACTAAAGCACTGTGCAATATGAGGAACAAATTGTTCCAGTCTTAACTTCAACCTTGTCGTTCACAACTTAACTAAGGTTAGCTCGGAGTCACTGGAGTTGATCACAGGCCATTCCAACCACTGCCAAATTGACAAAGTGAGATAGTTGTTGGTCAGCACCAACAGCACACTATGTCTGTAGATGACCCTCACTGCTGGATACTGAATAATCTGTTCTGATAGAAGTGTACACACTCAAATTACAAATAATTCAGATAATGAATGTATGTATTGCTACCATACTCTGATGGCTTATAAAGCAAAGTGTACTGCAGAGTATGCCTACTGGTAATAATATGCACAGTAAGCTATTTATATCTTGGTTCACTGCTAATTAAAATAACACTTCACTGGTTTTTATATGTTCATGACTTGTACACCAAAGCATAAAGAACAAGCATGAACACAGTTCATATATTTTAATTATAAACTATAAGAGCATTGGCCTTGATTATTGAATTACAGGGCCTTTTTAAACCGTTGTAAATGAAAAAAAACAAACACATAGAATTAAATAAATGAAATGTATTTGCACAGAATTTAATTTTAGGCATATTTGATGTTGACACATTTCAATCAGCCTAAATTTACCATTTCAGAGATGTTTACATGTGGAGATGTTTACATGTGGGCATGGAACTATATTAATGATTATCATGTTTTTGGAAGACTGCTGATGACGAAGGTATCAAAATGAACAATTAGTTGAATTTTGAAATAAACAAATACACAATATAAAACCTCTCTGTGTTTCTTTTGCTGGTCGGTATTATACTTCTGAACATCTTTCAACAACTCCTGCCATGACGTAAGAAGCTGCTGATGCAAAAGAGATAATTTCTCAGCCAGAGCTTTCAGAACTTGCCAGTATGGACTAAATGACCTAGGCAACATAAAGAAGAAAATGTGCAGCTGCTGCTGTCTTCAATATTACGTTGTTAAAACCTCCTTCCTTCATTGCAACAAATAACCATACATATACAAGCACAAATTATAAAATCTTTTGGATATCAAGTTTGGTGCATAAAACATATGGAATTTTCATGAATGCAAAATAATATACTCATGATAGTTAAGAAAACCATACATATTATTTATTATATACATATAGATCCTTACAGCATTACCTATAGAAATCCCTTCTGGCAATATTAACGACATAAAAAAAATTTATATTAGACACATAATTCAGATTGCTGCAACCAAACAGCGCAATATTAAGTTGTCTTAAACTTAAATGCAATCCAGCATTCCAATTTACTCACTTGCAGACTGCATTACTGGTATAGAAAACTGTCAGAATTCTGCTTTACTAATTTATTGCATACCCCAAGTCACCAAGTCCACCACTTGCAGACTATACAGAATATGTTTTTTTATGGATTAATTAACATACTATGTATCAAAGACATGTACCAACCCTTTTGTGCCACAGTTGCTAGCAAACTTGGCAAGTTTAACCTGCAGTTTCACGTAGCTCTCTTCGACTGTACAACTACAAGAATGAAAATTAGTATTTTAAACCGAAACTAGACCAAATCGTCCACAACTAAGCAAAGTTTACAAGAAACATTTAAGCATTTATACACAATACATTCTTCTAAGTGATTGCACTCAATCAGTGATGTGTTTAAAATATGCCTCCATATATTGACAAACATACAAACCTACTCTGTGATTCTTTCTTTTAGCGATAGTCTCATTGTGTATTGAAGTCATGAGATCATGTCACATAAGTCTGTGATTTCAATATTTGAGGTTAATTAAACAACAAAACAACACTGCAGAGTTTGGTCCAGTTGTCAACCCTTGTATGAAATTTTCCACTCACTCCATAGGTGCAAAATTGCACATTACAGGCATGCCTCCTCAAGCAGTAAAAATTTAGATAACCAGTATTTGTCCTATATAAACATGTTAAGCAGATGACTAAACAGACTAAAATTGTCTGATTGGTAATTTATACACAAGCTACAATCTTCTTCTCCTTGGTAAATAATACACATGTGGGATAGTCAAAGAAATAATAGGACTGTAATGTGGCAGATTGCTTTATTTTACAATAAGTTGTAGGACTCCGATGGCAAGCAAATATGAAGTATAGCGGAGTCAGAAGAGGAGTAAATTTTGAAGAACATTTGCATTAATGGGTAACAGGACCAACAGCACAGAAACACCACCATATGAAATGTTCACCATGCCTACCTAATATAAAATTACCTTAGAATTTGCATACCAAACAGATTTTTAAGTGAATGTTGAAAGAACCAGAAATGCATTCAGAAAATTGTTGACAAAACATACTGGTTAGCAATTGTGAAGCAAGCTGCTAGGACTTCATAGATATACAATTTACACACCAAACCAGCAATGACTATGGCAGTTGCCTGGACTAAAATGTTTAAAATGTAACACATTAGCACAACACAATACCTGTTGTTTAATTCCACACTGTCACAAACACATTTATATTCACATTTAGACAGCACCATAGTTTGTCTTGATCAGTTCATGAAGTCCTCCTTTGGACTCTCTAATGACATTACATACAGTTAAAGTCCTTGTAGAGAAGGCATGGGACAAAGCTATATAATCTTACTGTGATAGGATACACCAAAGGGCAATTAGTTGAAGACTGAAGCTGTTGCTATGCATCTCAAGAAGTCCGCAATCCTGCCCACTGCACATGGTGAAGGTTCATGAGGATAGCCATAAACAGTCAGACTATGCCATCTGCTTAACAGCCAAACAGTGTGAGCAAGAAAGCCAAAGCGTTTCGTCCATCCTAAGAACTGCTTAATCCTTGTTTTGTTTTTGTCACAAGCAAGAGTAAATCCCAACCAAGCCGGTTAGGCATACTGTAATAATGTAGGGAAGCGACTGTCATCATTTTTTCCACCTCATGGGTAGAGAGAAGCGAGTCCATGGGAGCGAAGTACCCGGATGTACCCATACATGAACAAGGTTGTCAGAAGTCATCCAGGTGCTTCTCCATCACCAGATTGGAGCTGATGGTAACTCCCAAGTACACGGATGGAGTTGACGCGCTGCAATACTAAGCTCTCTGGTCTTAGTAGAATTCAGGCAAAGGATGTTCATTCCTTGCCCAGTTGGATATGTACTCAAATTCATCTGTGGTCATTGGGAGGTTAGAGCTGACGAGGAACTACAAGTCATCCATGTATTTGACCATTATGTTGTGGGCATATATGGGGGTGCCACGACAATGAAGGAAAGCGGGTTGAGCACTGAACTTTGTACAATGCAAGCATTGATGTCTGCGAATGAGAGACAACATTTTGGTCCCAATGGTTTAAATGGACCAAAACCCCAAAAAATATCTTTACAAGCCCACAAGGGATTAAAATTCCCTGTCAGGCAAAAGGCTTAGATCTGTTGCTGAAATGATAAAAGTAATTCTTGAAACAAGACAACCCTCCAACAATCCAATATTGTTTGCATAACAAGCTCACATTCAGCACTGACACTAGAACATGAAGCCTATAGCCCACTATCCCATCCATTGGCAAAGATAAATGAACAAAGCACATGCGTATACCTCTCCCGTAAAAATTCAGCAAATTCTCGGCTGGAGTCTTGTCCATTTTTCATGTTATGGTAAAGAACATCAAATCCATTGTTCTTCTCGCCCTAAAAGTAACCATGTATAAAACCAGTGTTGTTGGAAGCAATTAACCATTCTCATTCCTAAACAGTGACTGTTCCCTTACTCTCTATCTATTTCTGCAGTGTATGTTTATTTAATTCCATTTGCGAAGATAAACTCTTCCAAAACAATTATATACCAAAGGAATGGTAAGTTACAGCTTGCATGACTTGGTTTGACTGTGAAAACATGTTGATAATGAATTCTGTCAACAATAAAAGTAATTAAAAACATGTAAAGACATTAATAAAACGTGATGTCATGTCTAATGATTTCTGTCGGCAATGCATCAAAGCAACACTAGAAGTATAAAAATCGTTAATATATTGTAAAGTCATATATTCAAAATGTGCTATGGTCTTGAAAAAGACTTTATAGCAGCACAATAATAGATTCAAATCCAGGATCAAACGGTGAACAACAGCTGACTACGGCCTTTTAGTGACACTGTTTTAGCTAACAATATGCCATGTTACATAGTGGGGCACGGTGGCTGATCAGTTAGAGCGGTCGGCCCGTAACTCTCAGTGTGTGCTGAGTGAGCGGGTTCGATCATCGTCCGACGCGTCAGTCACTGTGTAGGGACCTTGAGCAAGTCCTTCGCGCAAAATTGTTCTGCAGTACAACTGCGCCAACGAGGCGTGCGCACTTCTGAGCAAAAGATGTTGGAAGAAGGGCGATATCAAATTCCGGGATAAATAAAAAAAAACTACATGCATCACATAAACTGGCTCAATTTCCATGTCGCATTACATCCTCTGTCACTGACCGTAAGAGTAACACTGCCACTCCCCCAAGAGGCAAGTTCGGCTACGAGATCTTAGCATGACATAACCTATAAATAAAGCGCAATCATTCAGTATGTTAGAATAATTGTGTTATTTATATACCCAGAAGTAATCGGTAAATGCAGTCATAGTAGTCGGAAAATTGACATTTGAATAGCATTTAACACTAAACTGCAGCTGATTATATTCGTTCCACCGGTGCGCATGCGCACGCTACATTCTTGACCCAACGATATAACGTCGTTATACAAGGATTTTAAAAATGGCACCCATGGAGGATGGCCCTCTTGCGACAAAGGCGCATTGCGGTTCACATGAATAAAATCGACGAATGCGTAATTTGTTTAAGCAATAGACAGTTTAATCTGTATATTACAACATCATATTTCATACGCGCTTCACTGTCTATTTCATGTAAAATAGCGCTAAATTACAAACTTTCGCTGTTTTGCTGACAACTTTCATAATAATGCATTAGTAGTAGGCCTAAATTACTACCGTCAATCAAAATGTTTCTTGGAAACATCAATGAACTAAACGTGGTTTTGAAATCAAATGTTATCTTATTAAGAACAGTTAAAATCTAAACCGGAACAAAATGCATGCATAATTACATATTCAGAAGACACGCGTCTGTGCAAGAACCGATGCTTTTCTCATCCTCCAAAATATTGTTATTGCATATACGAAATTTGAAAAGCTAGCCAAAAATAAATTATTGTCAACTTTTGACGTTGGTAGTATTATGGCTTAATCATGTGCAAGACTTGTGTTTTGTTTTGTCAAGCGCTTTATAAATGCTTAGCAGGCTAGTTGTGTTGTATTATTGAGCTGAGGTTACAAATAAGTTGAAATAACAGACTAATTATCTCACTTAAGCCTAACGCAACAGATTGAATTACACGGGAGTGGCGAGATTCAGCATTCCTCCACCCGTTAATTTTCTACTTCTCCAGTGTATTAATAAATTAAGCTAGGGAGTTAGATGAAACCCCCGCAAAGCTGTAACGTTGATTTTGGAATAAGTCAGGCTTCTGAGTAAAATAACACATTGCAACTTGATGCAACATGGACTAGCTAGTTACGTACTTTACTTACTGTCGAACTCTTTAGGAAAAACCAGCGCTATAAAAGTATGTCAAGTTCTCAGCTGATAAAGAAAGTTAGATGCTTTGTTGAAATAATTAAATCTGGATCGATTTTAGACATTCTATAGGGAATTATTTGTTAATAAAAGTTGAAAGGGACGACTGTAGCGCTATGAAGTACAGGGGCGTATACAATGTTCGATTTAACCAGGATCAAGGTACTTTTTGTTTTCATTTCATATACTACGCCCTTACGTGCGATTGAGGATGACCACATTTCACTTTTGCCATTCCGGGCCACCACTGTTTCTCCAATCTAAATCAAATTCAATTGGGAGCTGTGTTCATTGGGATGAACGCTATACTAAGGCTATACTTTCGCAATGACCCAGCAAAAAGAGTTTTGAACAAAATAAGCATCTATTTGAAGCTTTTTGATTGTAAACTCTAATTTCAAGAAGGCAAATGTCACATGATCACGCAAGTTAATAATTCTGAAAATTAGTGTCAAGCTGCTTCCAGAATGTCCGGGTAGCATCTCGTCACTGCTATCCTGAAATGACTGCGTTAGCTAAAAATTAGTGAATCCCCAACGAAGTCCTATCATCAACTTACAACACTCTTTTTGAACTCTTTACCATCTGGCCAACTCGTTCTCACAGAAAACACATTCACTGTTACATAACTGATGACTGTGCCAAATGCAAGATGGCTTTTATGGTAAGAAATTTCCCTCCTCTTTTGTCTCTCTTGGTTTTATGCTGGTATTCCTCAGAATACAAATGAATGGTGAGAACTGTTCTAAATAATTTCTGCCAACTTCAATGATCTTTGTTGTCATGAGATGGATGTCGTTTGACGCAGGATCCGCCACACACATGTATGGTGGACTGCTACAACGTGGCATTCATTTTTGAAATACCATTGCCTCCATGCAAGCAATTTTGGATCTGCCACTGCTTCCACCACATGCTCCTTGAATTCACAGAAATTGATAGCCAGCTATTGGGCAGTTTGACCATAATTAAGCAATCAGCATTGCCATATATGTAAAGCATTCTGCCTCTTTGGTCGGGTTTTAAGCGTTGATTTACCGGCCTGAGTGAAATGGTTCAAATGGATGCCCGCTGATAGCGCTAAGTATCAATCTGTCACCCTTGTGTAATATGTACAGTCTGAAGCTTTCTTGCTACAATGTCACAAAACTCATGGCCACCAGTGACTCTGTTGAGGATTAAGTCAATGTCATCAACATGCTAAGCCACGTAAAAAACATCGGGCAAATATCAGGATTTGTTAATAAAATGTTTATTGATATTACACATAGAAATAATCTGGTTTTGTGTGTTTATACTGTTTAGGTTGTTTTGCTTGTGCAACCGAATCTGGTATAAAGATTTATAACATCGACCCACTTGCACAGAAATTGTATCTGGGTAAGATTTAATGTGAGAGTGGCTTTTCTAGCAGTTTCTTTAGTATAAGTAAAGTCAAAACTGGACATGTGCTAAGATATTCAAGGAATTCTAATGTGGCATTGCACTACAGGAAGCTGTGAAATTATTCTTGAAGTTTTAGGCCTCATGGACAGATTGTTATCCAGAAAGAAATCTTGAGTAAGGCATCCAATAGCATTCAAACTTTGAAGTCCTGACTCCTTGACACTGAGCATACAAAGTTGAAGCCATGACTGTACGAGTCCAACAGCAATACCCCTACACCATGCAAAATGACCTATGGATTTTGATCACATTTATAATAGTTTTTGTTTTACAAACGATGACAACAAATAAATCTGTTAATTCAGATGATGGGATAAATGGACTATAAGTTATATCACATTTAACACAAGCGGGCCGTCAAAATTTATTGCACTTACTATTTCTTTTGGATCCAATGAGAGGCACCCATGATTAGCTAATGACTTACCGGTAATGCCAGAGCCATTACTTCATTAGATCTGATTTGTTAATCAGTGCATCAAAACTCACACTTCAAACCATTGACTTTCTTTAGGACCTCTAGATAAGTTGTGGTTCATAAGAACAACCCAGAGTATGTTTGTATATTTGGTAGCTAAGACAATAAGGTTAGACATTAAGTATAGGAAACAAGGCTGTAATTCTGCTTATCATGCTAGAGAACTGTTTAAACTTGATACAAGAATTTTCAATATGCAGGTCATCTATTTCAGATGGTTCCACAATTGTTATTTATTTTAGAATTGTTATTTGCTTATAAAGTTCTGACAGTTTGATGAATTTTAGGTACAGATGTTCTTGGCAGTGTCCGACATGTTGAGATGCTGTTTAGGTCGAATCTTCTAGCAATTGTTGGAGGTGGAAAAACGCCTAAGTTTTCAGAAAACACTGGTAAATGTTACTCACATTCCTATTTGCGTTCAGGCCAGTATGCTACTATTTTTATTCGTATATTTATACAAATGGTTTTTAGGGTTAGGCCTACTCACAGGCATCATAGAAATTCCAGGGACCTATCTGCATGTGGACTAGTTTTCTTGATTTAAATTTATTTCTTGGTCTGAACCCTATATTTTACTAGGGCATAACTGAGTAGACAATTGCCACCGAGTATAGCGTATCGTTGCACTCTAGGCTATGACAATATGTTTATTATTTAATAACTTTATGTGTGAAAAAAATGTAAAACCTTGTTTTGAAATATGAAGGTATCAACAAAGTCTTTTCTCGCTAATGTTTACCGGAAAGTGGTGGACCCAATCCAAGTGGGAAAATTACTGATTAGGTTGCCACCTGGGAATGCAGCTAAAAGGAATTAAAATATATAAATTAACATCATTATTTTAAAGAAAATTCAATGGAATGTTAAGTTCTTGTTTAATTAATCAATAACTTATAAGTAAGTCCGTTAGTCCTAAATTTATTTGATGAGAAATATTATTTTATATAAAAAGTACTCTGTGTGCATACATTTTTAAAAGTTGTTGTTCATTTAGGCAAGCAGAAGCACTGTTGAAAGACGTTGATTGATCATGCTGAAATGTCTGTCCGTACACCCTATTGGTGATTGGACGTGTTTGAATTCCATTTTAATGTTTTCCTGAAAGTGTTTTGACATGACTTGTTCTAGTTCTGATTCTGGATGATTCAAAGTCTGATGTGGAGAAGAAGATCGTCTTGGAATTTAGATTTTCTCAGCCGGTGCTTTCCATTAGAATGCGCAAAGACAGGTACCATCAAGTTTCAGTTTGTAGGCCTAACATTTGTCATATTTAGCAGGGGCTGAACTGGGAGCATATCTGAGTAGTTTACGTTGGAGGGTGCTGTATAAAACTTCCGTAGTATTAGCATTAATAATAATGTTGATAAGCATTATCGAACTGGTGGAAATTAATTGGATCAACCTGGCATTGTTTACAATTATCTTAAGTGCACAATTGGCTTTGATATTTTGCTTTTATATGCTAATAAATTTATTAATATGCACAGGAACCTCTTTCCAACATGCCTTATTGCAATGTAACATGGTTGAGGAAAAAATTTTAATTAAACTTTATAAAATGCTTTTTTTACAACACACCTTATTGTAGGGTTAATTTTGATGTGCTTCCAAAGAAAGTGCCATAAGGATTTTTCACTGTAGTTTCATGTCACAATTGAAAAGGTTTCGTAGGTCTATATGCTTACCGATACCTTGTCAATCAATGTCACCATTTTTTATTATATATCTTCAACTTTCTGAAGTGTTGGCAGATCCTTGATTACTTTTTCCAGTCTACACAGTGTTAATGGTGATGTGGATTAAGTATTGAACATTGATTTTTCTAAGTATCTGATTTGATTGACTTCTAATTTAGCATAGGTAATTGTTTTATTTTTCAAAGAGCTTCATCCATCTCAGTTTCTGATCGATTGTGGGTGTGGTGCCAATCCTGGGTTTATATCGTTTTTTTATCTGTTGCATGAAGTGGTCTATCAATCATGCAACTGCACTTTCTATATTTATCAGTATCAAATGGATTTCAGCACATATAACCAGAAAGGCATGGCCGTATTATACAGGGTTTGAACATTACTAAAGTCTGAGGCATTGTCCACCCTCATTCCTAGCCATACTTCTGGAGTAAGTGATCAGCAATTAGGTTTGAAAAATATTGATGTTTACATGTTTTTGTTTTGTTTTTTGCACATGCTATTTCTATGGTATTGCTCTTAACTCTAGGTTGCAGACATCCAAGTGATTATGTTTAATTGAATCATACCAGACTACATGGTAAGAGCGTGGTAATAGGCTGTAGTGTAGGTGGTCATTTCTGCTTGGCTTTGTGTAAATATTTACAATTCCCTAATTTTTTATCATTATGTTGCAGGTTAATAGTTGTACTTAGGAATCAAGTACATGGTTTTACTTTTCCTAATGATCCCAAGCTGAGCTTCAGCCTTGATACAAGAGACAATCCAAAAGGTTTGTATTTCGAATTGCTTGCAATTGATAACATAAATGAGTGTGCAGTGCATATAATTATTATGTCTAATAACGACCTAACCTTTATGAGGGGTCAGCATGCAATCTTGCTCTCTTTTATGCTGTGCCTTGTTTATTTTTTTCTCAAGCATTGTCAAACAAAGAAGTTTGCATATCGTTACGCTGAACAAAACATTGATATCATTATTAGTTTTTTATTTTGCATATAAAGGAAATGTTTAAAGTAACACTTTTCTTACAGTTGATAGATGCTAGAGCATGCTGAAGTGTTTGTATTTTAAATTATTTAATTTAGGTCTGTGTGAGGTCTGTCCAACTACTGAAAACTACCTGTTAGCATTTCCAGGTTTCAAATGTGGCTCTGTTCAATTAGTAGTAAGTGCGAATTTCAATGTTCTTTTTCATTTTGCTTTTTAATCATTTAATTTTTTTCATCTAGTTTATGTTACTGTCACAGGAATATCTGCTGCCACTCCTTGTTTTGTATGTAACTTTGTGGATTGTGTGGTAAATTGGTTATTGAAACAGAATTTTTGAAGTTTGTCAATGCCATCTGCATTTAGAGAAGAGGACTATTACCTGCATAAACAGCATATATCATGTGTGCATTTATTTGCTACGCTGTTCTCAAAGTATGCTAAGAAGACAAACTCAATAGTTGACGTTTTTTTATTACCAAAATTTGATACCGCCCTTCTTCCAAAATTTTTTGCTCAGAAGTGCACACACACACCTCAACGGCGCAATTGCGGTTGTACTGCAGAGCAATTGTGCGCAAAAGAGAGTTGCTCAAGGTTCCTACACAGTGACTCCCTGGACGAGGTCGAACCCGCTTGCTCAGCGCACACTGAATGTTATGGGCTGACCGCTCTAACCGATCGGCCACTGTGCCGATTTTGTCACTGAAAGAATATTTCTCTTCTTGTGCACTGGATGGTCTTTCTGGATATCTTCCTAAGAACAGCTGAAGTGAACTGCCTGATGAGAGACATTTTTCTTATCTTTCAATACACTGTTAGACACCCATGTTTCAGTTTATTTTCCAAATTTCAAATGGTTGTATGCGTGTACTGACTGCATATACCATATGCAGACTGTTTCACTTTCTCAACATACATGTTTGACACACAAAAACACCTTTATTTAGGTCAGTTAAATGTTTCTTAATGAGGCACTTGTAAGGACTAATGAAGGGAACTATATGACATTTCTTGCTGGATAGTTGTAGTAATTTCGGTTTAATGACACTATGTGATAACAAAGATCAATAGCATTACCCTCCTCCTTTATCCAGGCTTAGGCTTGGCACTGCCAGAGTACAAGAAGTAGCAGAGATTTATGGATTCAGTGATACAACTGAATTTATACAACATTCGTTCTTGCAGAAATCATAATTTTTTATGGATTAATCAGATAAATAGTTACATTATAAAATATTTTTTTTGACAGGATATGTCTGTTACTGAGAAAAGTCAATCTAGTGCTCCATTAACCATCCAGGCTCATCAGAGTGAGATTGCTGCACTTGCCATCAATGAACAAGGATCGCTGATCGCCACTGCTTCTAGAAAGGTGTGTAAACCTTCGTTTTAACAAGGCTGTACCGAATAGGTGGTTTCACTATTCTGCCAAATACGAATGTTCGGACAAACTATTTGGCCAAATACGAATAAATTGTCAACTGACAAATTTCCAATGTGAGCAAAGTTTAACTTCAGTAAATTTTATGCATAAACTAAAAGTAAACAAGTTAACTACATGCAATATTTGCATCGTTCTGGAACTAATTTAATTAAACTTAGAAATGAGACGGTTGACACTGCGATACTGTGGTTTAGGCAGTAGACGGTTGCTTCAGTTCATTCGATTTAGTAGCCGCCGCTTGTGCAGTAACAGATGTCTTGTGACCACTATTCGTATTCGGTCCGACCGCTACTATTCGGCCGAATACCGAATAGCTGTTTGGTCCACTATTTGGCTCCAAAGTGAATACGAAGTGAATATTCTGTACAGCCCTAGTTTTAACCTTTTATCTAACAGCAAATCAAACACATTTTCATACTCACTGTGATACTATGTCTTAGTCTGCTATATATACTTTTTACTGAATTTATTCTGCCTATGTTGAACTAAATGGGTAAGACAAGCCAGTTTAAATCTGAATTTTTTAGGCGTCCAAAGCAGAGTTCATGAGTTTGAATGAAAGGATGAAACAGAACCACGAGTAGTTTGGATACGTTGAAGCCTATGGTCTTCATAATAGGACAGTGGTTCTCAAACTTTTTAGACCTGCGATTCTCTGATAATATTTCAAAGGTTGCGGCGAACCCCAATTTTATAATTGATTGGGTTACTGCCTCACCGCGTTTTCACTACAAAGCACTTCACTTCTTATCATTTGATAATCCATACACCTCATGTATGACAGCATAAAGTATTCAATCACTACGTGATAGAACACTTTATATTTGTTGCTGGTAATAATTTTATTTAAAAAGTAAATATTAATACAGTTCAGTGGTTAGTTTAATAATCATGATTACATAAATATTAAATCTGAGAAACTACATAACAACTGTTTTGAAACAAATTCTTGAAGGTTCGAGCCATCCACAGGTTGAGAACTGCCGTGATAAGATATGCCTACCAGAACAAAATTGACATCGTTAAGAATATGATAGAACGATGAATTTGGTTATGGTTGGAGTGAACCTCTCCATATGCTTAATTTTCTTTTGTTAGGGTACGTTGATTCGTGTTTTTGACACTACTACTCGACAATTGACTAATGAACTGCGCAGGGGAACAGATACTGCTTTGCTCTACTGGTAAGTCATCATATTTATTCATTGTATGATTCACTAGTAGTTTTGAGAAATTACCTGTTTTTGTCTTCTGATTTTGAGGCAAGTAGAGACCTTTGCATCTCATGTTTAGCAGTAGTTTCTAAAGAACAAATCTATTAGAGTGGGAATATAGACATTATATGTGAGCTTAGAATTTCTACTTTAGAGTTGCATGCAGAGTATCTAAATGGTGGAGATAATGTTTAAGTTTTCTATTTGGCTTGTAAACATTTTTCTTTATTTATGTGTTTTGTTTTCAGTTTTAAGTAGGATTGTTAATATTGGTTTTGTGGGCAAACCGATTATCGGATTTAAAAAACCGATTTTAAACTGATTATCGGTTTTTACTGGTGCGTTAGAGACATCCGGTATGACCAAGCTGGGGTGCTGTGTCACCTTGGCTTCGGAGTTTGGTTGCCACCTCAACTACTAAGCTTGTCGGCCCACCGAATAGATCCCACTGTCCTATCTACGTTCTACAATTGGATCTCTAGTATCGAAAGTGTAGGCCTACTGGGCATAGTACGGCCTGTCTGAAGCGGACTGATCTTATGTGTCCGGTTATAGGTCAGACGTAATAGGCTCTTCGCTTCCATCGGGCTCACCAGTCATGAATTAGAACAATCAGTGCTGCACTTTTTGACTGATTAAATTTCTGACTACATTATTTTGTAATATTTCTAGCTTAGAGAGAACTGGATGATTGAATGATACTCTTGACCATTAAAGATTATTTATTGGTCACAGTTGAGACTAATGTCTGCTTACAGCATTAACTTCAGTCGTGACTCTGCATACCTCTGTGCATCCAGTGATAAAGGAACCATTCACATATTTGCCATCAAGAACACCAGCTTAAACAAGACATCCACGTAAGACTTATTTATGTCTTAATCCTTGGAGATTTGCAATTGTCTAGTGGCTTATGTGCTGGACTATCAGTAGTATGGTTTCTAGTTCAAATCTCTGCCTGTCAGGGCAGAAATTTCTTGTATGATTTCGTCTTCACTTGTTGCACTCTAGGCCAACTAAGCAAGTAAGTAAGTAAGTAAGCATATATTCTTTATTGAACCAACTGCATAACTGCACTCTGGTGTACAATGCATTTAAAAGTACAGCATTCTAATTTAAAAACGATTTAAAGCTGTAAGTGCTCTAATATGCCAAGCAAATTTCTGTCGACAGTAACGGCCTTTGTTGTCATAGACTGTCGTTAAACTCTGGATCCATAAAAAAGAATTGTCGCTCTAGATTGTCTGCCTGTGGAATAACAGTCATGTGGTCGTGGGGATTAGGAGGTCGTCTTTAAAATAGCAATACATTTAAAAGTACAGCATTCTAATTAAAAAAGAATTTTCTCTCTAGATTTTCTGCCTATGGAGTAACACGATCATGTGGTCATGGGGATTAGGACATTATCTTTTAAATAGCAGTATATTTAATAGTATAGCATTCTCATTAAAACGGATTTTCACGCTAGATTGTCTGCCTGTGGAATTTCACGGTCATGTGGGCATAGGGAGTAGTAAGTACATTATCATTGGGAAGATCAGGCAGTGAAGGATGGCTGGAAACCTGCCTTCAAATGCTGAGACTATGTAGAATGAAGTCGCTAACACTTTATGCCCATGGCTGTCTCTGGGACTAGCTCTAGGAACTGATCTGCGTCTTCTGTTCGTAAGCCCTGTGATTCACTGATGCTTCCTGGAGTAAAAAATTCATATTTTGGTTAACTTATGGCACACTGTCGTTTGATTGCCGTGCATGGCTAGAAAAGAATGTCTGATTCATCAAAGCTAGAATACTTCCTAACAGATATATTTAACCAGGTTTATGAAAATGTCAAACGTGTCTGCTAATCTAGTGCATTTTCCTACTTGAATGTTGTATGGGAATAATTTTATTGTGTTGTCTGCTTTTCACAGCTTTAAAAAGATTGGTTTTCTGGGCCAGTATGTAGAATCTCAGTGGGGTCTGGCAAATTTTACAGTTTCAGCTGAATGTGCCTGCAAATGTGCCTTTGGGTCAGGAAATTCTGTCATTGGTAAGGTGTCTTTATTATCGCTGACTTAATATAATTATGTGAAAAGTTTTGGCACAGTTTTCTTATGCAAACCGTTATCAGTATGTAATGTACTTCAAATGATTGAGCATTCTCCTTACAAAATAACGTGTGGTTCCGGTCCTCTCGAAGATGGTCGAGCGAGAGTTAGTCGAGTTATTTCTATCCTTCGTTCCTGAAACCGCCCCTGTCGGACCTCTTGGCTGACCAATGTGCCTTTCATCCGATCGGCTCCGCTACTGCTCTGCTGATTGGAATCCTCCACCAGGTCAGCAATATGCTTGGAAATGAAGACTATGTACGACGCTGATGAGTTGTGGGCCGTTCAGGCACGGGCCACAATAAACCTACGGTTGAATACATCTAAGTCGAAGGAGATGATTGTTGCTCGGCATCTGCCCCCTTACAGGATACTGAAAGAATATCTTTGGTGTCATCCTGCAAGGGGACCTCCAGGTCATCTCAATAGATTATTGGGGACGTGCACCGCTTCGCTACATGCATCGAGGGTGCTGCGCAGCCATGGGCTTCACTCAGACTCTGTCGGTAGTCACTGAGGCGACTACAATCTCTCGCCTCCTTTATGTTAGTTTACTTTTATGGGATATCTAACTTTCATTTTTTCTGGTCTTTGTAACATTAATGTTATTTGCTGCGGATTGTCAGCTTGTCAAATAAACGAAGACATCATAATAATGGCCTATAAATGTGATTGTTTCCTTTGAGAGTTTTTTATACCCAATTACCCATGCACTATTCGTTATGACAGATACATGTAATTATCAGACATTAATTGCTTGTCAATCATAAGTGACTTGGAGACGGCAGAATATAAATCTTTTTATTAAATGGTCCCAAGTCAGAATTGCAAACCTGTGCAAGGATGATGCAATTAAACGGATCACCGATGTAATATACGCTGCTGAATTTCTCGCTGTACTGCTGTAAGTACAACAATGATCTAGATATATTAGAAAAACCTGTTAGGAAATAACTGCATATTGCACACTAAATTTATTTAGATGGGAATCGTATTTATGCATAAAAATTTGCACATGTAAAATTTGTGCTGTGACGTGTCTGCATTTTGCATTGTAGCTGTCTGTGTTGATGGTACATTTCACAAGTTTGTTTTCACACCCGAAGGCAACTGCAACAGAGAAGCCTTCGATGTCTATTTAGACTTAGACGATGATGCCGAGTTTTGAGCTTGACCAGAATTCACAACTCATATACGAACACTCAAATTGAATATTTCTTAAATAAGAGTCTAAGAATTCAAGGCCATCAAATGTGATGTAAGAGAATGTATGTTATACATCATTGATGTATTTGCTTAGAAGAAGCGTGCCAGCTTGGTCAGAGGAAGAGAAGTTTTGAGGTGCTGAAGAAACGTGCAATTTCGAATATACAAGCGAAAACTGTTCTGAGCATAGGGTCCTCAATGCAAACTAGCAATCTTATCTGTTCATTAACTTGCACATTTATTTGGATTCATTGACCATATTGGTCATTTGATGGATTTTAAAAGTTATTTTGATTGGATGAAATTGATTGATTGATTGAAATCTGAACCATTGTTGATATGTTATGTATGTAATAACCATGATCAATGCATTCACAGGTAACCACACACAATTGTTATTGGTCTTGGGAATTCTTTTTTCACCACTCTCACAAATTACCAGTGCTTGTTATTTATTAGGAAATGAAAGCTGGAAAAGTTTAGTACAATATAATATGTGTTGATCTATAACTCTATATACTAAGAGGGAGTTGTACCAAATATACTGTAACGTATCTGAAGTGACGTTTGTGCAGAAAAGCAGTCTATGCCTGTACATAGTTTTACCTATGTTACCATTAAATTTTATTAATAGTTTATAGTTATGTGTTATTGCTATATACTTGTGGTGGAAGCGGTAGGATAACCTTGTCCATACATTTCTCAAACAGTTTGAACTTGGATGGATGTTGTTGAATATTAACCGAAACCAGCAACAGACCAGGCCTATTTATGTAGCATATTGACAATACGGCATATGCAATGTAAAATAATAAAATAACAACCTGCCCTATTCTGTAGGTTTGCAACAACAATAATAATAAATATTCGTTTATTGATATACATGGATTGTCACACCGCAAACCATTACAATATGATAGTTGCTTAGTACCAGAGTCTGATTCAATCAAAAGTGCAGCATGTGAACAATTAATTACATGCTCAATGCTCATCAGAAAAGGCAGTATACATAACTTGGTGACATATTACC
Source organism: Bimastos eiseni (assembly GCA_959347315.1). NCBI lineage: Eukaryota > Metazoa > Annelida > Clitellata > Crassiclitellata > Lumbricidae > Bimastos > Bimastos eiseni. Next base: position 26,731,616 of record OY365808.1, read on the forward strand.
ATATTGCTATGCTGCACAGAATCAGGTACCAAAGCTCAATGAGTAGGCCTAAGATCATGTTTAATGGTGACTTGAATTTGATATCTATGTCCCCATAATGGTTGACATCAAGAGAAGGAAGGGCATTCTAATGCAAATTATGGGAGATGGGTATGCATAAATTCAGGTGTTCTCATTTAAAATTGTCATTTAGATATTTCAGCACAGCCTGTAGCTTAAATGCCATCCTCAGTCAGTTGGTAGGCAAACCCTAGATGCAAGTACATGTTCTTAGTTGCATTCATTCAATAATTTATTTAGCGCCCTTTCAAGGTAACTACTTAAAAGTGCTCCCATCTCCAGCCTGGACAAAAAGGTAAGTCTTCTAACGACCATAAAAAACACCGCTACACAATTGAGGGAACAGCATTAGCATGGTAGACATCAGCAAATGGAGGGAAGTAATACCAAATGTGGGTAAGATTTAATTTTTTCAATAAAAGAAATTAATTGAGAAAATGAATGCCAAATTTATCAAACTCACATGTCTATTTTAATTACAGTAGAGCCTACAGTATACTGTTTGAAGAAATATTGAAACATGAAAATGAGAGCTCCAAAGTGATTCATTTTTGTGGACATGTTTTATGGATGACCCCCAAACCAGTAATCATAATGGTGCCATGTAACTTCTTGAGGAAAATATATATGACACCTATGTTATGATATAGGGCTTAATTAAATTGTCCTCTCATTAGTGTTTTCTATGTATCATGAAACTTGATGTAGCACCTGTTAAGTACCTACAAAAATGATAGATATGAGGCTTTAATAAATTTAATAGATCTAAACCAGCGTTTCCCAAACTGTTCCGCAGAACCCTAGGGTCCCATGAGGTGGAGACACATGTCATTGTCATTGATATTAAATTTTGTGTTGTCATTAATCTAATCTAAGTCTAAACCTATTATTGTCTGCATTCTCAAGCATTTATAGGCCCTGCCTGCAACAGAATATGTTAACTTTTGATCAGAGGTTCTGCCAATAAATTAAAGATTAAAAGGGTTCCATGGCCAGAAAAGATTGGGAAATGCTGACCTAGACAATAATGGACAATATACAGTACAAGACATTATCATTCAATGATCAAGATAAGCTTGCATTCTAAAAGTAGCAGCTTTTAAAGTGAGTGGGCTATATTGAATTTCTACTAAATATTCTGCTGATTAACTAAGACTGGTGCTGTTCTTTGTCATCACGCCACAAGTTGAGATCAATGTCAGGAATTTGGTCACAGTCAATTTCAGTGTTGAAGGCATTAGCCAGTGATGATCTGAAAGACACAAATGCCATGAAAACCAATTTAAATTTTCACCATAGGCAGTTTGACCTAATGTCACATTCACATGTCAAAGTGTCTTGGCAATAGGTAATGCATCAGCGTTAAAACTGCATTCAAACCACAGCGTGAAATAGAATATTTTTATGTGCTTGTTAAGCTTTGCCACAGAGGAGTCATCGTCTTTTACAAATGCATGGCTGTCTCTTAGAAGGATGCATAATCATAGATCTATTACACTACTTTACTCAGTTGTTTGTGTCAAACAAATAGCATACAGACTGTAACTCACATTTGTATGTGCTTAAAACAAGTGCTTAAACATGTCAGCTGACATGTTTGTTTAGAAGTTTTGAGAGCTTGGCAATACTCAGCAAGTTGCAAGCAGGAAACAGTAAGCTGAAGCTTTATTTAATAAGTTTTATAGGATAGAACTATTTTATTAGGTATCAATAAGCCTATGCTTTGTATTACAAACAGACCGATAGTCAGACACCTATCCAAAGGACTGGTATAAATAATGTTTGACGTACATGGACTTGATTGAAAAACACGCAGTTCATCATTAGTGAAAGAATAGTTTGTGCTAAATGCGATATTACACATAAATCATTCCTCCCATCAATAACACATAATTCATTTGTCCCTTCATCTGAAGTTAACAGGTTTAATGTCTGACATTATCATTTTATGTAAAAAACAAAACTGTTATAAATATGATCAAAACCCTTAGGTTATTCAGTGGGACCATTGCCATTGGACTGATGCGGTCACAACTTTGGTTGTTTGTCACTTCCAGGGCTGTTAACAATACTGGAAAAAAGTATTGCAAGAGCAATACCAATACTTCCTAATTAAAAGTATCATAATACCAATACTTTTTCTGAAAAGTATTGCAACACCAATACCAATACTTTTATCAATACTTCTCAATATGCTTGCCTAATTCGATCTTAGCATATATTATAATTCATGCACTGATAATAATTATAGAAAATTTCCCAAGGAATCGCATGGGTCAATCACAAGGAATCTAGATCAGAGGAAAGGTTACTCATCAAATTTCCGTGTACATGCTTTTCTCTTAAACACAGACGTCACCAAAATCTAAATTTTTCTTCTATTTGAAAATATGGTGTTTTGAACCTCTAACGGCATTTTTTTAAATTTTGCTGATGTACCCGGTAGTCATTTGTAAATTTGGCCTCACGACTAAAGGTTGATGAATCAGGTTGCTATTTTGAAAGGATCTCAAATTTCTGGCTCCTGAATATCGGAAAAAAACTGATGACATGAAGGAACATGGGGTCTTTCCAGTCCTGTGCATATTGGTACTGTGCCAATCACAATGTCTTTGAAGTAGCCTTCAGGCAAGCTGTTCGAACACAATGCTCTGATATCGCACTTGCAATCTTCGTTTCCTCAGCCCTATTCAATTTCAAGATCAACTAAATTCGCAAACACTCTAAAATTAATTGGGCAAGCCACTTCTACAAGTGAATGCAAAAGGACATAGGCCTACTTCTGTCATATCTCTATTTATAAATTATTCCATCTGTTCGCACCAAGGTTTATATGGCCGAAAGAGGCTACATATAGGCCTAAACTTATCAAAGCGTAACGATTGACTGCGTATTTCTTGAGAAATCTTATAAATTTCAGAGAGAAAAAGTATTGGTATTAAGTATCGCTGACACGCTAAAAATAGGTATCGCGATACACACGCAACACCAACAAAATAAAACTATCGCAATACTCGCTGCGATACTGACACAGTATGGGCGATACCAAATTATCGCGATACTTTGTCAAGTCAAGTCAACGACTTCAAAGTTCGAATGCTTTTGGACACCCTACTCTAGTTCTGGCTAAAGGCAGGATTACAATACTTTATAAGCCAGAGGTCATTGACAGATGATTAAGATGGAATTAAGACTTATGCATATATAAAGACCATTTGGATATGGTACTCAGATGGATATGTGTAGTATTGCTGATGCAGGTAGGTATGAAAAGAACTTTGAGAAAATCATCATTTGCAGAAGGTAATGAGCATTCAAACAGGATAAGGAACCCACCGGATGTAACTTGGTGCCTTTCCAGGTTGCAAGAAGACAAAAGGATGAATCTGGTCAACCGAATCTGCATTTGTGCACAGAATTCGTGCAAGTGTTATCTTCCTGATCTCCTTCAATTGATCTGTGTTCATACATTTTGTGCAATAGAACAATAACAAGAGTTTAGTCATGTACATAAATTAAAAATGGATCAATAAACTTAATATAAATTATTGAGTGCCAACCTTGAAATTTAAGATGAATAATGAAATTAAAATTAATTTGAAACCATGGCAAACACATTAAATCTCATGAGCTATTTGTTTATAGGCCTACACTTAAAGGTCTAAGAGCAAGGAAGTAGGTGAGCCATTAATGCATGCTAGTTGCATGCTGATAAGTTGGCCACTATTTACATGATCTACACATTTTGTTTTTAGTCACTCTGTATACATGATCCATGTTCAGAGTCTGATCTCATGGAATTGGTCTTCCAATCATTCTGTGGATCTCAGGTGGTTCTAGACAGTTCTGATGTACAACATCATGAACACTGTTGGCCACAGTAAAGTAATTTGTGTTTTTCTAATACCCTTTGACAATGTTTCCTGTGGTCGTCGTTCATGGCCAAAACTGTTTGAACAATGCAGAACTCAACTCAACTCATTTCATAGTACCTTCTTTTCATTTAAAGGAGGAACTACCATATAACTGTCTCATATGACCGAGGTTGAACCGGGAGCGCCTCTGAGTAGATTTCTTGAAGAGGCGCTATATAAAGTTTCATTGATTGATTGATTGCCATAATTCTTCCACATTTGGTACAAGTACCAGTACAAAAACGAGCTTCTAATGTGAATTGCAAAGCATGTTTCAGAATGTTTTGAGTTTCAGACAGTTTAAAATTTAGAATCATATAGTCATAGAAGACTTACCTTCACTGAATCCATTTTCTTTGTTCTCATACCATAATCTGTCACCTTTGCGCAAATTCCTAAATGATCTTGCAATGATGCATCCAAATGATGGCCCGACAACAGCGTCATCTGCGGGATCTTCAGAGACTCCACCAATGAACAGGTCAATGTCATCAACATGTCTAAGCAGGAACCAAAGCATCCAGAAAATGTCACGTTCCTTTGCCAACCAGGGCTACAGAAAATTGTGACAAGGGAAATTAAAAATTAACTTAACCTTTCATAAATTAGAACACATCAACTGACTAGTTCAGATTTTTTGGCAATCACTCAGCTACGATGGCACAATTATTTAAAGAATAAAGGGAGTACTTAACTAACAACTAGTATTCCCTTAAAATAATTAGTATTCATTTCACACCTAGGTACCCTAGTTAGCAACAATAGTAAGAGCATAGGCCACATCTCTGCGAAAGAGAGCATGTGGACAGCAATTCGCTTTCCAATGCTGGCTTAATTAAGAAATGTTAATCTCACGATCCTTAAATGGTGTGGTGTCCATTCAAACGGATGAGCGGAGGTAAAGGATCTCATCCGATCAGACTCTCATTGAAAAATGAGCAGGGTCGAGGCCATATATGGTCACTTTTACATCTAGGCAAACTCAGATGATATTCACTAAAGCAGGAGGTTCTTAACAGGTGTGTCGCGACACACTAGTGTGTGACGAAACGACTGGCAGTATGTCGCGTAAGCATGGTGTGTCGTTCATGTGTCACAAAAAATTGGTGTATCACAGCATACGACAAGGAGTCATAGAATTAAATCAATTGAATTAAGAATCTCAAAAACATTAAAAACTATAAAGTGTTCAATATGAACATTTTCATTCAGAAAAATGTGAGCAATATAAAATTTTCAATTAATAAGCTAGTTTAAAAAATTATTTTGGCAATGTTCACATTATGACAATTGTGTGGTGTGTGGTCAAATTTGGCTGCAGCTTTAGGTGTTGTGCGCCAAAAAAGGTTAAGAACCTCTGCACTAAAGCATCTAATAGTTATAAGAAGTTTAGAATATCTGAAGCAAGTAACTTTAACCGTATTAATATCAAATGTTATCTGTTTGGGTATTGGCCACATATGCAGCAAATATCTCAAAACTGTTTCTTTTGGCTTAGCATTCGAATTAACTTTAGTCAAAGAAAAGTTACAGCAATATGTAAATGTCAGTAATGCTGTCTTGAACCAGTAGCAAGTGATTAGGTGAATGACTCATCACATCCCATTGGTATCGTCATTTAACAAGTGCCAGCAAATTGTTTTTAGGTGCTGAAGAAGTTCAGAGCTTATGCTTGCATTTCTGAAGTCTTGAATTGTAATGTGAATTTTTGTGGTGTTCAGTAAAAGTACCAATCAATCAGACAATAAACTAGTCAATCAAGCAAAGACCTACTTGTAGACCTTACTAAGCACAGATCGGAAATTTGAGTCACGAATTTCATTAGCCAATCCATCAAATGACTTGGCCTGATTCAAACCGCAGAATTTGCGAATGTCGTTGTATGCTAATCAACAATATAACATACAAAGTGTGTCAAAATAAATAATAACTTGTAAATAGTATAATAAGATATGAAATAACTGTTACCTACATTTACATGCTCCAATTTATTCTTCTGAATTAGTTAAGTTAATTCGACTGAAATTGAATTGCAAGTAATTAGCAGTGAATGTCAATAATATTTTTTATCAGTAACATGTCTGAAGATAGAGAAACCTAAGTAACTATATACAATTAATAATAATAATTGTTCAGTTGCTGCAAGGGCAACTGCAATTATAACAACTCAACTGCTGACCACAGAGGTGGTCAGTTCAGTCAAACTCAGTCACTCCTCTGTTATTAGACTCATTTCAATTAATTCAAGGTTCTCTAAAAATAATTTATAAGTAATTTACAGGTCATTCATCATTCATCAGTGCATCTGGAAAATTAGTGCAGAAAGTTACTCATTTCCATTTTTAAATTGAATATCTTTAGTTTTACCATTTTTTTACAGTGTCCATTTTGACTAATTTGCTTACTGCCATTATTTAAACTAGTCATAGATGGCACTAACAAGACTTTGTTGGATTTATGACAATATATACATTGTATAACTGATTTTAAAAATATACATTATTTATTTATGTTATTTATTCCAAAATTTTTATATTGCTCTTCTTCCAACATTTATTGCTTAGAAGTGCACATGCCTCAACGGCGCAATTGCAGTTGTATTGCAGAACAATTGTGCGCGAAGGACTTGCTCAAGATCCCTACACAGTGACGCCTCAGACGAGGGTCGAACCCGCACACTCAGTACACATTGAGCATTACGGGTCGACCGCTCTAACCAATCGGCCACCGTGCCACGCGTTAGTACCTATTATTTTTCCTGAGTCTTGAGAATAATGTTTCTTGAAAGAGAAATTGTTGAAAAATAAATGGCAAATATGTCAAAATCCACAGGAAGCAGAATTATATTGCCTGAATAGCATATTAAAATAGGAAAATGTGAGAAACCTAATAAAACTGTAAGCGTATCATAATCCTGATAGACTAACTTGGCAGACCATGATCACGGCCTCTTTGAATGTTAAGAGACATGAGGTCATGTCCAAGGCCATTTGGAGGAGATGCTGTGAAAAGACTTCGACTGAGCTGTTTGGTGAAAAACCAATCAAACTGCTGGGATGGATTGCGAGCAAGGCCTCGAATCAATGAGTCCATTCCACCATTATGTTGACTGTACAAGTGAAAAGGCTGTTGAAATGTCTGAAATTGCAGAAAATCAAAGAACACAAACATATTATTGCTATGTTTGAGGCACTTTAACAACATAGTATGATGGCAAAAGACAATGTGTCGTTATCAGAATAACATAGTGTTGGCTTAATGAAAACAGAAACATTCACTACAAAACAGTTTCTGCATCAACCAGCACACTTTGCAAGAATCTTAACCTAATCTTGGTGGTAGTTGTGGTGGTTTTGTCTCTTCTCTTCAGGGATCTACATGTTGTTTGTTTCAATCGCTCAAACCACTAATTCACAAGTATCTCGAGTATAATAGTTCAACAAGAAATTAGAAAATATTTACATAAACCAAACTAAGTTGAATATCAGAACTTGTTTCATAACAACATGTTCACTCTCAGACTGTCGATCTAGCTTCTACATCTGGAGTCCTATTGTCTCTCTTGGTTGTCTTGGTCAATTGTTGCTCCAGTCCTTTCTGTGGAGAAAATTCCTCTGCATAAAATTGTCAAGTGACATCAGTGATGTCACTTGACTGATGTCAAGTGACATCAGTGATGTCACTTGACTCGACCCTGAAAGTGAACCTTCACACCAGATTTAACCTCTTTTTACTTTCTACCTGTTCCTGCCAATCATTGCCTCTTTTTACCCTCCTACCTTTAACTTGGTTTGCGTAAAGTTTGTCACGAACGTTGGATCGTCGCAGTTCTATTTACTCTTTTTCAGTATGTTTCTGTCAACATACAGAGCTTAAATTTTGCACACATGTCACACTTGCATGAAATGCAATGTATCAAATTTTTACGGACATAACTCAAAAACTGAGAAAAAAATGACAAAAAATGCAGAAAATTAAATATCGTTTACCCACTCGAACGAGTCCTCCTTGACAGCAAGTCATCATAAAATTTAATGATCTTTTAAGAAAATGGCTCGATTGCATCATCTACCAGATTACCAATGGATCGATTGTGTCATCTACCAGATTACCAAAGTCAATAAAAGAGGGTCCCGAAAAACCCATGTTTTTACTTTCACTTGTTGTCTATTCTGTCCATATTTGTTAATTTCTTTCCACCCAGTCCCCTCCATCTCTTCCTTACTCTTTGGTCATTTTATTCCATTCTCAGTGACCATTACCTGCATATCTGATCTACTGCAGCTGCTGCCTTACTGGTCGACTCTGTCCAGCTATAGTTGTAGGGAACAGCTATGCTGGTGAGTCATTTACCAATGGACCTACTCATCTTCAGTCCAGTCCACATACCAGAAAATTATACACCAATTTGCCATTTATATTTTACTCTATGCATACCCCATTATTATTAATGCCAATAGTGTTCACATAATGTTCAATTATAATCAGTACATTTCCAAAATTATAATTTTCATATCACAGTCATCATCCTTCTTTAGACAATAGTATAATAACATGATTTTCGCCTCACCCAATTGCATTAAAATTTTGAAAATATTAATCAGAGCAAATATGATGTACAAAATATACAACTATACATTAACTTTTTCGCAAATATTTAAATAATTAACACTAAACTGAACATACCTAGAAGTTTTGTTCTAGGATACCAATCTTTGCATATCACACATTCAAACACAAAACATAAACAGTTCATGCAATTCAATCAAGGGTCTCAATATTTACAATTCTAGTTCTTGCAAGTAGTCATGGTTCATGTCTGTGGTGTGGCTCTAGTTAACAATGATTCACCTGTGACACCCGGAGACTGTTGTCTGTATGATTCTGTTTGTTTACTCGCAGGAAACGTTCTTGAACAAGAGTGTGTCCAAAGCGATAAGCGGCTGCAGCAAACTCGTTTGGAATTCTTGCATCAACCGACGGGTCATAGCCTATTTTCACATGCAAAATGCAAACCTTATAATTTATTGTAAATTACCTCAACAGTGTCCAACCTAATGTTCAGAAATATAGGCTACATAAAACAAGTTTAAACACTTAATTTTGTCAACCATTCTTTAGGCACAAGATACATGTGATCTTTGTCTGTGTGACAGCCTGTGGCACACCTAATCATTCTCAGTTTACAAAGCCAGTACATAAAAATGATAGTTGTATAAGGATGGATGTAGGTCACACTGGACACCTCCATATTTTGATGCAAGAGTCTTGCTGAGCATGCCCCAAGATCCGCACTATGCCATTGTAAAATTTTGATGAGGTTATGTCTGGTAAATTTCCTTCAATATTCATGATCATAATATCATTTACAGCAAGAGAATCCACCAAAATGCAACAATATGATGCTTCTTAATTTATTTCTTAACATAAATGTACTACACCGTTTCCAAAAAATTCAACAACTAATACCAAAGCCTAATAACTTCTTTTCTCTGTGTAGGTATGTATGTATGTATGTATGTATGTATGTATGTATGTATGTATGTATGTATGTATGTATGTATGTATGTATGTATGTATGTATGTATGTATGTATGTATGTATGTATGTATGTATGTATGTATGTATGTATGTATGTATGTATGTATGTATGTATGTATGTATGTATGTATGTATGTATGTATGTATGTATGCGTGAAGGTGAATATTTATATAACACCCTCGAGGTACTTCTCAAGAGTGCACTGCTTCATTCTCCAATGTAGCTTGCATGGCATTTCTGGACTTAACATAATGAAGCAATCTCCAGCTCCAGATCATATGATTTACATGAATAATTATAACACACAACAACAATTATTATTATTACTTGCATATTATGTAATATATTTTAAAATATATATATTGCATAACAATTGTTGCACAATCTATATTACATGATACACAATTTGAGTATCACATAGTAAAATAATAATAAGGATCAATAATTATCATTACTATTATTAGTATTATTCTTGTCCTAACATATTAATGATAACTCAGGAAAAAACATAATAAATGCACGAGAAAAAATGATTTATGTCTGCTATAGTTATTATTGTTTTTCTTGAATTGAAACTTGAACTAACCAGTGAAATAACCATTAGCCAAAAGGCTCAGTTCAAATTTCTCGATATTAGCTGGGCCCACAACCAGGGGAAGAAATTCATTGAAGATGATGTGCTGGATAGAGGCAATGACAATCTTCCGTGTCTCCTGGAAAAGTCGTTCTCCATTCCACAGAGGGTTGATGTGGTGCAGCCGCTCCTCAATCCAGTTGTGCTGACGAATAAACAGTATATGGAAAAGGCCAAGTCCCAAATTTTCATTCACTCTTGAATCTCCTGCAGTAAGAATTAGTCAGTGTACACATTATGCATCACTGTAGTTTCATAATATGACAAGAATATTTCAAAATATTTTGATTCAATTATAGTAAGAAGCAAAACGACAATGAAGTGAATATCACATTTATTATATATGTACTGAACGATAAAACTAAATTTAAACGTGCAGAGTCAGTGTGTAATAAGTTGTTGCTGCAAATAAACATCGATCACTTCTATTTCCATAGAAATATAGAGTTTATCAAATTGCAATAGTTTTTGCTGTTAAATTACATTAAATTAATTGCAATGCAACTGAAATAATAGATTTCACAAGTGTAAATTCTATGTTAAATTCATAATATTCTGTCAAAATACTTATGAATAATAACAGTTAAGATCTTAAAGCAACTGCAGACAAAGATCTGCTGCAAAAAATAGTCGAAGCAAATAAGTCGAAGAAATAAGTCGAAGAAATAGTCGAAGACAAAAAGTCTATTTGATACAGAAGCATTCAAGTTGCTAAAACTAGTTCTCTAAATAAACAATTAAAACAAGATATGCAATATATGAACTTTCTCAAACAACCAGACCAAGTTCTCTCCAAACCTGCTCTGAAACATCCAAATTTTTTTTTCACTTCCTGACAGAATGATGCATTGGTTTGTGTAGGTAGAAGTGGTTTCTGATTTCCAAAAGGATGCTCAGCCATTGCCATCCTACCACGTCCTGTGGGCATACAACTAACACTTGCATCTCAGCCACATCATCATAATAATCACCACCACCATCATCATCGCCATAACCAAGAATTTAATCAGTTATACATTTACTGAGAAAACAACATAAGACAATCAATAAGGAAATTTTCTATGTTTTAGTGTTTCCAGAGAAGCAATCATTGCTATAAATTGAGCCTAAACCATTTGTGGCATTATTAATGGCGATAGTCCAAGCCTATGACGGACGGTCTGCTGGTCTCAGTTCCAAACTGATGGAAGCAAAAAGTAAAGTAAAAAATCATGGATGCTTACCTGGCTTCGTTAACTCCCGAAGAGAATCAGAATCGTTTTTGGAACTGCCATACAGCTGTGAACCATCAATCCAATGTGTCACCTGGTTGAGCTGCTCACGAGTACCTGCAGTGGCAAAACATTATGACAGACTAGACTTGTGATCAAAGATTGAAAATGATGAAGAATGGAACCTTGAGAAAATCGTGAGATGTAGCCATAGCAATAATAGTTTTTGAGATGGCAGTTTAGGCTTTTTTCAAGTTTCAAAAGTGCCAGAACAGGTCCTTTTCCAAGCTCTTCCTGTAACACAATTCCATTCTGTGTCCCTAACTTATCTTCCTTTTAGTCTTATCCGAACACTGTAGTCCTATTCCTTTGCTAATCAACCAGTCAGATGGCACTGATCTTGGTCTTCCTTTTGTCCTTTCCTTCTGCATCAACCTTATTTACTTATGACTTACATATTTAAGGCATCTACAGGTAGACTTATCACTTGGTACCTACTTACTTACAGTCAATGTATGTCGGATTCATAAGCTTTCTACTTGTACCATCATATAAGAGTCTATATCTCTGATTCATATAAGGCTATAACATTCCTAGTGTGGTCTTCCACCACACCACTCTTCATTTAATAGACTGATTTTCATTACGACACACTACACTTTCGACTCAATGCTGCTCTGTTGATTTCAACATACTTGCAGTTCTGTCAAGATGACAGAATTGTTTCACTTGATTGTCATAAAGCTTCTAAATACTGCAAGTTTATTATGTTTTCTATTACACACTTATATCGCAGTTAATCAGAAATCTCCTTATTTCTTCATAAATTGCCAGTAATCAAAATTTCGTAACACAAACACAGTTAACTCAATTTTGCAACCTCAACCTTTCCGATCATCTGCCACTAATTATCAAGTCAAAATGACAGATCTAAATACATTTAAACTGGTCTGCTTAATTAAACAATTGATTTAAATGTAATGTAAGACATTCTTCTGAATGAGTTGAGAAAGATCAAGATGAAGACAGTCTGCACAAGCAACTATTTTCCTAGACATGTACTTTGTGCCACATCATGTCATAAGACGTCTTGATATGGTGTTGCATAGGACAGTCTTCTCAACCTTGATGTTACCATTCAATAGCCACTGCAGTCATTCCGGTTCATGCAGAGAGATGTTATGAGCAACCAATGTCCCACTTCCCACAAAGTCCAAGTCAAGAAGTGGACATCAAAGACCAGGGTCGATTAACTTAGTAAGCTTCGACCTCAACCATGAATATTAAACAGTGAGTCCCAATATCCAATGTGGCATTAGCCATTAAAACATTAGTCGATCTGTTTCTTGAATTCCATGCAACTGTTCCTTGTTAGTTGAATTATGCTAGCTTGCAGATATCCAAATCAAAATATCTGACTGGATCAAGCAATACAGGTAGTTTAAGACCATTTTGCTTAATCATGGTCTTAGTCAGACTGAGAGCACATTTTATGAGATTTGTTAAAAATATGTCAAATAGAAAGGACTTGAAACTTCAATTACTTTATCCCCAACTCCAGTCCTTTACAATCAGGTCGCAATAAAGGCTATCTATGCCACTGAAGCTGCTCATGGAGATTAATTCATTTTTAATCTGATATAATTTAGTTTGTGGATGTTCTACAATATCACTGTCCTAATAAACAAGGATTCAAAATGCTAAATAAGAAATAAATCTTATGCAATGTTGACTAAAGTTTCTATTGCAAGCTAGATACTGACAATCAATTGGTCAAATACCAGGCTGGCAGTCAAGAGGTGGAACCTCAAGAGATCTGACAAATTTAAGACAGCGATTGAAAGGAAAGTCAGAGTCATCGTCTGGTACTGGAATCGGCCAGCATGCCCTCATGCCCTTCTCAGATGACGACGTCTGGCATCCATCGTTTCCACACTTCACTTCAGCCATCTCTGCAAAGCAGATGACATCAACAAAAGATCTGCCTAAATATCATATAAAAAAATAAGGCAGCTGAATTTTCAACCATGAATCCTAAACAGTGAGTCCCAATATCCAATGTGGCATTAGCCATTACAACATTAGTCAATCTGTTTCTTGAATTCCATGCAACTGTCATGGACATTGTTAGATGAATTATGCTTGCTCGCACTACTCCAAATCAAGGAATTACTTCTTGTCTTCTCTGTGCTTGAAAATACAATTATTGACCTGTACAACTTGCTAGCAGGTGTTTTGTTTGTAGAAAACATCTTACATTTAGCAAAAATACTGAAGCAAAGATGGGAGGTTTTATTTTGACCAAAGTAAAAGAAAAGAAGTCAGTCATTCAGTTAATCAGCCATCATTTGATTCATCAGTGCTCAGATGTATAGAATGGCCTTTGTCAGCCCTACTTGCAAGGCTGAATGGGCATTAATGCCCCATAGAGGGTTGTGCAGCTTATTCTTCCTCTCAGCCACTTACCTCCACTGGCCATTGGTATCTTTGAAATGGCTGTTCTTGTTATATCATGGTCAACAAACTGGCCAAAAAATACAAGAGCCATGGATATGTCATGATGTGGTCTATCCAGATCTGCCAGGGCGTTCAAACTGATAAAGCGAGCACTTGGAAGTGGATCACCAGTCACTGAAAGTCGCATCTCTTCAATTCCTAAAAACAATTCCATTCCAGAGAAATGAATCTTCAGGCAAAAGAAGACATTGTTGAAATGTCTAAAGTACACTATAAGGTTTCAAAAGTGAAAATTTTAGGTGGTCCACCAGTCTCATAGTGCTTAAAGTTCCTGCATATAGGCACACTAAACCACCAGATCTACACAGACATCATTTATAAAACGTGACCTAGGTAGACACTGCCATCAGGCATATGTTAAAAATTGAGACTAAATATTGAAGCAATACCAACAATGATTGCATCTGAATGCAGGCTGGATCCTGCCCTAAATTCCACACCAAAGGAAGAGGGCCCTTAATGGTTGGCACTAGAGAAGTCAATGATTGGTCAAGCAAGATCCCAAACATGTGCATTAATGTCATGACAAAACTATTCATTTCACATTATCTGCCTATCCTGCCACATCCAAGTTACAGAACAAACTGTTAATTTGAGGAGAAGAGAGAAGACAGTCAGTGCATTACATTATCAGTCCTAGAATTACATAAAGACTTCATTATAAAGTTAACTACAACAATTGTTTAGTAATATTATATTATCATCAAATGGTAAATTCATAAATGATATGGCATACAATCACTTGCTTTATAACTATTACCGATACGAGTGATCTACCATCTAACCATCACTGTATTTTGGCAGTAGCAGTCTTCGAAATGGTGTCATCATACGTCCAATGATTGGAGCTTTTAAATTGTTGCACAGACCATCAAAAGTGCGAAATCTCAAGCTGTCACCATCACATATAAAGGTCCTCGGAAACGGGCAGACGTCGGTGTCTGTGACGCTTGGGAGCGCCGTGTCCGGATGAAAGCGGCCTTGCATTGGCCTCAGCATCTCAGTCAGATGCATATCCCGCATCGTTTGAAGAACATGATCAGATGACATTCCAAACCTACAGAACGTTGAACTAATAAAAATAATAAAGGCCTAAAACAACTAACATTTAGGCAAACCCAAGAAATCGATACAACTCGAATTTAGCATCAAGAAAGCATGTCATTTTCGATGCAATCAAACATGATGTATCAGTCTACAGAGCTGTATTCATTTTTATACCATTATAAACACGTAGTCTCCAGCACTAGCAGTCTTGTCAAAAGATTACTATTACTCTGAATATCATAACCCAAAAAACTGTATGATCCCTATTCATCAATATATATAACTTCAACATGTCACTGCAAATATTTTTTGGATGGGGATTTGAGTACTTATGAGCAACTCAGAATCATATATATGGTAGTCTTCCTTCAGCCAAAATAAGACAACAGAAGCAACCTATTCACAGGCATCACATGTAGCTGAAGATAAAATTCAGATAGGTCAGAGATCTAACAATTATAATGCTTTTTTCCTAAAAGGGTGAAGAGAATATGTGATGATATGATCATATCTGTAGACAAAACTAGTCAATTTCAAGACTTTTAACAACCAAATTGGCAAAAATTGGTAAAGTTCATACCTTTTGCCAATCATTCTTAGAGCTTCAATCATTGTCATTGCACTTTCAGCGAGTGACCTGGCATAGAGATTGGAATTCATGAATTCTGATACATGGCTGAAGGCTGGCGAGTCCAGAACATCTGTGAGAAACAAAAAATCAGAAAAATTAAAACTCAACCCAATTACGATTTGAATCTATGGCTAAAATAACGAAAACTCCAGGAATCAGTCTCTACTCATACAGGTACCCATTATTATTCCATAATGTCAAACAATTTGTAGGTTCACCATCCCATAACCAATTTCATACTTCTCTGAATCATACTCCCCATGTATGCATATTATACAAAGTAGGGATGAACCGAAACTCTGTTCGGAACTCGGCTCGGCCCGTGTTTCGTAGTACTCAGCATTACTCGGACTCAGACAAATTATGGATCAGAGTATTAATCTTTCCGATTTTCTCTTTTGAAACGAAAATCGGATTTATTAATTTACAAAACGACAATCGACCTAATTAAGAACACAAGTACTGCTATTATTAGTGCATACAAGTAGCAACTTCCTAGTGTAAACTAAGACCTAACTAGAAACACAAATAATATCATTGCAATATCAAAGCAATAAATTCATAAAGGTTGTGCACACTGCCAAACTAAAAATCAAGAGAATGTGATTTTTTTAAATATTCGAAACTCGGACTCAGCAAAATTGAACTTGCAATACTCGGACAGAAATTCAAGCTCAATTCATCCCTAATGCAAAGACTATTGCCTATGAAGTGTACAGTTCAGTGTTTGAACTCATAACAACTATAATTTTATCAAGTATCTTACAATCAGAAACAGAGAATTGATGATGACGTACGATGATGAGCCCTGTTGGTGGCATTAACGGGTTACCTTGTGTTCTGTTCTAACCGTCAAATCGACAAAGGTAATATTACGAATGAGTAAGACAGTTAGCCCTCACTTATGGGGCTTCTCGACTGTGTAGTGGTTAACGTGCTGGACTGTTAGGTCAGGGCTTCCATCCCTATCATGTTTGTGCCCCTTGTGAAGTTAGCCTATAAGTAAGTAAGTATATTCTTCATTGAAAATCTACTGCTAACTGTAATTGGTGTGCGTAATTCGTCAAGCAGAAAAATAAGCTTGGGCATATAGTGTCCGAATGACAAAGGATTTACAGGCAAGAGAATTTGCTTTAGGTATCATGTTGGCATAGCGACTATACAACAGTTTTCACAAGAGGCAATAGCTGATAGCTGATGTAACACATTGGCTAAATTGCTGATGGTGGTTGAAAATAAGGCTTGAACTGCTTTCCGGCAAAGTTACTCTAAACGTTGGTAGGTTTCCAGTAAATTTCCAGACCATATCCATATCCAGGTCTGGATATTTACTGGAAACCTACCAACGTTTAGAGTAACTTTGCCACACAGAAGAATAATCATTACACTGACCACACACACTGACAAGATGAGACGGTGAGGAAGAGGTGTGGCTACACCTGCCCTAATATGCTGAGACCAAGAAAATGAGGTTGTAATCACTTCAAATTCATAAGAATATGCTCTTTTTATTCATCCTCAAAATATAAGAGGCACCACAGGTAGAGTGTATTAGCAGAGAACTGAAACTTTACATTTGCATTGACAATCCAGGTGGGCAGGCAGAGAGGACTGGAGTGGTACTGATGAGGAAGTGTAGTAAACATAGTAAATGAGTCACTAATGGATGATTTTCCCATAATGAACTTTGCGGTCAATATATTGCATGCGGGTGTTTTGTGTAAAAGAGACTATTTCTTTAATAAAGAAACAAAAAGGCAGAGCATTTTACCTCTCATTTTTTCAATTAAAGTTGACTCGTGAAGAAGTTGTTTTTCCATTGTCTTCTTAGCATGCTTAACTGCACTTGAGAAGAACTTCCTATATTCTAAAATTATGACGACAAATGCACCTCTGCACTCTTTTATCACTTTGTTTCAAAGTAAGTTGACGTTGTATTTATTGAATCGTTAATGACAGGCCATACCCTATGCCTTTCCAGTGGGTAATCTTGGAATCATCTTCAACCATTTCCAATCACAATGACCATTTATCATGACTTTACAACATGCACATTTGATGCCTTTGTTGACTTTGTGAATCATAATATCTTATTGCCAACATATAGCCACTGACATTGTTCACTTGAAACTCAACTATTGTAACTCCTTCTTCTATAACATTGACTCATGAATCTGAAATAATGCACTTAATGGTCACATAATGTGTTTGAAACAGTGTAAAATATTACCAAGAATAAAAATGTAGATTGCATTTAGATTTACCGTTCATTCAAGATTCAGATTCACCAAATTTTTATATATTGAGTGCTTTAAACATCTGGATTTTGCAAACATATTTCAATGCAAATTCACATTTTTCTATTTAGCATGGTTAGGTTTCTTACCTTTGGCGTCAATGTCATTTGGCTCAATGAAAATTTCCCTTGATTTGTATGGAAAGCCATAAACAGTTTCCTGATACAATTGTTTGTGTACAGTGTTATTGGCTTCAGAGATTGGAATGGAAGGTCGAGTTTTATCATAGGAAGAAGCAAAAGGATGTAGAGGCGATGACGGTTCTGCAGTTCCTGAATAAGCAGATGCGTGTAGTGGTCTCTGTTCAGACATAGAAATACCTGGCAATGGTCTCACTTCAGGGATGTTATATTTGATAAACTGTTCCCTTTGTGAAACAGTCTGAGCAGGTACTGGTCTATGCCTACCTTCAGTTCCAAAATGTGTATGTAATGGCCTCTGTTGAGGTCTAGAATAATAGGCAGGCAATGGTTTCTGCTCTGATCCAGCATCAGTATATGCAGGTAACGGACTTGCATCAGAGAATGCAGGTACACTTAATGGTCCTGCATCGGGTCTTTCATCATCTCTAGAATATATCAGTAATGGTCTCGGATGAGCGCCCATATGGGCAGGCAATTGTCTGTCTTCAGAGGCTGACAACGATTTCTCTCCTGGGTTGGCATTTATTGGCAGTGGTCTCTCTCCTGTGTTGACATTTACAGGCAGTGGTCTCTCTACTGGGTTGGAATCTACTGGCAGTGGTCTCTCTCCTGGGTTGGCATTTACTGGCAGTGGTCTCTCTCCTGGGTTGGCATTTACTGGCAGTGGTCTCTCTACTGGGTTGGCATTTACTGGCAGCGGTCTCTCTACTGGGTTGGCATTTACTGGCAGTGGTCTCTCTCCTGGGTTGGCATTTACTGGCAGTGGTCTCTCTACTGGGTTGGCATTTACTGACAGTGGTCTCTCTCCTGGGTTGGCATTTACTGGCAGTAGTCTATGTTTTATTGAATAAGCAGATATGGGTTCCTCTCTGCTTGCCGAATGAGTTGATAATTGCCCCACTTCTGACCTAGAATTATCTGGCCATGGTCTTGCTTCAGAGCCATTAAAAGGTAGTAACTGTATATTTCCAGATCCATGATATGCAGGCCTTTGCTTCTCCAAATATGCATGCCTTTGTTTCTCCAAATATGCAGGTAATGGTCTTTGTTCTTCAGATTCGGAGAATGCAGTTTCTTCATTTTCTGAATGTACAGCTACTGGTCTTCCTTCGGGCCTTGAATTTTCAAGCAATGTTCTACTATCAGAAATGTTATATTTAGGTCCAAAATATACAGATGGTTCCTGTGATGAGTTGTCATCTTCATGGTAATGGTTGTGATTATGATTATTGCTGTGTTCAAACAATTGTCTGTGATCCTCTGAATACGTAGTTGCCTGTCTCATTCCTGAAGCCAAGAGAGTGGAAAAGGGTTTCAGAGGAGATCCAGAATATGCAGGTCTGTCACCTTCTGAGCCTATGCCAGAACGTAATTGTGGATGTTCTTCAAAATGTGATAGTGATAGAACCTCCTCAGATTCAGAATATGCACCAAGTGGTTTTTCTTTGGAGTTGATAAATATGCCAGTATCAGTAGGTCTATCTGTCACAGAATGTGATGAGAGTCGTCTGTATTCGGTAGGGGACTGCGCAGGCCTCGACTTCTGTTCACCAGAATTCGCACCTTCAGCTAAAGGTCTCTGCTTATTTGTGTGAGAAGTTAATGGTTTCGAGTCGAAAGCTCTGTGAGTAGGCACAAGTTTCTCTTCAGATTCCAAATAAGCAGACAGATTGGCTTGATCAGAGGAGTCAGGATATGAAGGCAGTCGTCTCTGTTCGTAGGCAGAGTAGGCATGCAATGGTCTATTATCATACTCAGACTGTGACGAAATAGATATCTGAGTACCATAATTCTCAGGCTGTGGTCTGTTTTCATATGCAGAATATGTATGTACTTGTCTGTAATGACCATGGTCAACCTGTAATGACATAGGTTTCTCAGTCTCATAATTTCTAGGCAGTAGGCTAACTCCAGAGCTGGAGTAAGCAGGTGGGGGTCTCTGCTCAGCATCTGAATGTGAATCAGACAGGGCAGATCTCAGTGACAACCGATCATCATTTTCTGTGATTATACTTGACGGCAGCCTTGCGTTGCCATCAGGTGAGGTTGGTGCAGCAGGTGTAGACTGCTTCAAATCAGATGCATCATCGTAAGCAGGAGAAGACATCTGACCAGGGACAACATATCCTAATGAAAGCTTAGTCTCAAAATCGGCCACTATAGTTTCTTTGATTTCTGCTGACAACAAAGACAAGAAGGAACATATTATCAGATACAGAAAAACAATTAATACCAAAACAACAATTTAGCAGCATTCGTGCAGCCAACCCGAAAGCTGCTGTACAATGAAAAGTCAAAACATTAGAGCAGAGGAAAGTAATGTTGAAAACATACTAAATGTAAGACGAATGTCATTATGTCATTAGTAAGGAATTAAAAATGTACAATGCATCATGTTTTGAAAAAGCGCTACTCAACATCTTTGTCCAAATTGAATCAACACACAACTTTAACTTGATGTGGCACGGTGGCTGATTGGTTAGAGCGGTCGGCCCATAACGCTCGGGTGCGATGAGTGAGCGTGTTTGATCCTCATCTGAGGCGTCACTCACTTGTGTAGGGACATTGAGCAAGTCCTTTGCACACAATTGCTCTGCCGTACAACTGCAATTGCGCCGTTGAGGCGTGTGCACTTTTTAGCAAAAGATGTTGGAAGAAGGGCGGTATCAAATTTCAAGAATTTCAATAACTTTACCTATACTGAAAAAAACTGAAAAGACAAGATAAGACAAGTGGTGAAAACATGAATAAAATCTCAACAACAATGAATGATAATAACAATAGCGATAGTTGGAAAATAAAAATATATTCAGAACAGGTCAAGGTTATAGAGCAATCTCATCATAAGACAATGACACACATTAAATCCACATATATTTTTAATAAAGAAATGTAATTTCACCTGACTAGCAAACAGTTTATTGTTATCCCACATTCATAGGAATAGACTGAACTTATGGAGTAGGTCACAGTTATACTGGAGAATGCTGTAGATTTTTCTTATGCCAGTCCTTCCCATATAATACAGCACCAGAGATGGCATTAGGTTGATATGTTATAAAAAAAGATACAGATCCCACAAATCCATTAACTATAATACTGTTGGCATATTAAGTAATAACAGTTAGTCATTAGCTTAGATTCCTGTGTATTCATTGTTGACCATCTATTATTTATTTATTTATTACTGAAATTTGATACCGCCCTTCTTCCAACATTTTTGCACAGAAATATAATTGCAGTTGTACTGCAGAGCAGTTGTGTGCAAAGGACTTGCTCAAGGTCACTACACAGTGACTCCCCGGACGAGGGTCGAACCCGCTCACTCAGCGCACACTGAACGTTATGGGCTGACCGCTCTAACCGATCGGCCACTGTGCCACACAATTATATCTCAGTAAAGAACCTCACTTGCAGGACAACGACTAAGATGTTGAAAGTCACAGACTCCTTTGTCAGGGTTGAAGTGCAGAGTTGGTCCACACTGCCTAGTGTAGGCACTGCCTTTTCTGCACTCCACAAACCAATCACATCTCTCAGGATGACTACGCAATCTTCCACCCTTCTCAGCACCATCACAGATTTCTACAACAAAACACGCAAACAATATTATTATTATTATTAGTTCTAATTGAAAACAGTGTAAAGATCTTCATGCTAATGAAAAGCAAGATATAATAAGCAACATATAATTTAATTGGTCCAAGGAATATAATGATCAATTGATCACTAAATTGACTGAGTAATTCAGCATACATAGGAAAAGAATCATGCCATAAAAATTGATTTTCTAAAATGGTACATAAAAATAGACACAACCTGAAAAATGGCAATATAAGTGAATGGAGGCTATACTAGATACCTACATATCCAAAAGGGTTCAGAGACTAACATGCATAAAATAGAAGCAAAAAATTAAGCAAAGATTTTAAAAGATTCTACATTAAATACAGGAGTGTAGAACCAAACTTTCTTAGGTCAGACAACTGTAAAATATATTTCTTCAGTGTACCATCAATAGGACTGTAAAGGCCTATGCTTAAAAACTTGAGAAATCATGTTTCATTTAAACATATGCGCTCTTCATGGCTGTACTAAATTCAATATTAAACGAATTACATTTATATAATAAAATAAAATATAACCAATAGCAAACATGACAACAAATCAAACCTTTTGTAGCTGTAGCAGTTTCCAAGACCATCAGAAGTAACAGCAAGGCTCCAAAACTACACAGGTAAATCATGACACCATAATACGACAATGTAATTTATAAATTTCTATTTATATACCTCTGCCAGAGTCCAGTCCTGTAGTTTCAGTCGGATAATATGGGTACAAGTACATTCCAAGACCACGAGGAGAGATACATCAGATGAACCATTATGCCATTACGTTATTAGGCACCTGCCTTCTTGTTAGCAAGTGACCAAAACAAATAACTGGCTGTCTCAGATGCATGAAGCTATGGATCTAAAGCCTGGTTGGTCCTTGTTGTTGTTTGTAAGTTAAACCCCTATTCTGTTTGCACACGTCTGTAATCAATATCAATGGGTTTCATATGCAGCAATTTATTTGTTAGAAATTTTCACACCATACCCTCACAGCTAAGTACCTGAAAAGATGTTGGATGTCAGGAAACTATAAATTGACAGTTGTTTTGTATGCAACATATTAACAACATTACAGTTTGAATTGCTTTTATGTTTTCGGCAACCTGTCAAATTTTTAAACCTCTTAGCTATTTTTTGACAACTAAGACACTGTTCATATGCCTCTGAGCTCAACATCACTTTACATAAATCTGGACCCTGCCAAACCAAGCCATGAGGAATATAAAAACATAACAACAGAGATAAAGCAGCCAGGCAGCATCTTGGCACTTCAAAACAGACATGACAATATTTCACTCTTACAAGTTATATTTCCCTGACTAAAAGCCATGGTGTTTTATATGAGTATTGAGTATATTAGTATCATCGTAATCTTTCTTTTCTTTTTCATTCGGTTATGATTACAGTATCACTGCTATCACCGTTTTTCTATAAATTATCAAGAAGGCATATCACAAGTGACTAAGCTGATACAAAATTAAGTTTTGTAGTGCTCAGCTAGGCAGGCCGTTTATTCTTTTCATGTGCCATAAAGTTATTATCCTTACCTCTGCCAGGAAACTGATTTCATAATCATGCATGTGCAGTTCAAGGTTAAATCTTAAATCCAAACAAGTGCTTCAGCATTCAATGAGTAGCTCTTAACACGAAGCATGTATTATTTATATACCTTTGCAGCTATGCTGTGCTTCTGCAATTTTTGTGCATCCACTCACACACCAGCCACATTATTGTTCTTACAAGTAGCACAGCAGAACAGCAAGCAGTATGCCCATCTGCTACTGCAAATGACAACACTCTAATCATTCAGTTGCCAAGAAATGGTCACTGGCAGACTATGCATTCAGAGTCTGATCATCAATCAAAAATGCAATTGCTGGTCAAGTTGGCAAATACATCGTGACTAAGGTATCATCTTCATATATAAAAATTCCCACTCTGATGCAAGCAAGTTGTTGCCACCATATGCTCTCTGTTGGCTCGCCTGCCGGTTATATGACACAGGGCATCTGGTTTGTTTTTCAGAAGTTTCTATGTTGGTTTTGTGAAATGATCTTCTAACAGCAGCGCAACAATTCTTGTCAAAAAGAAAATGATGCACTGTAAATACAAAAATATAAAGGTACACACTTGTT
Organism: Bimastos eiseni; assembly: GCA_959347315.1. Taxonomy (NCBI): domain Eukaryota; kingdom Metazoa; phylum Annelida; class Clitellata; order Crassiclitellata; family Lumbricidae; genus Bimastos; species Bimastos eiseni. The sequence continues at coordinate 26,755,361 of OY365808.1, forward strand.
TTTGTCTTTGTACAACTTCCTCAAAGGTGTGGCATAACAAAGCGGTTTTAAAACTTAATTTTTATTGTACTAACAAGTAAAATTCGAATGTTGGTAAACATCCAGCAAAAGATCAGATCGAAAACAGCAGGCGAGTGATAAGTGACTTAAGTCCCCGTGCAATTAGGAGAACATCGTAAGTTTTCTTATTGGATCAAAGGCAAAGACAAAAAAAATATTTCGGCGCATTTTATGACAAATGGAGATTGTTTTGAGATAATGTCATAGTCGAAAATATAAATTACATTTTTATTTAAATGCGTGTACCACTAAGCGACACCTGGTGTGTTCGTTCAGTCATTCTTTCTACCTTTCGTTCTTGTGTGAAGTGCACATGCAAATGCATGCTGAAACCATCAATTCTCAGATCAGTATACATTCTGCCCCATGGGATCTACCACTGCACCTCTTACAGCCCTGAATTAGGGTATTCAGAAGCAGGGAAAAGTCAGAGCAAGTCAGGCCAGGTCACATACATTACGACAGCAATGTCATGTATAGTAAAGCCCCTTCTAAATGTAGACTTCGAATCCAATAATGCAAACTTAATCTCAGCTGATAATCAAAACAAAAATCTGAGATATTTAAACTAAGCTGATCACCAAAACCAGTTCAAATCCATGTCATCTGATAACCAAAACAAAAACCAATTAAACTTAATCTCAGCTGATTATCAAAACGAAAACCAGATCAACTTAATCTCAGCTGATTATCAAAACAAAACCCAGATAAATTTAATCTCAGCTGATTACCAAACACTAATTTAACACTGTCTTAGCCAACAGATACATCAATCGTGACAATATCGTAACAGAAACTACAAGATAAAAAAAACATAAGCCGTGTAAACTAAATCTCAATGATCACCAAAACAAAAACCAGGTAAAGACTTCTAACTTCAGCTTCATAATCTTCTGATCTCAGTTGTGTCCCTTCATCTTGTTTCCTCTCTATCCTCTTACCCTTTCAAACATTTAACTTAATCTCAGCCCACAGATACACTGTCAAAGTGGAAAAAAAGTCACAGGATTATGAAAATGTTTTGGTACCTTTAATATCAACCGACAGATGCTCTGTGATAAGGGCAATGCAGAGCTACAGGATTATAAACACAACAATTAATTACCTTAATTTCACCCAACAAATATATCTGTCACATTGAAAAGACAGAATCGACAGAATTGTGAAAATAAAAATAAATTAACACATCTCAGCCAACAGACATCTATCATAAACGACCAAACACAGGTTACAAGATTATGAAAACAAAATTAGTTAATTTATACATCTCTCCCAATGGCAGAAACAGAAGTTACAGGATAACAAGCATATACTAGTTACCTCAAGCACAGTTGACATCGGTGACAATGGCAAAACAAAAGACTCACGATAAGGAAAAAATTATTTTATTTAATCTCAGCCAACAAAAATATAAGTCATAATGGCAAAATAGAAGCAACAAAATAAAGAAAACAAAACATACTTAACTTAATCTCAGATGACAAATATATCTGTCAAAATAGACAAACACAGGATTAAGAAAAAAATTAGCTAATAAAAATAAACTAACAAATACATCAGTAATAACGGAAAAACAGAAGCCACAGGATAATCAAAAGAAATTACTGAACTCAATTCCAGCTGACAAATTCATCACTCAAAATGGAAAGACAGAAGACACACAGTTATGAAAAACAATTAGTTAACCTAGTCTCAGGAGGCAGCCGATTATGAAAAACAAATTAGTTAACTTAGTCTCAGATGACAACCGATCATGAAAACCGAATTAGTTAACATAGTCTCAGGAGACAACCGATTATGAAAAAGAAATTAGTGAACCTAGTCTCAGGAGACAACCGATTATAAAAAACAAATTAGTGAACCTAGTCTCAGCAGATAACCGATAATGATAAACAAACTAGATAACCTAGTCTCCGGAGACAACCGATTATGAACAACAAATTAGTTAACCTATTGTCAGGAGACAACCGATTATGAAAAACAAATTAGTTAGCCTAGTGTCAGGTGACAACCGATTATGAAAAACAAATTAGTTACGCAACCTAGTCTCAGGAGACAACTGATTATGATAAACAAATTAGTTAGCCTAGTCTCAGGAGACAACCGATCATGAAAATCAAATTACTTAACCTATTCTCAGGAGACAACCGATTATGAAAAACAAATTAGTTAGCCAAGTCTTAGGTGACAACCGATTATGAAAAACAAATTAATTATGTAACACAGCCTCAGGCGACAACCGATCCTGAAAATCGAATTGTTAATCTAATCTCAGGAGAAAACCGATTATGAAAAACAAATTAGTTAGCCTAGTCTCAGGAGACAAGTGATCATGAAAAACAAATTAGTTAGCCTAGTCTCAGGTGACAGCGGATTATGAAAAACAAATTAGTTAGCCTAGTCTTAGGTGTCAACCGATTATGAATAACAAATTAATTACATAACCCAGCCTCAGGAGACAACCGATTATGAAAAATAAATTACTTAGCCTAGTGTCAGGAGACAAGTGATCATGAAAAACAAATTAGTTAGCCTAGTTTCAGGTGACAACCGATTATGAAAAACAAATTAATTACATTACCTAGTCACAGGAGACAACCGATCATGAAAATCAAATTGCTTAACCTAATCGCAGGCGACAACCGATTATGACCCAACAAATAAGTTAGCTGAGTCTCAGTAGACAACCGATTAGGAATAACAAATTAGTTAGCCTAGCCTCAGATGACAACCGATTATCAAAAACAAATTAGTTGACCTAGTTTCAGGAGACAACCGATTATGAAAAAGAAATTAGTTAACCTAGTCTCAGGAGACAGTCGATTACGAAAAACAAATTAGTTGACCAAAATTTCAGGAGAAAACTGACTATGAAAAACAAATTAGTTAACCTAGTCTCAGTAGACAACCGATTATGAAAAACAAATTAATTACGTAACCTAGTCTCAGGAGAAAACCGATTATGAAAAACAAATTAGTTAGCCTAGTCTCAGGTGACAACCGATTATGAAAAACTAATTAATTACGTAACCAAGTCTCAGGAGGCAACCGATCATGAAAATCAAAAAAGTTAGCCGAGTTTTAGTAGACAACCGATTATCAATAACAGATTAGTTAGCCTAGTCTCAGGAGACAACCGATTATGAAAACGAAATTAGTTAACCTAGTCTCAGGAGACAGCCGATAACGAAAAACAAATTAGTAGACCAAAATTTCAGGAGAAAACTGACTATGAAAAACAAATTAGTTAACCTAGTCTCAGTAGACAACCGATTATGAAAAACAAATTAATTACGTAACCAAGTCTCAGGAGGCAACCGATCATGAAAATCAAAAAAGTTAGCCGAGTTTCAGTAGACAACCGATTATGAATAACAGATTAGTTAGCCTAGTCTTAGGAGACAACCGATTATGAACAACAAATTAGTTAACATAATCTTAAAAGACAACCGATTATGGAAAACAAATTAGCTAACTTAGTCTCAGGAGACAACCAATTATGAAAAATAAATTACTTAGCCTAGTCTCAGGAGACAAGTGATCATGAAAAACAAATTAGTTAGCCTAGTTTCAGGTGACAACCGATTATGAAAAACAAATTAATTACATAACCTAGTCTCAGGAGACAACTGATCATGAAAATCAAATTAGTTAGCCAAGTCTTAGGTGACAACCGATTACGAAAAACCAATTATTTAACTTAGTCTCCGGAGACAACCGATTATGAACATCAAATTAGTTAACCTATTCTCAGGAGACAACCGATTATGAAAAACACACTAGTTAGCCTAGTGTCAGGTGACAACCGATTATGACTCACAAATTAATTACGTGGGCCAGCCTCAGAAGACAACCGATCCTGAAAATCAAATTGTTAACCTAATCTCAGGAGACAACCGATTATGAAAAATAAATAACTTAGCCTAGTGTCAGGAGACAATTGATCATGAAAATCAAATTAGTTAGCCTTGTCAATAAGATTTTGTTGACTGAATTTTAGTTAACTTATTTTGGTTTCATAATTATATGACTTCGTTTTGGGTAGATTGACATGTTCATTTGTTGGTTAATACTTAGTGATCTAGTTTTTGCTGATAATCCTTTTTTTTTGCCATTATGACAGTTGCATCTGTAGGCTGAGTTACAGTTCACTACTTTGGTTTCATTGTCTTACTTCTTCTGTTTGACTGTGAAGACACATAACACATGTCAATCTGCTCAAAAAGAAGTCGTAGGATTACGAAACCAAAATAAGTTAACTATAAATCAGTCAACAAATGCATTACTAGGTCTCAGCTGAAAACAAAACACAATAGGATAATGGGAAACAATTACTTACCTTAGTCCAAACCTAACAACTACATTTGCCAAAATGGACAAACAGAAGCAATAAGATAACTAAACAAAAATTTAGTTAACTCAATGTCAGCCGACAGATACAACTGTCATAGCGGCAAAACACAAACTACAAGATTATGACAAACAATAAGAAAGATTCATGACAACAAAGTTATAAATATATGTGTCCAATCGAAAAAAACAGTAGAAACAAGACAATGAAATTTAAAAAAACTCAACTTAATCTCAGCCGACAGATGCAACTGTCATAATGGCCAAACAAAGGATACAAGATGACGACAACAAAATTAATTAAGATCATCACAACAAAAGTACAAATATATGTGTCAAAACCGACAAACAGAAGCAATAAGACAAAGAAGGTAAAAGTTAGTTAACTCATTCTCAACCGACAGATGCAACTGCCATAACGAAAAAACACAAACTACAAGATTACGACAAAAAATAACTAAGATTCCTGAAAACATAATTACAAATGTATGTGCCTAAAGAGACAAACAGAAGACACAGGACAATGAAACAAAAATAGTTAACTTAATCTCAGCCGACAGACGCAACTGTCATAATGGCTAAACAACAGGATTATCAGCAAAATCTAGATCACTAAATATTAGCCAATAAATCAACATGTCAAACTGCTCAAATAAGTCATAGGATTATGAAAATAAAATAAGTTAACTAAAAATCAGGTAAACAAATACATTACTAGATCCCAGTTGAAAACACAACAGAATAGGATAATGGGGAAAAATTAGTTAACTTAGTACATAACTAACAAATACATTCCCCAAAATCGACATACAGAGGCAATAAGATAATTAAACTAAAAATTAGTCAACTCAATGTCAGCCGACAGATACAACTGTCAAAGCGACAAAACACAAACTACAAGATTATGACAAACAATAAGAAAGATTCATGACAACAAAGTTATAAATATATGTGTCCAATCGAAAAAAACAGTAGAAACAAGACAATGAAATTTAAAAAAACTCAACTTAATCTCAGCCGACAGATGCAACTGTCATAATGGCCAAACAAAGGATACAAGATGACGACAACAAAATTAATTAAGATCATCACAACAAAAGTACAAATATATGTGTCAAAACCGACAAACAGAAGCAATAAGACAAAGAAGGTAAAAGTTAGTTAACTCATTCTCAACCGACAGATGCAACTGCCATAACGAAAAAACACAAACTACAAGATTACGACAAAAAATAACTAAGATTCCTGAAAACATAATTACAAATGTATGTGCCTAAAGAGACAAACAGAAGACACAGGACAATGAAACAAAAATAGTTAACTTAATCTCAGCCGACAGACGCAACTGTCATAATGGCTAAACAACAGGATTATCAGCAAAATCTAGATCACTAAATATTAGCCAATAAATCAACATGTCAAACTGCTCAAATAAGTCATAGGATTATGAAAATAAAATAAGTTAACTAAAAATCAGGTAAACAAATACATTACTAGATCCCAGTTGAAAACACAACAGAATAGGATAATGGGGAAAAATTAGTTAACTTAGTACATAACTAACAAATACATTCCCCAAAATCGACATACAGAGGCAATAAGATAATTAAACTAAAAATTAGTCAACTCAATGTCAGCCGACAGATACAACTGTCAAAGCGACAAAACACAAACTACAAGATTATGACGAAAAATAGGCAAGATTCATGACAACAAAGTTACAAATATATGTGTCCAAACGGACAAACAGAAGACACAAGACAATGAAACAAAAATAGTTAACTTAATCTCATCCGACAGACGCAACTGTCATAATGGCCAAACAACAGGATTATCAGCAAAAACTAGATCACTAAATATTAGCCAATAAATCAACATGTCAAACTGCCCAAATAGAAGTCATAGGATTATGAAAATAAAATTAGTTAACTAAAATTCAGTCAACAATTACATTACTAGATCCCAGTTGAAAACAAAACAGAATAGGATGAAAGGGAATAATTAGTTAACTCAGTCCATACCTAACAAATACATTCCCCAAAATGGAAAAAAAGAGGCAATAAACTGAGTAAACTAAAAATTAGTTAACTCCATGTCAGCCGACAGATGCAACTGTCATAACAGATAAAAACAAACTACAAGAATATGACAAAAAAGTACTAAAATTCATGACAACAAAATTACAAATACGTGTGTCTATATAGACAAACAGAAGAAGCAAGACAATGAAACAAAAATAGTTAACTTAATCACAGCCGAATGATGCAACTGTCACAATGACCAAACAACAGGATAATCAGCAAAAACTAGATCACTAAATATAAGCCAATAAATAAACATGTCAAACTGCCCAAATAAAAGTCATAGGATTATGAAATTAAAATAAGTTAACTAAAATCAGGTAAACAAATACATTACTAGATCCCAGTTGAAAACAAAACAGAATAGGATAATGAGGTAAAATGAGCTAACTTACTTAATACCTAACAATTACATTCCCCACAATGGACAAACAGAGGCAATAAGATAATTAAACTAAAAATTAGTTAACTCAATCTCAGTCTACAGATGCAACTGTAATACTGGCGAAAACACAAGATAAAAGATTATGACAACAAAATTAATTAAGATTCATGACAACAAAATTACAAATATATGTCCAAACGGCCAAACAGAAGACACAAGACAATGAAACAGAAAATAGTTAACTTATTCTCATCCGACAGATGCAACTGTCATAATGGCCAAACACAGGATACAAGATCATGACAACAAAATTACCAATATTCATGACAACAAAATTACAAAGATGTGTGTCTATATATACAAATAGAAGAAGCAAGACAACGAAACAAAAATAGTTAACTTAATCTCAGCCGACAGATACAACTGTCATAATGGCCAAACAAGGGCTACAAGATGATGACAAAAAAATTAATTAAGATTCATAACAGCAAAATTACAAATAGATGTTTCAAAACGGACAAACAGAAGCAATAAAAGAATGAAAGTAAAAATTAATTAACTCAATCACAGCCGACAGATGCAACTGCCATAATGGTCAAACAACAGGATTATCAGCAAAAACTGGAATCCTAATATTAGCCAATAAATAAACATGTCAAACAGTCCAAATAGAAGTCATAGAATTATGAAAATAAAATTAGTTAACTAAAATTCAGTCAACAATTACATTACTAGATCCCAGTTGAAAACAAAACAGAATAGGATGATGGGGAATAATTAGTTAACTCAGTCCATACCTAACAAATACATTCCCCAAAATGGAAAAAAAGAGGCAATAAGATGAGTAAACTAAAAATTAGTTAACTCCATGTCAGCCGACAGATGAAACTGTCATAACAGATAAAAACAAACTACAAGAATATGACAAAAAAGTACTAAAATTCATGACAACAAGATTACAAATACGTGTGTCTATATAGACAAACAGAAGAAGCAAGACAATGAAACAAAAATAGTTAACTTAATCACAGCCGAATGATGCAACTGTCACAATGACCAAACAACAGGATAATCAGCAAAAACTAGAGCACTAAATATAAGCCAATAAATAAACATGTCAAACTGCCCAAATAAAAGTCATAGGATTATGAAATTAAAATAAGTTAACTAAAATCAGGTAAACAAATACATTACTAGATCCCAGTTGAAAACAAAACAGAATAGGATAATGAGGTAAAATGAGCTAACTTACTTAATACCTAACAATTACATTCCCCACAATGGACAAACAGAGGCAATAAGATAATTAAACTAAAAATTAGTTAACTCAATCTCAGTCTACAGATGCAACTGTAATACTGGCGAAAACACAAGATAAAAGATTATGACAACAAAATTAATTAAGATTCATGACAACAAAATTACAAATATATGTCCAAACGGCCAAACAGAAGACACAAGACAATGAAACAGAAAATAGTTAACTTATTCTCATCCGACAGATGCAACTGTCATAATGGCCAAACACAGGATACAAGATCATGACAACAAAATTACCAATATTCATGACAACAAAATTACAAAGATGTGTGTCTATATATACAAATAGAAGAAGCAAGACAACGAAACAAAAATAGTTAACTTAATCTCAGCCGACAGATACAACTGTCATAATGGCCAAACAAGGGCTACAAGATGATGACAAAAAAATTAATTAAGATTCATAACAGCAAAATTACAAATAGATGTTTCAAAACGGACAAACAGAAGCAATAAAAGAATGAAAGTAAAAATTAATTAACTCAATCACAGCCGACAGATGCAACTGCCATAATGGTCAAACAACAGGACTATCAGCAAAAACTGGAATCCTAATATTAGCCAATAAATAAACATGTCAAACAGTCCAAATAGAAGTCATAGAATTATGAAAATAAAATTAGTTAACTAAAATTCAGTCAACAATTACATTACTAGATCCCAGTTGAAAACAAAACAGAATAGGATGATGGGGAATAATTAGTTAACTCAGTCCATGCCTAACAAATACATTCCCCAAAATGGAAAAAAAGAGGCAATAAGATGAGTAAACTAAAAATTAGTTAACTCCATGTCAGCCGACAGATGAAACTGTCATAACAGATAAAAACAAACTACAAGAATATGACAAAAAAGTACTAAAATTCATGACAACAAAATTACAAATACGTGTGTCTATATAGACAAACAGAAGAAGCAAGACAATGAAACAAAAATAGTTAACTTAATCACAGCCGAATGATGCAACTGTCACAATGACCAAACAACAGGATAATCAGCAAAAACTAGAGCACTAAATATAAGCCAATAAATAAACATGTCAAACTGCAGAAATATAAGTCATAGGATTTTGAAAATAAAATTACTTAACTAAAAATCAGTCAACAAATACATTACTAGATCCCAGTTGAAAACACAACAGAACAAGATAATTGGACAACATTAGTTACTTTAGTCCAAACCCAACAAATACATTCCCCAAATTTGACAAACAGAGGCAATAAGATAATTAAACTAAAAATTAATTAACTCAATGTCAGCCGACAGATAGAACAGTCCTAGCGGCAAAACACAAGTTACCAGATTATGACGAAAAATAGGCAAGATTCATGACAACAAAGTTACAAATATATGTGTCCAAACGGACAAACAGAAGAAACAAGACAATGAAACAAAAAATAGTTAACTTAATCACAGTCGACAGATGCAACTGCTACACTGGCGAAACGAGAGCTACAAGATGATGACAACAAAATTAATTAAGATTCATCACAACAAAATTACAAATAAATGTGTCCAAACAGACAAACAGAAGACACAAGACAATGAAACAAAAATAGTTAACTTAATCTCAGTCGACAGACGCACCTGTCATAATGGCCAAACAACAGGATTATCAGCAAAAACTAGAATCCTAATATTAGCCTATAAATAAACATGTCAAACTGTCCAAAAAGAAGTCATCGGATCATGAAAATAAAATTAGTTAACTAAAAGTCAGTCAACAAATACATTACTAGATCCCAGCTGAAAACAAAATAGAATAGGAAAATGGGAAAAAATTAGTTAACTTAGTCCAAACCTAACAAATACATTCCCCAAAATCGACAAACAGAGGCAATGAGATAATAAAAATAAAAATTAGTTAACTCCGTGTCAGCCGTCAGATACAACTGTCATAGCGGCAAAACACATACTACAGGATTATGACGAAAAATAGGTAAGATTCATGACAAAAAAGTTACCAATATGTGTCCAAACGGACAAACAGAAGCAATAAGACAATGAAAGTAATATTTAATTAACTCAACCTAAGCCGACAGATGCAACTGTCATAATAGCCACTTAGCTTAGTCCAAACCTAACAAATACATTCACCAAAATCGACAAACAGAGGCAATAAGAAAATAAAAATAAAAATTTGTTAAGTCAATCTCAGCCGAAAGACGCAATGGTCATAATGGCCGAAACACAAGATACAAGATTATGACAACAAAATTAATCCAGATTCATGACAACAAAATAACAAATATATGTGTCAAACGCACAAACAAAAGCAATAAGACAATGAAAATAAAAATTACTTAACTCAATCAAAGCCGACAGATGCAACTGTCATACCAGATAAAAACAAACCAGAAGATTATGACAAAAAATTACTAAGATTCATGACAACAAAATTCACAAATATGTGTCTATATAGACAAACAGAACAAGCAAGACAATGAAACAAAAATAGTTAACTTAATCTCAGCCGACAGATGCAACTGTCATAATGAAGAAACTACAGGATTATCAGCAAAAACTAGATCACTAAATATTAGCCAATAAATAAACATGTCAAACTGCCCAAATAAAAGTCATAGGATTATGAAAATAAAATAAGTTAACTAAAATCAGGCAAACAAATACATTACTAGATCCCAGTTGAAAACAAAACAGAATAGGATAATGGGGAAAAATTAGTTAACTTAGTCAATACCTAATAAATACATTCCCCACAATGGACAAACAGAGGCTATAAGATGATTAAACTAAAAATTAATTAACTCAATCTCAGCTGTCAGATGCAACTGTCATAATGGCCAAAACACAAGACATAATATTATGACAACAAAATTATTAAGATTCATGACAACAAAATCACAAATATATGTGTCAAAACGAAGAAACAAAAGCAAAAAGACATTGAAAATAAAAATTAGTTAACTCAATCACAGCCGAAAGATGCAACTGTCGTACCAGAAAAAACAAACTGCAAGATTATGACAATAAACAACTAAGATTCATGACAACAAAATTACAAATATCATAATGTCATCATGTCCAAACCCAAGATACAAGAATATGACAACCAAATTAATCAAGATTCATGACAACAAAATAACAAATACAAAAATTATGTGTAAAAACGGACAAACAGAAGGAACAAGACAATGAAACAAAAAATAGTTAACTTATTCTCAGCTGACAGATGCAACTGTCATAATGGCCAAACAAGGGCTACAAGATGATGACAACAAAATTAGTTAAGATTCATGACAACAAAATAACAAATATATGTGTCTAAACGGACAAACAAAAGCAATAAGACAAAGAAAATAAAAATTACTTAACTCCATCGCAGTCGACAAATGCAACTGTCATAACAGATAAAAACAAACTACAAGATTATGACAAAAAACAACAAGATTCATGACAACAAAATTACAAATATGTGTGTCTATATAGAAAAACAGAAGAAGCAAGACAATGAAACAAAAATAGTTAACTTAATCTCAGCCGACAGATCCAACTGTCATAATAGCCAGTTAACTTAGTCCAAACCTAACAAATACATTCCTCAAAATCGACAAACAGAGGCAATAATATAATTAAACTAAAAATTAGATAACTCAATCACAGCCGACAGATGCAACTGTCATAACCGAAAAAAAACAAATTACAAGATTATGACAAAAAATAGCTAAGAATCATGACAACAATTTACAAATATGTGTGTCTAAACAGACAAACAGAAGAAACAAGACAATGAAACCAAAATAGTTAACTTAATTTTAACTGACAGATGCAACTGTCAGAATAGCCAGTTAACTTAGTCCAAACCTAACAAATACATTCCCCAAAATGGACAAACAGAGGCAATAAGAGAAGTAAACAAATAATTAGTTAACTCAATCTCAGCCAAAAGACGCAATTGTCATACTGGCCAAAACCCAAGATAAAGATTATGACAACAAAATTAATCAAGATTCATGACAACAAAATAACAAATATATGTGTCTAAACGGACAAACAAAAGGAATAAGACAATGCAAATAATTTGTTATCTCAATCACAGCCGACAGATGCAACTGTCATAACAGATAAAAACAAACTACAAGATTATGACAAAAAACAACAAGATTCATGACAACAAAATTACAAATATGTGTGTCTATATAGAAAAACAGAAGAAGCAAGACAATGAAACAAAAATAGTTAACTTAATCTCAGCCGACAGATGCAACTGTCATAAAAGCCAGTTAACTTAGTCCAAACCTAACAAATACATTCCTCAAAATCGACAAACAGAGGCAATAATATAATTAAACTAAAAATTAGATAACTCAATCACAGCCGACAGATGCAAATGTCATAATGGCCAAACAAAAGGATTAACAGCAAAAACGAGATCACTAAATATTAACCAATAAATACACATGTCAATCTCCCCAAAAAGAAGTCATAGGATTTTGAAAATAAAATTAGTTAACTTAAAATCAGTCAACAAATACATTACTAGATCCCACCTGAAAACAAAACAGAATAGGAAAATGGGAAAAAATTAGATAACTTAGTTCTATCTTACAAATACATTTCTCAATATGGACAAATATAAGCAAAAGATAATGAAAACAAAAAATGGTAACTAAATCTCAGCCAACAGATGCAACTGTCATAATGGCAAAACACAAGACACAAGATGATAACAACAAAATCAATTAAGATTTAACACAACAAAATTACAAATTGATGTGTCAAAGCGGACAAACAGAAGCAACAAGACAATGAAAACAAAAAATAGTTAACTCAGTCTCAACAGACAGATGGAACTGTCATAATGGCCAAAGATAACCTACAGGATTATGAGCAAAAACTAGATCACTAAAAATCAGCAAAAAAATACATATGTCAATCCGCCTAGACAGAAGCCATAGAATTATGAAAACAGAATAAGTAAATAAATATCAGCCAACAAATACATAACTTAATCCCAGCTGAAAACAAAATAGAGGTAATAGGATATTGGTAAAAAATACTGAACCTTGTCCCAAATACATTTCTCAAAATGGACAAACTGAAGCAATAAGATAATGAAAAAATCTTAGTGAACTCAATCGTAGCCGACAGATGCATCTGTCAAAATGGCAAAACAAAACTAGAGGATCGATCATGAGCAAAAGTTAGCGTCCCTAAAGCACAACCGAGAAATACATCCTCATAATGCCAAAACACAATACATACAATTATTAAAATGATAATTACTTAAACCTAACTAATATTAATATAAGCCAACAAAAACATCAGACTAACAGATAAAAACAGATTCTACATTATAATGGAAAAAATTACTTAACTTAATTTCAACCAAGTGAGCCAACAGATACATCTGTAATAATGAAAAAACGGAAGACACACAAGTTGACTTAATCTCAGCTAGCCGATGCGTCTGTCTTAATGCCAACACAGAAGCAACACATTAATAAAAAAAATTACTTAACTAAATATCAGCCAACAATTGCATGAGCCAAAAAGATAAAAACAGATGCTACAGCATAATGCAAAAATTACTTATCTTAATCTCAGCCAACAGACACATCTGTCATAATGGCAAACCACAAGGTACAGGACAAAGACATAAGACAAAACCTTGAGAAGTTAATATCAGACAACAGATATATGCCGTGACGGCTAAACGGAAGGTACAGAATAATACGAAAACAAGACTAGTTAACAATATATAATGACAAAACAGAAGCAGATGGATAATGAAAACAAAAGACACTTAACCTCATCCCAGCTTATATATACATCTATCAAAGTAGAAACGTAGGAGATACATAATCATGTAAAAAAATTAAAAAATTAATCCCAGCCAACAGATACATCTGTCATAATGGCCAAACAGAACTTACAGGATTTAGAGCAAAAATTAGTTATCCATGGAACAGCAGCCAGACACATCTGTCACAATGACAAAACAGAAGACATCCGATTACGAAAACAAAAATAAGTTAGCAATCTCAGCCGACACATGTGTCTGTCTTAATGGTCAAACACAAGTTACATGATTATAAAAACAATAATTAGTTAACTTACATCTTCGCCGATAGAGACAGATATCTGTAGTAATGGCAACACAAAAGTTACTAGATTATGACAAAAATTGTCAAATAAATCTCAGCCCACAGATATATCTGTACTAATGGCCAAACAGAAGCTACAGGTTCATAAACAAAATTAGTTAACGAAATATCAGCCAACGCACACATCAACCAAATGGCAAAAAAGAAGCTACAAGAAAATGAAAACAAAAACCACTCAACATAGTCCCAGCCAAAAAATATACACAACTTAATCCCTGAAAACAAAGCATAAGAAACTGAATAATTAGAAATAATTACTTAACTTAGTTTCAGCATACAAATACATTTGTCAAAATGGACAAACAGAAGCAATAAGATGAATGAAAATAAAAATTAGTTAACTCAATCTCAGCCGACAGATGCAACTGTCATAATGGCAAAACAAAAGCTACAAGATTATGACAACAAAATTAATTAAGAGTCATGACAACAAAATTACACATATATGTGTCAAAACGGACAAATAGAAGCAACAAGACAATAAAACTAAAAAAATAGTTAACTGAATCTCAGCTGACAGATGCAACTGTCATAATGGCCAAACAACAGGATTATGAGCAAAAACTAGATCACTAAATATCAGCCAATAAATACATATGTCAATCTGCCTAAACAGAAGCCACAGGATTATGAAAACAAAATTAGTCAACTAAATATCAGCGAACAAATACACAACTTAATCCCAGCTGAAAACAAACCAGAAGTAATAGGATAATGGGAAAAATTACTTAACTTAGTCCCAGCATACAAATACATATGCCAAACTGGACAAACAGACGCAATAAGATAATGAAAATAAAAATTGGTTAACTCAATTTCAGCCACCAGATGCAACTGTCATAATGGCAAAACAAAAGCTACAAGATCATGAGCAAAAATTAGTTACCCTAAAGCACAACCGAGAAATACATCGTCATAATATCAAACAGAAAACGTACAATTATTAAAACGAAAACCAGAGCTGTACCGATTGTAGAGATACCGGCAATATCTGATATCGGCAAGATAATCGGCGCCGATATTAAAAATATTAAAATATTAAAGTATAGACCGTGGGAACATGTCAACATAGGTCTTGTGCAGAGTGAGTCATAGTGCCTACTTATGGGCCAAGAAATGGCTGGTCAATTCAAGCCAAGTGACGGCTAGCCAATTCAACAGAGAAACCGATGAATGTACATCGTGGAGGCATGCCTAATGAATACATGCTAGCTGCCAATCAGATCTCCCAGAAACATTTCAGTCGCCAGAGAGGCTGAGACTATATGAATTGCTGTGAATAGGCCAGCCGTTCCTTGGCCTTTAATTACCCTGGGCACAGTTCGACGGTGGGCAGTTTGTCTAATCTGTATTTCCTGCCTAAGATTAGTCCCCAACTACATGCATACATCTCCTACAGAGCAAGTGTTTGCTTGTATCACAACAATAGGCAGTAGTAGTAGGTCTATCTTTTGGAACCGGACATCTTGGGAAACACAATGAAATAATCGGTGAAATAATCGACTAAATTATCGGGTATCGGCAAATGAATAATCGGCAATAATCGGTATCGGCATAGTCAGCAAACAGTGATATCGGTACAGCTCTAACGAAAACTACTTAAAAATAACTAAATATAAGCCAACAAAACACAAGTTACAAGACTAAGAAGACAAAAAGCTTGACAAATAAATCTCAGACAACAGATAGATGTTGTGATGGTCAAACAGAAGGTACAGAATAATATGAAAACAAGACTCGTTAACAATATATAATGATAAAACAGAAGCAAATGGATAATAAAAACAAAAGGTACTTAGCCTCATCCCAGCTGATATAGGCATATACATCTATCAAAATGGAAAAGGAGGAGCTACATAATCATGTAAAAAGTTAGAAAACTTAATCTCAACAAACAGATACATATGTCATAATGGCCAAACAGAACCTACATCATTTAGAGCAAAAATCCTTAGAACAGCTGACAGATACATCTGTCACAATGGCAAAACAGAAGACATTCAATTATGAAAACAAAAATAAGTTAACAATCTCAGCCGACACAATGGTCAAGCACAAGCTACATGATTATAAAAACAATTAGTTAACTTACATCTCAGCCAATTAAGACAGATATCTGTCATAATAACAACACAAAAAAGCCCACAGATATATCTGTCCTAATGGCCAAACAGAAGCTACAGGTTCATGAACAAAATTAGTTAATTAAATATCAGCCAAAGCATACATCAACGAAAATGGCATCAAAGAAGCTACAGGATAATGAAAACAAAAATTACTTAACAGCCAAAATATACATAACTTAATCCCAGCTAAAAACAAAACAGAAGACACAGGATAATGGGAAAAAATAACTTAACTTAGTCCCAGCTTACAAATACATTTGTCAAACTGGACAAACAGAAACAATAAGATAACAAAAATAAAAATTAGTTAACTCAATCTCAGCCGACAGATGCAACTGTCATAATGGCAACACAAAAGCTACAGGATCATGAGCAAGAATTAGTTACCCTAAAGCACAACCGAGAGATACATCCTCATAATTACAAAACAGAAGACAAATAATTGTAAACAAAATTAGTTAACTAAAGCTAACAGATGCATTTGTCATCATGACAAAACAAAAGCTACAGGATTATGAGCAAAAACTAGATCATTAAATATCAGTCAATAAATACATTCATGTCAATCTGCCTAAACAGAAGCCACAGGATTATGAAAACAAAATTAGTTAACTTAATCAGCCAAAAGACACATAATAATACAACAATGGCAAAACAGATGCTATTGGATTACCAAAACCAGTTAAACTTAATGCAAGCTGACAGACAGACTCTATGCAAATGATTTAAGGTGTGTGTGACGCTTCTGCAGCCAAAAGTTCGGCCTGTCAGTGTATTGAAAACTACTTCTGCGGACGGGTCTTCGCATGTCTTAATACGACATTAACCCTAAGAAGGACCCTAAACGACCCTCACGATGCCTAACCTGGTTACCTGACCCCAATTGACACTCTAAATTCATATTTTAAAAAATTGATGTAGTTTACAGTGTACAAGCGCCAAAGGTTTCACATGCGGCAGCCCGGGCATAGTGCATAAAGCAAAGTGAACATGAGTGCGACTGGCTGAAGCGCTTGCCCTTACACATCGACAAACAAAACCCAAAGTTAAAAGATATAAAATTATTACAATGATAACTAAATGTAGGGCCTAATGTGATGTCACTGTGTATTGTAAAGAAAGTGACAATATACTAGGCAATTGGCTCTGCAAGACTGAAGGAAGGAAGTAGCTGTTGACTTATCTCATTCTGATAGGCAGGCAGATCCTAAGCAGGTAGCAGAATCTTGATTCCATCAAAAGAGGGTGTCACCACTTCATCTGTCATTTGCTTCAACACACCAAACTGCAATGTATCTATAATTTGTATCAACATGCTGAGCTGCAATGTATTTATCATTTGTTTCAACACATTTAGCTGCATTGAAATGGTCATCCGTAGGAATGCCATGAATTTCAGTGGACTGGTCACTAAGGCTGTCAAAAAATGTTGAAATCACGGCCCGGGTACCCGTTGACACAGAGCAGTTACCCGACCACGCAGACATTTTTTAGGAAATGTAGGAAATTTCGCATTTTTACGGAATGTAGGGCACCCAAGAACCAATTTCATTGCCCAGTCAATATGTTCAGGCAAAATCACGCATTGTTATGGAATGTTTGGTACCCGAGAAACGATTTCATTGCAGTCAGCCTCGGGCGGGTGACAGCCTTACTGGTCACATCCTTCAGCAAACAGTTGCTGACATATCTCAATCTCAGTCAATGCATCCGTCTCATTCCCTTCATCTTGAATACAGCAGATTTGTTGAGACAAGATGGCACAGCAATCATCTGCTCAATAAGCTGTTGGTTGAAACTGGCCGTTGGCCTGAGAGTTATGGGTTCTGGAGGTTATTAATTGCTGAAGAAATGAAGCTATCATGGCATTCCAGTCAACTGCACTTGGCTCAATAGAAACTGTTGTGCTAGATCGTAACTGATGTGATGTGAAATTTTCATAACTGTCCTAAATTTCCACCCAGCATTTTAGTGGCTCTTAGCGGCATCTTAAACAACACTCCAGTGCATCAATTGAAAATTTATTTATTAAATTTCTAACGAGCACAAGGTCACACCTAAATTTGAATCTGAGGCACAGATAGTCGGTTGCCAGGAGAAGATGCACTGAGATTTCCCAAACCTTGATAGTCAACAAGAAATAGGGAGTTTTGAGTCACTTTTTTGATCACGGTTGACAGTCTCTTCCTGTCCAGTCTGCATATCATAGATACCATTACTTACACTGATACTTGCCACCCACAGTCACATGATCAGCTTCACGGACAAAAGAAAGGCAATAGTTCTCCATTCTGCTGTTTTCAATATCACCGATTGTGATATACTCTGTCACCATCTCGAACACTATTTTGGCATTTATAATCCTAACCTCAGCTGGTTTGCATAAAACCAGCTGAGGTTAACTCTTCATCTGGAACCTTCTATGACTGAATACTTCCACTATGACACAACTCAGCAACTAACAAATTTGCTGGTTATTATTAGGCCTGCTAAACTGGTTATTAGGTCTATTTGATTGGTTATTACTTCTATTTGATTGGTTATTACTTCTATTTGGCTGCTTATTATTAGGCCTATTAGACTGGTTATTTTAAGCCCCGAGTTCTACTTTTGAAGCCTCTTTGTCTACTCTGTAAAAATAAAACAATGCGTTTAATTGTAGAGCGACCGACTGAATAAGTGAGTGACTTCATGAAGACAAAACTGACTTACCGATGAGACTCATCATGTTGGAAATCATCCCTTCACTCATCATTGCCTTCAGTTTGCTAAACTAAGTAAAGACCAAACAATGCGTGACCGCATAATTTCCCTCATAAGTGTCCTTGTCCAGTCGAGCACATCCAGACCTTGAGACTTTCACTCACAGTTTTCAAAAGCATCCCCCAGTCGACTTCGAATCATCAAAAACGTCAGAATCCTTTACAACCATCTTTTGTCAACAGACAAGTGGACTGCAATGATCTCTCTAAACAAATGCAACCACACAGATATATAGACAGTTTGTAAGCCCATCTCTGCAGCTGTCATTAACAGAATGCAAGGAATAGACTCACAGGGTAATTCACTTTGAAATAGTTCATTTCAGTGTGCCTCCTTACAGATTTTATCTTAGTTAAAGTTAAATAAGTTTCATTTTAGTTATAGTTATATTAATAATTGGTGCTATTTTTACCCTCTTTTAGTTAACTTGGTTCGCGTAAAGTTTGTCACGTCGTTTGTTTCGGATATCTATCAATTCTTTTTCAGGTATCTTCCCGTCGACCTACAAAGCTGAAATTTTGCACACGTTTCAGGCTTGCATGACAATGCAATGTATCAAATTTTTATGACATAACTCATAAATAAATTTTTTTTTAATTACAAAAATGCAAAAAATTAAATATCGTTTAACCACTCGAACGATTCCTCCTTGACTAGCTCCAATCTGGCAAGTTTACATCATCAATGATATGTAATCAAAAATGTCTTAAGGAAATAGAATGACTGCACCATCTATCAGATTAAAGAGCGTCCCAAAAAACCCATGTTTTTAATGATGTGCTACACAATCTACTAAAAGCTTCAAAAGACTTTGGAGAATGACTGTATTTGTCCTCAATGAATACACTTAACCTTGATACTACAAAATCTAAAAATTCACCAATTCTGATGATGAGGGGTAGCCATTCCAGAGTATGACATCTATATAAAAAGACAGATGATGTCAAGCCTGCAAAAATCATGAAACACATTGAAATACACAGCAATTTGATAAATCAAATTGGCACAATCGAGTCTGTCAATTTTACTGCAGAGAGCTATATATATCCAGTTTGATTGTCCTTGCAGAGTACTCTTATATACCCTAGGCCTATACATCTTTCTATCACCCATTGCAGACTTCTTTGGAAAGAGGTTGATGGCGATACTTCGAGATGGCTGTGTAGCAGGGATGTGGTCTCGAGACAGGAAAACTGCGGTCTTGGTCTTGGTCTCGAATGCATCGGTCTTGGTCTTGGACCATCGGTCTTGGTCTTGGTCTCGAATGCGTCGGTCTTGGTCTTAAAGGAACGGTCTTGGGATTTGTCTCCGTCTTAGGTTAGCATTCTTGGTCATTTGCCATATCAGAGCAATTTCAATGATATTTGTAGGCTATTTCTGATTATTAGAGACATCTGTATTTAGGCCCAACGCGATTGTTATCAATTTATGACGTGCTGACCATCTATATATACATGTTAATGTGGGCAAAAAATGAAATTGTAACGGAACCAGTCATTTCAAAATTTGCTTTCACAAATTTTCAGCTTTTGGAACAATCTAATAATTGTGTGGTCAGCCACGTTTAGTCACTATTAATCTACAATTCCAAGTACAAGAAAGATTGAAAGATTTTTATAGACAATGTGACCACGAGATTACTACGCTCACTCTTTTGCACATTTAACTTTGCTACAATTAAACAGAAACGTTTACAAACAAACGTTTCATTAAATGCGCCACAACTAGGCCTAATGGGTAAATTCACAAATCTTAATTCCGGGGCGAACGGAGACAATTTGTTGTAGCGCATTAAGAAAGCTCTCATGATGGTTGATATTTCACTTTATATGTTATTGTAACGAACAACATGATAAATTAATGCTAGTGCTTTTATAATTACAATCATAGCTGTGACATTTTTGCTTCTTTAGCCTAGTGAACATTATTATTCGTTGAACTGTTGAACTTTTCGCTAACAAGAATCAATCATATTCATTTTAATAAAGTTTACTTCGTCAAGGTTCGAATCGATCGTTGTGTTGATGACTGACAGGGCGAGGATTGCTGTTGCAAACCATAACGATTACATATCAATATGTAAATTAGGGGCCGTTCACATATTATATAACGCTCAAGAGGTAGGTGGGTAGGTTCCGGTTTTGTTAGCGTTATATTGTGCAGGGTGGGGGAGGGTAGGTTGAAGGTTTTGTTATATAACAAACTTTTTTCAGTTTATGCTATTTTACCTGTTTGCCTGCCATATACCACGGACCTTCATTGTTAAATCGAAGTTCACAATACGTTGTGAACTAAAACTAGCACCATTAGCTGCCACCTGGTGAATTGATTTTACGTTCTTAGTTAGTATTTTATAAATCCACCTTTAACAATTTGCTGTTTACAATTTTAGCAATTTCATGTGCATAGCTCTAAACGCTCTAAAATTCAATTCTGTGTGCTTTGTTTTGATTATGGTTTAAATTTAAATTAATTCACTTGAAATAATTATTTTGGTAGGTATTATCATGATGTTTGATTTCATTTTCTATAGTATGTGTAAATAGTTTATGTTTGCTTAAATACCCAATTGCAGTTGTAGTACGCACTCTATATACACCATACGCTATTAAATAGGTAGAGTTGTACCGCGAACTTATCGATAAATACCTGATAGTGCAATATTAAACCAATCCATTCTGTGTGACACTATAATGCTCATTTCTAGTGCAAAACAAGAGGGAAACTAAAATGGTGTTTTTAAATAGGATGTGCGTCACTATCATGTATTATCATGCTGTATTATAGTAGGCTTACATGTAGATACATGGTGACAATCGTCGACTACCCAATTAGTTACCGAAATTAATACAAGTGAATTTAGGGCCATTAAAAGTCCGATTATTAAGATGCAGAGGAGCTCCATACATCCGATCTAATCATCATTGGTACGAGAGAGTACACAATTTTAAGGTAGCTTTTGTTACATAGCTAATTGGGCATATGATGATTTTTACTGCAGTTCTTGAATTGGATAAAGGCAATAATCAGTTGAATCACTACTATTAAAGTGCTAACTAACATCGTATTGTTACAAAAGTGTCAAATTGCGCAATACAATTATGTCGATTGTATGTCTTTTAATGTGCTTACAGGCTGGGGTGGGGTAGGGGTGGGTAGCATATCTGTTATATAATATAGGGGTAAGGGGGTCGCAGCTGCTGTTATATAACGTTATTAGGGGTAGGTGTTGGTAAAAAATTGGAATTTTATGTGTTATATAATATGTGAACGACCCCTTACTGTTTATTTCAGCTCACCATATTGCAGAGCAAGGACAGGCTTCGCCTGGGATCGAGTCTCCAGACGGGACAGTAAATTAAGAACGAAGCATCTTGACGTGTAATTATCGGAAATTTACTAAAATCGCAAAAATCTCTCAAAATGTCTAAACCAAGACAAGCCAGAACGAGAATTTTGAACGTTAGTGACAGACGCTCGAGACATGCGATTATTAGATTACGTCAACAATAATTTTACGTCATGAAGCAAATTATAGTTCAAATTTGCGCTCAGTCGCAATCGTTTTCTCCAAACTTCTAAAGCGCCACTCTTGCAATTGGTAGAATTAACTCCCTTATTGCATTCAGTATGGAAGTCAATTTATCCTAGGAAGAATTATCTCCACGGGAGTCAGTTGTCCTAGGTAGAATTAACTCCCTTATTGCATTAGATATATGGGAATCAATTTATCCTAGGAAGAATTAACTCCCTGGGAATCAGTTTGTCGTAGTTAGAATTAACTCCGCACCTTATAACTGGCCGAAGCACGCTCCTCTGCACTTTCTACAACATATGGGCTCGAGGGGTTCACACATTTTCATTATTTCATTACAGCCCAATGAACCGATCAACAGACCAACTCGTGCTCAGCCGCATCAACCGATCAACAGACCCACGCGCACAGTCGCATCAACTGATCAACAGACCCACGCGCGCACAGCAGCATCAACCGATAAACAGACCCACGCGCGCACAGCCGCATCAACCGATCATCAACAGATCCGCGCGCGCAGAGCCGCATCAACCTATCAGCAGACCCACGCGCGCACAGCAGCTTCAATTGATCAACAGACCCACGCACGGCCCAATAAACCGATCAACAGACCCACGCGTGCACAGCCACATCAATCGATTCACAGACCAACGCGCGCCCAGCCCAATAAACCGAAAAGCAGATCCACGCGCGCACAACCGCATCAGCCGATCAACAGACGCAAGCGCACAACCGCATCAACCGACCAGCCGACCCACGCACGCACAGCCGCATCAACCGATCAACAGGCCCATGCGCACACAGCCGCATCATGCGATCAACAGATCCACGCGCGCAGAGCCGCATCAACCTATCAGCAGACTCACGTGCGCACAGCAGCATCAACCGATCAACAGACCCACGCGCGCACAACCGCATCAGCCGATCAACAGACACAAGCGCACAGCCGCATCAACCGACCAGCCGACCCACGCACGCACAGCCGCATCAACCGATCAACAGACCCGTGCGCACACAACAGCATCAGCCGATCAACAGTCGCACGCGCGCACAGCCGCATCAAGCGATCAACAGATCCACGCGCGCAGAGCCGCATCAACCTATCAGCAGACCCACGTGCGCACAGCAGCATCAACCGATCAACAGACCCACGCGCGCACAACCGCATCAGCCGATCAACAGGCCCATGAGCACACAACAGCATCAACCGATCAACAGTCGCACGCGCGCACAGCAGCATCAACCGATCAACAGATCCACGCGCGCAGAGCCGCATCAACCTATTAGCAGACCCGCGCGCGCGCAGCAACATCAACTGATCAACAGACCCAATTGATCAACACACCCACGCGCGCACAGCCGCATCAATCGATCAACAGACCCATGTTTCGGTTCAAAGACGTTTGGAGACGCTGATCAATAGAATCATTTCTTGTTCTGTAGTCAAGTGTTCTAATCCTAGGCTCATTAGCTGTTCAATGCTGTTCTTAACTGGATTTAGTATAATTTTTTTAATTTAAACACAAATAGTTATTTTCTGGATAGATGTACTGTTTTCTTCCAATGCGGAAGACCTTGAGCGAAAGTTATTATCGTTTAGGCCTAATAACTTTCGATTACCGCCTCTTATCAAAGAAAGCAAAATGAGGGTTTGAAACTTTATTGTCTGGTTCCTTAGCTACATAGAATGCCTTAGTACATAAACTTCAAGGTCAGCAGAGGATATAGTACATTATAATTACTAATTTTTAGTCAGACGCTTGATGAAGAAGCCAGATAATAATCAAATATTCAATTACTGTTTACACGATTAGGCCTACTTAATTTTCATGTTGAAGTAAGAAGAGGCATGCCTCGTCTGACTTTTGCCTCGTCTTGCCTCATACTGGCTACGGCCCTGATTGTCTGTTTGGTCTTTTCAATCACCATTGTTTTTTTTCTCTGCGTTCATCAATCGGTAAAATTGTCTAACTTTTTAGTTTATATTCTATAGTTCTACAGGAGACCAACGCTGTCAATAACTTGGAGATAATTCACTATCCCTTCATTTAGTTTGATTCCTGTCTCCGACTGAGGGACATTACTTCTTCTGACACAGTGACACTATTCCCATAGACCTACATCTGAAGGATATTATGAGCCAACATAGACATGTCTGTCTATACTTGTCTGACCACGGAGCAATTTACCTGGAACCGAAACTGTGCTCATTATATTGCCTATAAGTTATGATCATGTCAATTTAATTTGACTAATCGCCTCTATACTCTCATGCATAATTTATAAAAACTTTTCAAGCTATTTCATGTTTGAAGTTGTTTCTTGATTCTCCTGCGTCACCATTGATAGGTTTCTTCTGGAGCGCCATAGACGGCGGGGGTGGGTAGGAGAAACGCCCGTCCTACAGTTCCACCACCTCCACATTTGCAAATTGACCACTGTTAAGAAGTTGCATAGACTTATAAGTGATGCATAGACAAATATGCGATGAGTGCCGCGTGCAAGAGGTAGCCTTATATATGTGAGAAGAAAGAAAGTCGTGAGTCGAGACGTTCGCCGGAGAGTGCTTTGCAAGTTGATTTTGAGTTCGCACCAGAGCATCGGTCCTTGCAAGGTGAGCCTGAAACGATTCATGTGCGAGAAGACTTTTCGGGGCTGCATAGACCGCAACTAGAGTCTGTAGACCTTGCTATTCAGATACAGTTGCGATAGGAGCGAATTTATCGGCGTCTATTTGAGCGTTTCACCTATCACTAGGAGAGTTGCGATTTTATTGGTGTCCGCTTAGAGTTTTTACCTAGCTTAGAGTTTTTACCTAGCTGTTGGGACACAGTTGCGTCATACTAGTGTAGGCCTCTAGGTGTAAGTTTTCGTTGTGTGCGAACCTTGCTGTTTTGACCAGCAATACAAGATGAGAAATTCTGTGGTGTTTTCGTCAATTTGTCCGTAGATGGCGGCACTAGCTGTATACGGTTGAGATTTTCGCCAGACATTAACAGTAAGACTCCCTGCCAAAAAGCGGGAGCCGATCACGCGTTAGGACGCAACTCTACGCCATCTTGAGAAGGAGGTTCCCGGAACGGACAGTCCCCGTGCGCGTTGCGGCTAGGGAACCAAGACCAATACCGAGTAGTACCACCACTCAGCGCCGTAAAACGTCACACTAGTATTAATAGCCGGAATCATTTTTAACGGAGAAGGCACGCTTAGGGTGAAATAAATGGAACAAACGAAGGGCATATTAATTGAAACGTTTAATAATTATGAGCTTAAAATAGCAATACTATTATCCATCCTATATATGGCGTTCTGATTGTGTTGCGTTTCTACGACATTAGAGTTTGCTCAAAGGCAGGTCGGGTCGGATTGGGTCATGTACTTCGTGGGTAGGTCGGGTCAGATAGTCGGCTTCAGAAATCGGGTCGGTTCGGCATTCATTTTCGATTTGTCGGATTGGGTCAGGTCGTGAAAATCGGACCCGTGGACAACTCTGCTATATACTGTAGTAGGTATAAAGAAGGCCTATTTCTATTAGCATTCACAGTATATATGCCACCTCAGCCTAGGCCTATATACATCATACACTCCTTATATAAAAATGGCAATAATTACATAGCGCATTACATTTCACATATTCCAAAGATGACTTGTCCTTTTCTTTAATGACATTAGTTCGCTATGACCTCATCCTTTTATTCAAAGTTCATACCATCATTGCCTCTGTCTATAATACTGAGTCCTGGATGTGCAATCGTAATAGAAAGCCTATTAACATGTGTCTGTTATCTATCTAAAGGCTTATTCTGCCCATTATGTGTTACATAATAGTGTAACATTTGTGGTAGTTTGGCAGATGATCGACTCATCAAACCTCAGCTTCTTGGGGATAGGACTTCGAGAAGTAGGCTATATATCTTAATATGCTTCATGGCGAATCAACCGCATTTTGTGTGATTGCCGCTGAGTATTGAGTATCAATGACTCCCTCGCCACTCCATGCACTCGTTGTACTCGCATTGCCACTGAACAGGTACTGGATCTGGTATCTGTACTTCGACTCTCGCTGCAAGTTCTCCAGAAGCATGAAGTTATCACCCAGCTCCTGTGTTGTATATACCTCGGGATCTGATTCTTCAACGCCCGGCAGCTGTTGATATCTCAGCCGATACCCCACGACGGCTGGCCGGACATGTTCCTGGCTGCTGCTGCTGCTGCTGCTGCTGCTGCTGCTGCTGCTACATGTCTGTTGCGGATGTTGTGGCCATGTGATGAAAGCTGAGATCTTATGATAGACAACGGATCGAAAACTGACGGCGTAAAGACTGTCTCGTCGCGGTTGGATGCGTCTTTTTCTTTCGACTTTCGGCTGAGATGGTCTGCCGTCTTCACTGCTCCGATCTTCCTTCATCAATGTCTCTGTCTCTTGGTAACCATTCGCAGGATCCGTGGCGTTATCGTGATCTCCGTCAACGTCGTCATATTCATCAGATAAATTGTTTTTCCGTCTGTCGGTGGCGGAGGAGACGTGTTCCTTTGATGTCTTGTCTGCTTTTGTTTTTGATCTAGTCTCGGGTTGCTGTGATACGTTAGATCCATCTAAATAGTTAATCATAAAATCAAATCAGCTGCGTTGTTGAATGCAATAATTCGTAATAGCAAATGCTACTCGATCGCTTAATGATTCCAAATCTTACGAAGCAATGTTCAACATGAATAGCCTAATCGCCAATAGAATATAAAAATACCATACAGAACAAATTAAAATAGAACTAAAATTAAGGAAGCTATAAAACTTTTGACAACATTCAAATTGCGGGAAAATTACGTTCTCCGGCCTGTTCCTTACCCTGTTCTTCCTCTCTGCTCTCATCTGCTTCCTCTTTCTCTTCTTCCTCTCTCTCTTCTTCTTCCTCCTCCTCCTCTTCCTCCTCGTCGTCCGTTGTCCTGGCGTGAACTGTGTCGGAGAAGTCACTCATCTGTCCGTCGCGCACCGTTCGAATCCTGAACTCGTATCTCATCGACGGCAGGAGGTCCTTCAGCTGAACATGTAGGTCCTTGACGAGGATCGACATAGCCTTGCCCTCTGGGGTGGTCGTTCTATAGCGCACGTTGTAGTAGCGACCGTCCTTGATCTCCTGACCGACCCCAAGAGACATATCGAACCACTCCAAACGGACGGATGTTGGTGCTAACAACTTGACGCGAAGGTCTGTAGGAGCCGGAAATACGGAAGAATTCGTCTGCACTATCCCTATTATACCGAAATAAATACAGAGACAATAAACTTAGATGTCCGTAGACATCTAAATGACGTAGATGATTGACATGTGTTTTGCGTCCGTCGTGTGTACACGCCAGTGCGATCCCTACTTCATTGATTTCTTTATATCTGGAATGCACTTTCGTCATCTGTTCGCTCTAAAATTCTATCTGGCAGTCTGTCGTCCTCTTTTGTTTTCCTCAAAACCTACTTCGGGGCCTTTCGCACTGGCAGCGCTTCTGAACGGTTTACCCTACTATAGATGCGCTTTATAAATGCTCAAAAACAATACAATACAGATGTAGAATTCGTTTTATGGAA
This sequence comes from Bimastos eiseni, assembly GCA_959347315.1. Taxonomy (NCBI): domain Eukaryota; kingdom Metazoa; phylum Annelida; class Clitellata; order Crassiclitellata; family Lumbricidae; genus Bimastos; species Bimastos eiseni. The sequence goes on from OY365808.1 coordinate 26,783,690, forward strand.
CTACATGTATGTATAATTATACGTTCGCATCTATCTGATACATGTACTTGCATAACGTTTCCCAATCTTTTTTTACCGTAGAACCACTTTGATCATAGGCCTACAGGCCCTACATCTTTTGGAGGATCACGTACACGTCCAAAACAAAACATATCGTTGTAGGTATACAAACGCTCGAGAATGCAGACAACTATAGGTTTAGGCTTAGATTTTATTAATAGCAACACAAATAGGTCTATCGATGACAATGACATAGACCCCTATAAATTCTCTTTCACGTAGTCCTAGACGGCTAGGCCTAAAGTTATACACAAATGTTACCAAAACTCCTTTTATTGTTTGAAGCTCATTGCTCACGCTGAAAGTTTTCCGCGGAACCCTTGTCTTCACCTCATCATGAAACCCTAGGGTTCTGTGGAACACAGTTTGAGAAACATTGCTCTAGCATAATGCAGGTGATCAAAGCGCTTTATCAACTAGCTTGGATATGTAGCTCCAACGAGTTTCCACATTTGCATAGAAATTGACGTAAGGTAATCGACGCACGAATACGAATCTGTCGATAGCGTACGTTGAATTGCTTCAGGACAACGGACTCCAGAACTGAATTAGTTTTCTAAGAGTTAGCAGAATTTGTTAAATAGGCGTATACCTGTGCCACCAGTCGTGTAGACGAGGTCATAGATAGGAGTACTTGTCCCGAAGTCGTTATAAGCGGCAACGCTGACGACATACTGAGTTGCCTTTTCTAAAAATCAACACCAATACATCAACTCACACACAAACAACGAGAAACACAAGCGATGAATTACTTAATTGCAGCCATAATCCAAACATAGCCAAACATAGGGGTTTGAAATGGCAAATTTGGACTGGGGGTGGGGGTTGAAACATTTTCACATTTCCAGATATCCCGACAAGAATTTTTAAGACCCTGAAACTGGTATATGGGCTACAATATAGAGGGTAGACCTAATTGTGGGTGTGGGTGCCACTGAAAGCTGATTTGGGGGTTGGCTTGACCCTCAAGGTAATTTTAGGAATTAACTAGCGGGATTGAAAAATGAACGGGGGGGAAGGTTGAACTCTCCCAACCCTCAACCTTCCGACAATTCAATCAATGAGCGTAGGCCTATCAGCAGAGGTGCGTTTTGCCGTAAGCAGGGCTCGACAATGTAGCCTAAAGCACAGGCGATACCAATAATTTTTAGTACCTTATCTATAGATAATTAGCTGTGCAAATGACCATAAATGATAGAGCATATGTTATCAATCTTATAGTTTGGTCAAAGGGCAAATATGGTTTCAGAATTCTTTCATTGTTTCTCGAAGGACGAAAATTAACAGATACGATGTCCTTGAAATTATAAGCAAACATTGAAATGTTTGTACAAGACCTTTTTTACAGATTCGGTCAAATTCACTTTTTGGTAATTAGGGTCTACGTCACTACGTGTCTTATTAATTAGAGTGGATGTATAATTAGATTGCCTAAATTCTCACTCACTTACTGTGGATAGCTGAACAGATTCGCTTGGATGATCAAAGTCGTGCAAGGAGTTAAACAATAAATTCGTTGATGGAGTAAACTGATATATGCTTATAAGTGAACTACTAGCTGAATTTTGCCCGGGTCCTTACAATTGTTAAAGTGTTGAACATTGCTTCGAGATGGGGACGGTGTACCGTATCCAGTTTCCCCCCTCCAACAACTTCACGACCGCGTGCCATTCACACCCAGGCATCATAAAAACCGCCTATAAAAAAAGACTATACCCACTGCGGAAACTACTAATCCGAGAAAAATGAAAGTAATAAAGTCGCTTCGAAGTCAGTTTGGTCGAAATGCCGCTGGGCGATCCGCTGAAACTTACTGAGATTTTTGATTGTGACGTTTCTCTGCCTTCCTTCGAGGTACTGCCAGTTGACATCCGGTATGCCTTCGCCATATCCGATCTTGTAGCCTCGAACGACGGTTCCGGCGTCGGATGGCGGCGCCTGCCAACTCACGAACACTGAATTCTCGTGAGCTTGTGAACGGACGTGAGTTGGTTGCCCTGGAGGGCGCCCCCTTGTCCTGGAAAGCTCCTCTCCGTCTGCGCACAGTTAACAGCCCAATAGACCTTATGTTAACTGTATATCGTATCGATATATTTATACACACACACAAACATATATATATATATATACTCAAATAGGCCGATATACATGCAACCGACATAGTATGTATGTTGAGATGCTGAGAATGAATTAATGAATCAATGAATTCATGAATATGCATAGACGACATCATAACAGTAGGCCTATCCAAGTTATCAAGAAGACTGCGATTTCGTCATAAATGCCGTCTATATGGTGGCATATGCCTCACGTATGGAACGTATGCGACGACGCAGTCATGGGTAAAGTCCTGAGACAACATTTTGAAAGCGCATTTGGCAACTCATAAACTAGTTCTACGGAATTTAAGTCGCCATTGACATTTATGATCTACGTATTATTATGTAGCGTATATATGACGATTAGGCCTATCATGTGGTGCCTACAAGCGTGTTCTCGAGTCAGGTCTATCTTTCTTTGCTTTCTAGGGGTAAGACTAGTGGATCCATCAGTTCTTCGTCTTAGAGTCGGTCGGGCTATCGGTCGTTCGGTCGGTCTATTGGTCGGGCCATGTGCGTGTCTAACGCTCGTCAATATATTAGGTTTCAGCTAATCACTTCACAGGTGTCTGTTGTGAAAAGAAAGGTTAGGTTAGTTTGCTAAATTGGTCGTGGAGGCCAATAATGAAGAATTCTGCTTTTGATGTTGGGTCTAATTATATCTCTAAGTTTCGAAGAAACCAGACATCCCACTGGTTCCTCTGTCTGGTTCCCTTTGCTGACAGTTTTTAGATAAGCCCATGTTCTTTCGACTCCGAGGACTCACGTTCTTTGGCGCAAAGTAGGCACGCACTGTGCCACTGGTGGAACAATGGAAGGCAACCGGCCCAATCTCAGAAATATCTACCCTATTCAGGTGAGGGTAACATTGGGGAATTTACCCGGCCCATCGCTAACAACGTTTGTATCTACAAACAGGACCATAATACTTGATTTTTTATTACCACCTGGTTTAATTATGATTTAAAGCGAAAAAATAAAGAATTTCGTATTCTTATGCCAACTGCTCACTTGTTGATTTTATATGCGGTGAAATCTCGGCCTACTTGTATTGTATAGTATATGCAATTAGTACAAGTAGGCATGTGCGTGTTACTGCGTATACCATCTGTAATGATGGAAGAGGGGACTGCGTTATGAAAACCGGCGATGATGTCAAGTTTATAACTTTTATGAACAATATAATATGATGTCAAGTACTGTATAAACTAAAATTGCGAACACTATAGCTATAGATATGAACGGTAGATATAAAGACAAACATTATAGGCCTATCAACAGTAGTAAATATATATATATATATATATATATATAGACAGAGACTGACAGACAGTAGGCACAGCCAAGTGAATCAGCGTGGGCGAGTGGGGTGAGACAGTTGGAGAGACTGGCATTATGACCAATATGGCTAAGGCAAGAGCGAATGCCGGGCTAGGATAGGTCTCTTCTTTTCGCTGAATAGGCGCTTTCTCACGACTTCTTCGTTTTCTAGGGATATCCGAGCCGGAGCCATATGTATGCTTCTATGAAACGTTTCGTTGTACGAATATACAAGATCTGACAAAACGTCGACGTACCGATGCGTGTCCCCGTGCGGGAAATATTTCCACATTTTGGTTTTGAGGGTATGATTAAATCTCTCTACGACGGCCGCTTTGATATCCTCGTTTTCTGAAGTGTAGAAAAGAATGGCATTTTTGCGCAGCAGAGTCTGAAAGGATCTATTGAGAAATTCGGTGCCTTTATTGGTCTGCAGGTGAGCGGGGTGCGATCCATCGTTCAACATCGCCGAGAAAGCAACGCTGTCTGTCCCTTTGAGGTACAGCCGTTGCCGTGTGCTTCGGTCAGAGCGGGTCCTGTCTTTGATTTAAGCGGGAGAACTCTCGCGTATTTGGAAAACACATCGATACACGTTAACATATATTTATTTTTATCGTTATATTTTGATAGAGAAGAAACGTCGACCAAATCGGCCTGCCACAAATCGTCTATACCTACGGCGAAAGTTTTTCTACGTCTAAATTTTAATCTGACGGGTTTATGCAAAGTATAAGTGTCTTTATCAGATAACCAAGTTCTCAAATCTTTAGATTTAATTCGTTCTTTTAAATGTTTCTTGAACGTTTCCACGCATCCGAAACTGGCCGGATGCTTCGAATCGAAATACGACGCCATCAGTAAAGAGCCCACTTCAACGTCTTTCGCTGCTTTTTGCGTCCGCTCCACGACGCGGTCGATCTTCGTACGGTGATCGGAGTTACTGACTCGGTAGAGTTCGACGATCCGTTAATATAGTTCCATCTGTCTTCGTTACCGATTAACTCGTGAGGTATGTTGTGATCTTTTAAAGCGTCGGCGAGACGTCTCCATCCGTTGGGCACACGCGTCGAAGTTCTTTTTCTCATGAGATCGTTAACCAAGTCGACGACGTGCGTTTTAGGAATAGTCGTATTCTTCAAAACGAGTTCTCCTTTTTCGCTACATCCGACTTCTGGATTGTTTTTGATATGAGTCAAAAGACGCGAAGCCTGAGATTTCCACTTTTTCGGAACGTTGTCTAGTACGAGAGCTTCTACGTCGGTCGATCGTTGCGGCGAATCCTCGACTTTTATCGCTTCTCCAACATTTTTGGACTCGGAGTTAAATTTGGTAACGACTTCGAGCTTGTCGATGTTCAAATACCGTCTTAGACTATTGGAATAGTGTTTGGCTTTTTCGTCGTCGGCCACGTTTTTGTGTAAGATCTCGTACATTTCTCAGTCCAACTTTGACAAAGTCTTATCCAACATGGTTTCCCTATACTTTTCAATCTGTCGTGGTTCCACCAAAACCATTTTCTTCGCGTAATTCATGACGTTATCCATTTTGGGGTATGAGCTTCGGTATCAGAAGGGAGCCGAGAAGCGAAAGCACCGGCGTCAGTAACGCGCCCAAGAATACTCCGGATTGTACAATTTCCTTTTTCGATTCTACGCGAACTTTCTTCGACGCCAGATACCGGAACTTCTTCTTAAAACGCTTCAGTTTGTTCTTCTGTGGCTTTGTGAGCGGAACATTACCTTTTAAAATATTTTTGACGCACAGCAATGCAAGAGACCTTTGCGGCAATCTTTCAGGACATTTCTCCTCGTTTTGGCAGTCGCTTCCTTCAGTAACGTTAATTTGGCGAAATACCTCCTCAATCTCGAAGACATTTTTATCGAATGAGTACAGAACCTTGCTCCCGAATAGCTATATAGTTTTTACTTTCTAACGTAGACGTAATGTTTCTCGCCCGGAAAAATGTTCGTCCTTAATCGACATCTCTCGTCGGTATCCGGTCTTAAATCAACCAAAAGATAACCGAAAGGCGCCATGGTAGCGTCGCCGAAGGCTTCCAACATGAAATTGGACTTTCCGGGAAACATTTGCCTAGAAAATTCCCAACTTGCGTGGAATCTATAACGTTTTTGAAGAGAACCAAATAATGAGCGTTCAGACTTATCGTTGTCGTATGCTTGCCTTTGTAGAATATATTTTGCGTCAGGTATAAGACGGAAACGTTTCTGTGATGACCTATCTTGGTAAAGATTTTTGTAACGCGTTCGTCGGTCTCGCTCATCAAATCGTCCAAACCTAGCAGAGTTCTCTCTTTGCTGTCGAAAATATTCAAGTCCGGCAGACCTTCGTGAAATTGAATTTGCGGATATCCGTCAAATATTTCTTGATATATTCCGTAACACCATAGAATTTTATCGATCGCGGGTTTCACCATATGCGGTAAGTGATCGATGAATCTAAGACTAAACTGCGTCTTTCTCGACCCGCTGGGGCCGCCTATTATTGCTGAAAACGGGTGTTGCTAAGTTGGATCCATGCTCGAGAGTGAATGTTTCGCGATCCGAAATAAATTTATATACTTTTAGACCATATAAATTCTGACCGTTCCCAATATACGCTCCGAACACAGAGGACACGAGTCCAGTATATCCGCGCAATTTTCGCAGCACACGATGTGAGCGCAAGGCAGAGACATGGATTCAACGCCATGCGAACGACAATGTCTGCATATCAACAACGTTTTCAGAGTTTCATTTTCCTTCCTAGCGCATTTTAATCTGTATTCGGCTAAAATGTCCGCGGCGGAGACGAATTTCTCGTCATCGCTGCCATCGCAACTGCCTCCGCTCGAATCGGACAATTCTTCTTTCGATGACCCTTCAACAATTTCCGCTTCGCCCATCGTTGGTGACTTTACGATATCTTCGAGATCCGGTTCGGAATTCGCGGCCGATTTTATCGTTTCGGCAAAATCACGTTCTTTTACGTATACGATGGAGCGGCACATGTCGTTACTTTTCGTATAATGTCGCGAAGCGATCAGTTTATGCTTCGAGTTCGTCGTAGATACTAAACGAGCGTCTCTATTTTCCAAAGTTTTATACATAAACAATCGTTTAATGTTCTTTAGTAAGTAGGTTAAGTCAAATTCCGCACGAGGCCTAAGCATCGATTGTATTTTAGATGACAGAATTTGTGAGATGTTGAGCGTTGTATTTATGTAGAGCCTAAGTAAAACGATCCACTGTTGGCGCGTATTTAAACGATGTTTTTGTATGAGTTCCTATACCGTATGGATTTCGTCAATTTTACGACCTACGGCCATTCCTTTGATGAGCGCGCAACCCTAGGGGAAAGGGAAGGGCCAGCCGCCGCCGCCAATGACTGAGTCGTAAACCAAAAATGGGCGTTTCTCTTCTTATGTATGCGCGTATATGTGCATGTATGTGTGCGTGTCATTGTGCGTATGTATGTGTGCGTATGTATGTGTGCGTGTGCGTGTCTGTGTGCTTGTATATGTGTGTATGTGTGCTTGTCTGTGTGCGTGTCTGTGTGCTTGTATGTGTGCGTATGCGTCTTTGTATATGTGCGTATGTCTCTCTGTACGTGTCCGTGTGCTTGTCCGTGTGCGTATGCGTGTCCGTGTGTTTGTCCGTGTGTATGGCTGCTTGTCCGTGTGCGTATGCGTGTCCGTGTGCGTATGTCTTTTTGTACGTCCAGCAGAAGGATCGACCTCCCCCAGTCTTCAGTTTCTGTACTCCTTATACTACTGACATTGCTGGTATACCTGCAGTATCACTGATGTCTTTGGCTTTTCGATCGAGTGTATTTCGATCGGTGAATGTTCGGACCGTTATCCATTTGCTTGATTTCCACCTGGAATCGCAGTTTTCTGCCACAACCCGAACCATGTATTCGGAGTTCGGTCTGAGTTCGTGTACGATGGCTGACGTGTGACTGCTGTTGAACTTCCACATCCGGGCTTTGCTTCGTTCCGTTCGACCGCTCACTTCCTTCAATCGAATCATGTAGCGCCTTGTTGGACAGACGATTTCCGCTTTCGGCTGTCGCCATCTTATCCGAATGCTCTGAAAATGTTATGCCACGATGAGACCTTGAACAATAAACACTAGATAGCCTAATTATTGTCTCTAATTGACAGTATTGACAGTGTAGGTTATACGCCTGAAGTCGATGAAAGGCTATTTGCAAGCAGTTCTATTCAGAGTTAAATTGGTAATATTATGGTGGAGCGATCAATAATGACAGCCGAGGTTGAGGCCGGTGACAAGAAAGTAAATTGATCGGTTAATATAGGGTTGTGTTTGCTAAAATTTGGTAGAAGAAGGGCAAGCTATTTCCTTTTCCAGATCATAGTGGTAACAGATGGGTCTGATGTCTGCTTCTGAAGATGATTTCGCAACCTTAGGAACAGCTAGTGGCCAACTCAACTGATTGTCCACTATGAAGTGTTATAGGCGTGGTCCAAAGACAGGTGGGTCATGGGTTTTGCGAGTCCTATGATTGCTTCCATAAGAATCGACGGAGCGGTACTTATAGGACAAACAGATTACAATGGCTGCTAGGTCTATCTAGTAAAGGCAACGTTTCATATAGTAGGTGAATATCAGAGACGTTTTGGGCGGTGAGCTATCTTAGGGGTCAAGTATAAATTGATTGGGATAATTAAGTGTGTCATGGCGCGTCAGGTCTGGTTGAATCTGAAAGCCAGTCGGATTTACTCAAGCAAGCGCGCAAATTAGGTTAACCGGTAGGGTCAAATCAAGGCTGGTATATATAGGCATATCTGTGGTTTCACGAAATCAGATAGGGGCTATGTAAAGTGAAACTTAGCTAGTGGTGTTCTTTTAAATGCATTCTCGAATGACAACATGTGCTAATAGAATGACTTATATATATATATTATATATATAAGATGCTAGGAGGATAAAGCAACACGAACCTATTATAAGGTAATCGCATTATTCAACTGCGCCTGCATTCTGCGCTTGACAAAAATCCCTTGTGACAGGTACGTGATAATTTAATAGACAGTGCATGGCGGAAAGGCAACGGTGTCTGTCCCATTGAGTTACAGCCGTTGCCGTGTGCTTGGTTCGTTCCTATCATGGACCATCCTTTTAAGGTCGCCATCATTATAAAATGAAACATAGAGCTGATAATTTGGAAAAGTAGGCATGTGTGAGATGGGTCTAATATATGATAAATGGAAGTGTTGAGAGATGTGGGCGATGCTATTCACTTCATGAGACAGTGGGTATACATGTTGTGACCATGTCCATGTTGTCACTTTTGATATTGCAACATAATGGCAGGCAGGAAGCGTAGGCCTACATATCTATGATTAATGATGGAGCGGTTTCATTTCCATAGCAAAGAAACTTCGCTCTGCCCTGTAGCCGTATGAATCGTTTCAATATCGCAGTTGTAGACTCAACAGCGCCTAAAAACGCAACTAATAGCCAACTACTGTATACACGCTACCTGTATCTCCTAAAGAAGAGGTGTGATAGAGAGATATGACGTGCACATGTCGGCAAATGCACAGTGCTGGTTTTTCGTCAACACGATCCTGGCGACTGAAAAGGAAACTTTCCTTGGGGGATCCTGAGAGAGGTTTTTTGGAACTGTAGACCAGGAAGACGAAGGCCGCGGGTTCACGAATCCCTCGACTGCATGTCCCAGGTATTCCCCAAGCCAACGGCGAAGGTTTCGAGTAAATAGCTCTAAAACTGTGCAAGTACAACGCCAGTATATATAAACCATATATATACATATATAGACTATGTATAGACTATATATATATATATATTCATTTATAAGACTTATGATGCTTACCGTGGAATTGATGACTTCGGCCCTGACTTGGTGAGGTCGTTGATTAGCGATATCTGAAAATATCATGAATAATACAATGGTGTGGAAAAATAGACATAGACGTAGCCCTATAACCTAAGCTTATCGCTTCTCATTCATAGGTCATCTATGACAATGACTATGACATGACAATTAAGGATGCATTTGCCTAGAAATCTCTCATTGTTCTCGGCCAATATCTGTAAGATCGTTTCAATCAAACGTTGAGTATGCCTACGTGTGTATGTATACATTTGAACACCTAGATCACATGCAGTTATTCAGATCAAAACCCTACACGATTTTATTAAATAACTAAATATGCTCTCTCCATTTGAAAGTAGAGAAACTACTAAATAGCAACACTATATTCCAGAGGCGGCGATCTCGTTAGACAGATGGGGGGGCACCCAATGAGAGGGGTAGGTAATGTGGGGGACACACGTATAATGTTGCCCTTCTCTGTAAACGGTGGGAGGGATGTGTCGCTCTCGATTCCCCCACCTCCGCGATTGCCGCCCCGGCTATACCCACACTCGAAAATTTCGAAGTAGTCATATATATGTACATTGTAGACTAATTAATTATCAGTGTTGGGCACGATACCAAAACCTCGAGACCAAGACCGAGACCAAGACCGAGAGGTTCAAGACCAAGACCAAGACCAAGACCGGGTGGTCCGAGACCAAGACCGGGTGGTCCGAGACCAAGATCAAGACCGAGGGTCCGAGACCAAGACCAGGACCAAGACCGATGCTCTTTTTTTATAAGCAATTCAATCTATTAAGACGCTAAAACGGAATACCACGCTTAAAACATTAATTTTTTTGCTGAAGAATGCTAATATTAATAATGATCCAGAAACAGTTTTACCGGCCAGTCTGAACTTTTGCGGGTTCAGCCCTTGGCTTCGGCCGGAGAATGTCACACTATAAATTACTAACAGTATACGATTTAAATACTAAATACTTTAAGACAAGTAGATTAGCGTTCCGTTTGAATGGTGTAAGCCTACTTGTACTCGGAATTGTAGGTTAATAGTGATTAAATGAGGCTGACCACATAATTATTAGATTGTTCCAGAACCTTGAAATTTGTGAAAGCAAATTTTGAAATGGCTGGTTCCGTTGCAAATGCATTTTTCCCCACAGTAACATGTATATATATATATATATGGTCTAAATACCGGTGTCTCTAATCGAAAATAACCGTCAAATATCAAAGAAATTGCTCTGATACAGCAATTGACCAAGAACGCCTAACCTAAGACGAAGACCAATTCCAAGACCGTTCCTTTAAGACCAAGACCGACGCATCCGAGACCAAGACCAAGACGAAGACCGATGGTCCGAGACCAAAAACCAAGACCAAGACCGAAGCCTTCGAAACCAAGACCAAGACCGCAGTTTTCCGGTCTCGAGACCACATCCCTGTTAAATATAATTCAGTAATCCAAAAGTAGCATACGATGTGGAATGCAAGATTGAAAGTATACCTGAACGCAGGGAAATGGCTGTATTAACAGAATTCTTTAGCTTCACAAAAACATTTATCTGATTAACAAAGCTGCTCATCGGCTGTAAGATAGTTCTGCCCACGCGGCTTAAGTGAAATTATACTCCACATGAAACCTGAGAAAGAGCTACCTGATTAAAGCACCTATAGGTCCTATATTGCGTGCGGTATACGTGTACCTCTATCAGCCGCTGCGAGGACGTGCAGAGAACATCCTAGAATGACAGCAGCAGCTGTTGCGATGCAGAGGAGCGCCATCGATTGGCTCTTTGCGTTCGCCAATTACTGGACACGCATCGATTAGCAGTGTCAGATTCACTGATGCGATCAGTTACGACGTGACCAAAGAGATGCACCGCTTATAACTGTTTCCCGTCTTCGTCCACAGAGTGTATTCCAACGGAGCGTAGAGAGCCCCCACCGCCGCCGCCGCTGCTGCTGCTGCTGCCGAGCTGTAGCCAATACAGCTACTGTTGAAGTCTGAGAGACGGTCGTTGTATGCATGCAAAATCGAGTATCGTTCCAACTCCGTATTTAGCAGATCACGTGTTGTACGAGCATCGACTCTGTCTCCCTCTTGCGTCTTTAATCTGACGTAGCCATACAAGAAGTCTAATCTAAGCCAAGTGGGGCAATGGGTTTAATTGCGAATGTCTCGCCGGATTTCTTAAATTTATCCTCTTGTACTTAGAGCACACGCTCGTATGCATCGGAGCCTCGGTAGGCCTGCTAGCACAGCTGCGAAGCCTGTTCGTGTTCCCCATACATAGGCCTATCTATCATTCGCATTTCTTATGAATCCAAGACATTTGCGTATACATTTATAGGCTACGTATAATAGGACGACTAAATTTTTAATAACTTTTAACGGAGAAAGTACTCCCAGAATATTATTTAGTGAATAGATCAATTGGTCGATCTTCAGTAGGCCTATGGGCCAATGCCCTATAGATGAAGCCGAAGTCTATCCGACGACGTAAGGCTAGACGATGGTAGATCTTAGTTTCAGACCTTGTGTTCTGACTAAAAGTGCGGTCCAGAGAGATGAATCTCTCACCCTCTGCATGGTCTTCTGGGAACTGGACTCTGCTCTTCACATGAGATCTTTAATTTGGACGACTTCTGTGACTTTGTGGCAAATGATGGTGCCATCCGGATCCATGCCTGCGTAGTTTCTTAAGTGGCATGATTCTGACGGCCTGGCAAAAATCCTGCTAAAGAAGCATTGCATAACTGCACCAGAAAAGGGAGCAGCACTTCGATAACTTCCTGAAGAAGGAATGTCTCAATGGGATCCATGCAGAAGTAATCAATAGACCCAATCTTTTGGCTATATTCCTCAAAACCATTTCCAACTTGTCCATGCATGTGATATTGCGTTGACCATCAGATCAATGTTGACAAAGGACTAATAGAGTGAGTCCTCTGTATCTCGGCGATATCTCTTCCAGAGGACAGAAATAGTGTTCGGCAGAGAAGGAAAGCTTATTGGAACAACCTTGAATGGTGAAAAATGTTTCAAAAGTCGTCGACCGCTTTCTGATCTTAGGTGATGGGGTTCCTCCAATGTTAAAGCCCTTTGAAGAAAGAGTCCAGTGTATTATACACGCGTGTGATCTACTCCAACTGGTATTGGGCTCAATGGCTCATTAATTTGAAGAAGAAAGAAAGGAAATTAAGAAGATTGAAGGGAAGCAGCGATGAATGATAAATGGAGTGAAGTAATGGGACTGAGGTAAGAGGGGGTGTGGGGCCGTTCACATATTATATAACGCATAAAATCTCGATTTTGCCCCACCCCTACTCCTAATAACGTTATACATATAAATAACAGCAGCCGTGACCCCCACCCCTATATTATATAACATATATGCTACCTGCCCTCTACCCACCCCAGACTATAAGCACATCAAAAACATACAATCGACATAATTGCATTGGCCAATTTGAAACTTTTATAACAATACAATGTTAGTTAGCAATTTAATAGTAGTGATTCAGTTGATAATTGTCTTTATCCATTTCAAGAACTGCAGTAAAAAATCATCATACACCCAATTAGCTATGTAACTAAAGCCATCTTAAAATTGTGTAGGCCTACTCTCTCGTGCCAATGATGAGTAGACCGGATGTATGGAGCTCCTCTAAATTCACTTGTATTAAATACGGTAACTAATTGGGTAGTCGACGATTGTCACCATGTACTTACATGTAGGTCTTTTAATACAGCATGATAATACATGGTAGTGACGTAAAATTTTGTAGTAAATTCTATCTGAAAACACCATTTTAGTATCCTCCTGTTTTGCACTAGAAATGAGGATTGCAGTATCACACAAAATGGATTTTTCTAATATTGCACTATCAGGTATTTATCGAGAGTGTAGGCCTATGCTACAACTGCAAATGAGTATTTAAGCAAACTTAAACTATTTACACATACTATACAAAATGAAATCAAACATCTTGATAATACCTACCGAAATAATTATTTAAAGTGAATTAATTTAAATTTCAACCAGAATCAAAACAAAAAACACAGAATTGAATTTAAGTGTTTAAAGCTGTGAACAGGAAATTTTTTAAATTGTAAACAGGAAATTGTTAAAAGTTGATTTTTAAGTAATAAGTAAGAACGTCAAATCAATTCGCCAGGTGGCAGCTAATGGTGCTAGTTTTGGTTCACAGCGTATTGTGAACTTCGATTAAGCAATGAAGGTCCGTGGTACATGGAATTTCCAACTGGCAGGCAAACAGGCAAAATAGCATAGGCTGAAAAAGTTTGTTATATAACAAAACCTTCAACCTTGAACCTACACCCACCCTACACAATATAACGCTAACAAAACAGGAACCCACCCACCTACCCCTTCAGCATTATCTAATATGTGAACGGCCCCTATAATTTATAATGCAATAGATTTTGACTGCATGCCATTACGTGGAACTTGACTACTATAGATAGGCGTCATACGTTGACCCTAATAATGATTGCGCACTGTGAAATATATAGGCCTACACAAACCATGCCTGCTTAAGCGATGATAAAAGCACCGACGTAGATACAGCTGCGCATTCTACGGAAGCTGAGCGCTAAAACTGTTTTAGTATCGCTTTTCGCCATTGCATTAATGCAGTAAATAGCGCCTGTAAGCAAATCGGACTCCAAATATGTGCTTTACCTGAATTCTAACCACAGTGCGAAGCTAATTTCGTATGAAGACTATAGTTAGGCTAACTAAACAGGCTGAAAATAGCAACTTTTATGAGCATAGGTAACACTCAGAGGTGTAACAAGGTTTTGAAAAGTGGGGGAGAAGGCATAATTTCCTAAATATTGCGTGAGCCCCAAAATTTTTTTGCCTCCACTGTTTGAATTTTGCATCCAGAAAATCTGAAAAATGGGGGGGGGGGCACAAATTATCGTAACAAAAGTTATCTTATCATAATTACTCCACAGAAATGAGGTGTGCAGGACGCTTCTAAAGTAAAAATTGCATGCAAATTAATCTTCTCCAGCATCATGAGGCTCGTAACATGGTCATTGCAACAGCACATGGGCTGGATGCCAAATAAATTTCGGCTTTAACTTGCCGCAAAGATTCATGTCAACGTATAAGTTATTTAGATATAATATTTTATATGCACGTATACAGACATTTCTATAGCGACCTCACAATTACTTACTTAATATGCCAGAGTTTTGATTAGGATTTCATGTTTAATCAATGACTGCAAACAACTCTAATGTGGCTCTAAGATGGTCGAGTACATTTGGCTGGTGATAACAAGGCAAATGTCAAAATTCAATAGGCAGATTCTTAATTGGTTAAAAATGTCGGGATTTAGGTGGAAGAGCAGTACTTGAGCTAACCTTGAGATTGCGATGAAGGTATATGAAGTACTTACAACATTATATTTCCATGGCCTCTGAATACGAAGGTGGAAACCCATTCACTAACTCTCGGAGCTCCCAATTGAAAGGTTAGGTCAGTGTTGGCCTAACACTCGTTTATTGTGAGATCACTTGGCTGACACATTACAATCAATAACAGAGACTAATTTAGTAATGCAAATTTCCAAATGAGTTAGTTTTTCGCCCAATTCAATATCCGGGGTCATCATGGTCAACGGGACAACTTTAGATTCGTAAATTGGATTCTCGGGACACGACTTTTGTCATACTCCGACTGCAAAAAATGCAAGTCATGGGTCACGATTGTAGACCAGCGCCGGATGATGGCTGGAAGAAAGATCGATCGCGCACTAGACTGACGTAGAACTATAGTTCGCCACAGTCTTTCACCAGCCTCCATCACCAAGATAGCAGCTCCACGCAAGTCTTACATGCTAGGAACTTCTCATTATAGCGGAGTCGGCTAGGAGGTGCATGTTCCAACAGATATTTCCAATCAAATTTGTGCCCTGGCAGGGATCTGAACCCCAACTTCATGATTGTAGACCAACCACTAGACTATTTCTTTAGCCAATGACCAATATTCTACTGTCCAACATTTTCTGTATTTTGGGAAGGAACAAAGTGATAAATTATGGATGAATGAATAACCAAACATGCATTATTCTTTTTGTAAATGACAGTTTTTATACCTGCAATAAGTAAGCACAAATCGTAAAAACAAACTATGAACTGTTGGAAATTTATTGACCCACAATACCCTAATCATTAAATATAAAAAGCTGTTGGAGAAACATAAAAAATAGAACCAATTTGGGGAGTACACGGGGGGCACTGAGCACTAAAACTGGAGACTTGGTCCCCCCCCCTCGGTTTCAAAACTGGGTGGCCGGTGCCCCTGCCCCCGCTTGCATCTCTGGTAGCATTACAATATACCTCCATCAGCTGGGGGAAGTAACAGGCTACACTGTAACGTAAGTCTTACTCGTTCCGCAGTGCTAGTAGGCCTTCGTTTTCAAAGGATCAGTTAGTTGATTAATTCTACACTTAATTAGTCATAGCCTACTGCGCACTTTGTTGATATGACCTCATCATTCTTTCTCTCAAAACATTCAACAGTTTGAAATGAAATGTCAATACGAAAATTAGGTACTTCCGTCAGACTGAACAAATAAATCGATATTGAGCTATTTGAGTAAACCGGGATATTCAAAGAAGTAATTTTAAACATCGTGCTATTTCCGACGACGTTCATTGTAATAAATTGCGCAAAAGCCAATGTTTATTAGTTTCCGCCTCTGGTCAAAGTCGGATTATTTAGAGCAATATACCACGCATCCACTTAATTCATACTGATTCCATTGCCAGAAATCAACCAGAGCCATATATATTATATATATATTATATATATAATACATATTATATATATATACCAAGTATATATATATATATACCAAGTATAATCATACTTGTTGGAGTGCTTCGTAGAATAAGGCTGAAGGTGCCAGCAGAGGCTGTCTGTATCCTAGTACCGTTAACAGTTATCAGGAACATGTTTTAAGTCGTAACGATACGAAGGCGTCGATAAATAAACTAATAATCTTTAATCATCGTGATCAACAACACACGCCGCCAACATCATCGGCATCATTATCATTATCATCACCTCTCAGTATGCGTTATTGTCAATGGTCCGTGCAAACATTCTCCTTGTGAATAGTGTCTAGATGCAATTTATACATACATGTGTATGGGCATCGGAGATGTAAAGCACTGTTGTGATTGCTTTGTAAATTGCTTTCAAGCGATGTGCAGCAGGAAAGGGTGGATGTGGAAGTAGCGAGCACATATGCACGAAGGAAGGGAGGAGAGGTGTGCGATGGACGAGTGCCATGGAGCATCTGCAAGCGGTGGTCGTAATTGTTTGTCTGTAAACATTGCAGAGCTGCAGTAGGAACTCATCTGACGTGGATTCATGCCGAGAGGGACAAGGAGCAGAAGGAACGAAATGGAAGAAGATGAGTTAGAAGAGAAGAAAAGAGAAGCAAATACGATGACAAGGAGGAGGAAGAAAACTAGGAAGGACGCGATTGTGAAGAAGAGAAATATAAATGCAATGAGGCAGATGCGAAGGAAAAGTTAAATGGAAAGTTTAGAAAAGAACGAGATGAACAACTGAGAGAAAATGAAGAGGAGCTAAAACAAACGACATCGCAAGAACCAGAACAGACGAAGAAGAGTCTTTAAAAGGTGCTCAGACGGTGTATTCCACAACGTCTAAACACAGCAATCAGTAACAGCGAGAGAATTCTTAATGAGAAGGAAGACACGTGGAGAAGAGCAGGAGGAGGGAAAGAAGGAGGAACAGGCAAATTAGAGGAATGCCAAATGAGGGATCAGATGTCAAAAGGATGCTAATGACTACAGAGAAACTGAGATGGATGAGCAAAGACAACAGCGACAGAGAGAGACAGAGAGGGAGAGAGAGGGAGAGAGAGAGAGAGAGAGAGAGAGAGAGAGAGAGAGAGAGAGAGAGAGAGAGAGAGAGAGAGAGAGAGTGTGTGTGTGTGTGAAAGCGAGAGAGAGAGAGAGAGAGAGAGAGAGAAAACACGGCAAAAAGAAAAATGGAGGAGTGGTTTGAGTACCAATAAGAGGCGCATAGAAGTGGCAAAACGAGGAGGAGGAGTAGGAGGATGAAGATGAATCTAGGAATAAAGATAGGAGAAGTTGGAGGCCGACAGAGGAGTTCATAAGTCAGAAGGACAAGAGGATGAGTGAGAGAGAGAGAGAGGGGGAGAGACAGACAGAGAGAGAGGGGTAGAGAGGGAGAGATGCATGCATACGTGTCACTCGGTGGCAGTTACGGACTCAAACTGATTATGCGAAGGGCGATAGAATAGCGCCTCTGATTTTCAAGGAAAAGCAGGAACAGAGGAACTGACGTCGGAGGGAGAGGGGCGGTGAAGGGAGGAGGCGTAGGGCAGTGGGAGGGAACAGGCATTTGTCACGTGCAGTTAAAAGGTTTGCGGCCAGGTAGGGTTTAACACTTCAGCCGACAGCAGCAGGCGCTTTAGCTGTTGTGATGATTAATGACGAAAGCCGTCTGTCGTTAACATCCGTCTTTACCGTCTAACTGCATTTCAACGGCTGATGCTGTTGATACGTTGCTCCTCAACTGCTGCATGGTGTAGAGCGTTCACGCGTGCGGCGCCTGCTATTGCATGAGAGATCGTTGATGCTAGTCATTTCGTCGATTCATATATTTATATATATACAGGGTGGGCCAAAAAAGTAAATGCCTGCGGTTATTTGCTATATTTCGGCCAAAAGCAGGAAATTATACATGAAAATTTTACAGGCTCAAAACCAATTCACATTTGCATATAATTGCCAAAAAACTGACTAGCATATTTCAAACAGAACAAGACTTATATCACTTTTAATGAGTGCGATCACCGATTTTTGACGGTCAAAGTTATAAAACGAATTTATGAAGTCACATTTCAAGTAGTTGCAATAAAACACACTTCATAATTATTGTGAAAAAAACTGGAAATTATCGCATATGGAAGTTACTTTGACGTCATCCAGCAAGCAGTCGGTTAAATTGGTGAATAAGAATGTTTTGCGATTAATCATTTTATGATAGCATTTGTAACAAAAATAAACATGGGCAAGGTGTCCACGACAGATGAAATGCGTATAAAGACAGTCTTCATGAATCATGAGCATGATCTTGGAGCCAAAGCTGTAATCAATGCTCACTCTGAAATCACTGGAGCTGAGCACTTACAAAAATATGCGGACGCGTTGATGATAGGGGGTGGGCTATGAAACGTCGTAAGGGCAGCGAAAGGCAGAAATCTATCCGCACCCGAACAAATATCGAGCATGTTGACAAGCTTATTTGCTCACAGAATAGCAGCATCAGAAATCATCTCAGTACTCAGCAAATATCTGCCGAGTTGAACATCAGCCGCACGTATATGTGTTAGAAGAATTGCCAAAGAAGATCTGAACCTTCGCTTTTCGATTTGTCCCTGGGAAAATTATCATCGGTGTAATGGTCCCCAACCAGATCATCAAAACTTGCCAAATAGAATATGTGTGGCTACTGGTGGTAGACATATTGCACACAGGACGTGAAACAATATGATGTTTGTTTTATAACAATTACTTCAGATGTGACCTCATAAAATTGTTTTGTAACTTTTCACTGCATTGAATGTTTTTTGACCATCAAAAAACCATAGTTGCACTCATTAAAAATGATATAACTTTTGTTCTGTTTGAAATATTTCATTAAAGTTTGGCAGCTATATGTAAATATGAATTATCTTTGCGCCTGTAAAATTTCATTTATTAATTCCAGCTATTGGCCTACATATTGGCAAAAAGGCTAAGGGGTTTACTTTTTAATGGCCCACTCTGTGGCGTTAGTGTATATATAATAACACTAGCTTGGTCCTGAACTTGAAGATCTACACCAGCGTTCCACATTCCACATTGTGTGGCCTCTACAACTACAATTATATTATTGTCTATCTCCTTATGAAACTTAGTTTCATGATCACAAAGGAGCATGGACATAATCCCACTGGCTAGTACATTTTCCCCATGGTAGGATATAAGTACATAGATATTATTATAGTATCCATGTGAGTTGCATATATATATATATATATACACACATATACATATATGTATATATATACATATATATATACATATATATATATGTATGTATATATATACATATATATATATTTATAGTGCAAAATGTGAAAATATTCTTTTAGATATTATTGAATATAATGTATACTTTTAGATACATTGCGAATTTACTCCACATGAGGGTGTAAATTTGCAATGTGGCTGAAAGTACACGATATAGATATATTTAATAACATCCAAAAGAATATTTTTCACAATTTTTCATTTCTTACTTGTATTTACTGAAGATTTATTTCCCCAATCCAACCTGCATTTAAGCAGGAAGTGTCCTAGCTACAAAGGCATATAATTTAGTAAAAAAAAACAGTAAAACGATTAATTACCGGACTTTGTTCCACCTCACCGATTAAACTTTGGATTATTATTCGTAACTTAAGTTTATTTTTGCACAGGCTTAGAGAATGCATTGTGAAACAATTCAAAATTATATTAAAGCATATGAAATATTATAGGTGCTAATTTAAAACTAAACACATTCGAAGCGTCGTTTAGTTAAATTACGAAATAGTAGGCCTATATTCCTAGTAGGCCTATATCCGCAGAATAGTATACATGTATGTAGATGAGAAACGTCATAAACGTGATAGGGCCTATGACTGTCGCCTAATCTCGCGTTGAAATAAAGTGCATGTCGCCCTGTAGGTAGGCCTACGCTCCTACGCTTAAATTAAGGGGTCTAGGAGATTTTATGACGATGCTCCAAGGGCCAGAATAGTCTGTAAAAGTATTATGGTTACCCGTAATAGTCTCAAAATTATCCTCGTAGACAGATTCTCTCATCATCCTCCACCTACGGATCTGTCTCGGAATAAATTTTCCTCCCGAAGACTAAGCCTAGGCAGCTAGGCTCATACTGTAAAATAGTCTTCGGGTTGAGAGGTTTCTCAAAGCAAGACAAGCTACAGTCATAATGTTTACGACGTTTCTCATCTGTAGAATATTCTGCTGGATATACTTTGAAGGCGACATGGGGATAGAGTAATTAGCGTGAATAGGCCCACAGCATGCAGGCAAAGCTAATCGATTGTGCTCAACTTTCAGACATTAAAAAATGAAAACGGGCGACGCGTAGGCCTATAGTGCCTACAGATGTTCGCACACAGCAATGAGAAATAAACAGAAGTGGACAAAAGTTGGCCGACCGGATGCTTAGAGTAATCTCTTCCATTGGCCAGGCTCTAGTATTATAATATGCTTCAGGTCACGCATGGTGTAGGCGCGAGTGCTTCGACTTTCAGTCCAGAGTTCAGAGATCCCAAGTGTAAGAAAATAACCAAATTGGTCATTGGTAATTAGACATGATAGACAAGCTTGGCCTATGTCGGATACGAGGGTGTTTCTTGAGAGATCATGTGCGCTTTGTTTTCGTTGCTTTCCTGATTGCCATAATGGCAAACACGTTCATCTAATATTACTGTGATCAGTGAGTAATTTGTACCAAGTGCTCTCAGCAAGTTACTAAGCGTGCCTTTCTTTGTTCTGTATATAGCTTGCCGCCTGCAACTGGCTTTGGACGCGAAACGATTCTCATCGTACAACGAGAAATACACTTATACTTTGTCAGATATTATGTGCAAACACAGCAGTGTATGAAAGCAACAGACAATTGGAAAACCGATCACGCTGAATGAGGTTAGCGAGCGATCAACTTTTGGAGCTCATTTTGTGTACAGGGTGTTTTGTGTAGTGTATTTGTGTAATGACGTATTGCCACAGACAAGGGACTATATAATATCATATACTGGCTGTCTCTGTGTGTTTGTGTTTAGGTGTGTAGGCCTATATGGGTGTGTGTGTATGCGCGCGCATGGAGGGCATATTGACCCCACAAACATGGAGGTGTCATAATTATCAATCAAACATATATATATATATATATATATATAAGCAGATAAGCCTACAAGCAGAACATTAATAGGCTAGGCCTATCCGTAAGCGCCCCTATTCTGTTCAAGGCATTAGATCAGTGTTTCCGAAACTGTGTTCCACGGAACCCCAGCGTTCCGTGAGGTGACGACAAGGGTTACGCGGAAAACTTTCAGTGTGGACAAATGGAGTCTGTTTGCTTAATAACATCTGAGTATAAATTTTTGTCATTGTCATCGATATAATTATGTGTAATTTATTAATCTTATAGGCTTAAACCTATAATTGTCAGTATTCTCAAGCGTTTGCACCCACAACAAATGTTTAGTTTTGGACGGAGGTTCCGCCAAAAAAATGTGGATCAAAAAGGGTTCCACGGCCAAAATGATTGGGAAACGCTGCGTTAGAACGGTTAGATCATGGATATCTTCCGGCAAACGTTCGTCTTGGAGTCTGTCCTGGCATTCAGATCTCAACTAAAACTCACCTTTAACTGGACTCATTTCCGTCTAGTCTTGGACTAACTTCTTTCTTTTCGTCCTGATAATTGACTTGCGCAACGAATTTGCAAAGTAGGCCTGGCAAATAGGCCAATATAGTAACCATCAACTAGTGCTCTATATAGTCTTCGATTAGATTGTCCGCATTTGAATTACTTCTACCTTTTGTTTGCCGACGTTTTCTTAAACCTCCAACTTTTAAAATGGTCAGACCCGTCATACCGAAAGAGTGGGTTGAATATAATACTAGTTTATCGTATTTTAAAAGAAAGAATAAATACTTGAAAACTTTTGAATGGATCAAAGTGAATTAATAGTCATGTAGGGCCTACGAACCAAATTAATATGAAGCAGTACAGGAAGAAATATGGAGTCAGGTCACAGATTAGACCCATAGGAGGTGGCACAATCAACGAAGGAATATTAGAGGTTTACCCCAACAATACTTGCAACACTACCATGGAATATATATATCCTCCCAGCAACCCTCTTGGCATTACTGTGTCATTTTATTATGTTTTTAATTTCAAAGTCCCTTAAGGATCTGAAGCCAACTGACTAACCGGTCACCAGCTTAGGTCACCAGGGTTCCAACATCAAAAGCACTTAGAGCAGCGCCAGCGAGAGAAACGCTACAACTCATTGCATAATTACGTAACGCTCGAGGGTGGGTGGGTTAGCTGAAAATTATGTAACGCTTTTTATTTTTTAAACTAATTAGTTATTAATTAAAAATACTCAATGTAAACTATAAACCAAAAGATAAAGTCTTTATTTGAGTCGTGAAGGCTCACGAACAGAATGCTCTGGCGATATGAAATTTCTACAAAACGTTCTTCTCCCAATTTCTCAGCTCGCGTGAATATTTTCAGAAAGGTGGGTTTAATTTAAAAGTCACACGAAAGAGGGGCGAAATTCAATATGCAAATCAAGTCCATTGTTATGCATCAATATTACGATTGTCGATGGCTTAAAGTCAAAGCAAATCAAAGTCAAGCTAAATCAGGTCAAAGCAAATGACACTACAAATCGTCTACATTTAACTTCCGAAATTTGAACAATTTTAGATTCGATATTAAAACAACCGCCATTTCCAATCGCACCATCTGAAGGCGTATTAGTAAAACACCTCCTGACGACTAACATGCAAATGGGTACTTATTACGAGCACCAAAAACGAACGGAGTTGCCGCACAAAATGGCGGACCGGCTTGAAGTGGTCAGCAGGTGATTCCTGCGTTAGTTAAGAAAGACACAATCGGGGCACACCCGCCGAGTTCAAAATTCAGTCCCAGTTCGTCAGGATTCTTGTTGCTCTTGTCTTTATGAGGCAAACATGCGTACAGAATGCTAAAAATGTCGTTTATTGGCCTCGGCATGTGAAAATAGATAGCAACAATTAGCAACACGCATCTCGTGATACTTTGTGGATTGGCCATAAATGACAGACGTAGAGAGGAGGAAATCGGCTGAAGCAAAAAATTCTTGAAGCTACCCGATCCTCTTACTTTGCCAGTTTCGGAGACATCTTAAGACTCTTCTGTTCCCTTGCCCAAGCACAGACTCCCGTCAAGAGCGCTGCTAATTCGAGAGGTGCTATATTAATGCTTAATTGCATTAGATAGCAATCCAAGATACAGTTAGGTGAGTAGGCGACAGATCTCAGGATTTCAGGTAGCAGACCCGAAATGGGTGTTGTGTCCCAGACCCAGTGGGACACAACACCTGAATTTAACCACAGTAGAGGGAGGAGACATAGACAAATTTAAAATTAAGAAAGGGCCTTTTTTATTCAACCTGTTTGCAGAAAGGATAATGAGGAGGGCAGAAATGGAAGAAGCAACTGAAGGAGTAAAGATAGCAGTAAGGACACTGAATAAAGATATGTGGATGACACAACACTACTGGCAGAGAAGAAAGCAGATCTCGCAAAACTAATAAGAAGACTGAAGAGAGAATGTGAGAAAGCAGGCCTATACTTCAACATAAAGACGACAAAGATAATGACAACAGCCGATTGGGACAGTTTCGAGATAGATGGAGAGGAAACGGAGTTGGTAACAAGCTTCACGTTGCTGGGATCAGTAATAGAAAAAGAGGGAAAGTGTGATTCACAAATAAAAGAAGGGTGACAATAGGGAAAGCTGCAATGAATGAATTGGAAAAGATATGGAAAGACAAACATGTGAGCATAGACACAAAAAAGGCTAGTGAGGGCAATGGTCTTCCCTACAGTACCATATGGCTGCAAAATATGGACAATTACCCAGAATATAGAGAAAAAGATCAATGCATGCGAAATGTGGATATGGAGGAAGATGCAGAAAATATTGTGGATGGAGAAAAAGACAAACGAAGGGGTGCGCAGGGAGATTGGCGTTGAGAATGATGAGACATTACAACAACAAACAGCATTGAGAAAGAAGCTGGGGTTCTTTGGACATGTCATGCGATGAGATTGACTGGAAAAGGAAATGATGCTGGCAGTGAAGAAGGAAGAAAAGAGGGCGCCCAAGAAAAAAAAGGATGGATGAGATACACGAAAAAACCGGAATGAACCTGGAGGAATTAAGAGACTTGACTCCAGAAAGAAAGAAATGTAGAAGGTTAATCATGATAATCGCTAGAGTTCAACGAACTGACAGCACAAGGTAAAGAGGGAGGAAGACAAGCACCATATGATCCAGAGAATTTTGGATATGAAGTATGTTACAATCAAGACATGATCAAATGTAAATATTTACCTGATAAAAAGCTCTTTTGAAAATATTCCAAAAATTGCCAAAAATGCATAATTTCAATATACAAAAAACCAGATGCATGCATTTACCAGCAACAGTTATTTTTCAATATTGTTATATAAAAAAATGCAAAACCAGAAGACTTGCAGAAAGCTTGTTAATTTAAACAGCAGAATTTGCGGGTTTGTCCTCAGTAACTGGTTTCTGTTCATCAAGCCCAAGATCATTTCCAGCCACACTGTCTAAGACTTCTTGACTCTTATGATCACTGTGATATTCCTTTTTAGCTTCATGTAACAGAACATTCAACAGTGATCCACTGATGTCACGAACATGTGGCACAACTGGAGGCCAGGGATTGCCTACAGAAAGACAATTAAAAGGACATTTTCATCTCTATCACATAACTGCATTCATCAATACTAAAGGTAAGCAAAACAGAAAATTTATGAACATTATAGAACAGAAAAGTTTGTTTTGTTAACATAAATCCATTGCCTTTATACACTGTCTTTTTTCCACATAAGCAGAATTCAGATGAATAATAACTGAAAATCGGATATCCAGACTTTCCACTTGAGCAAAGCATAGTTTAGAACATGATTCAGTAAATCTTAGCTGCAATGTTTAGGATGCAATGCTAAAAATTAATAAAATGCTAAAATAGGATTCAAAGTTTAACATAGCATTATTAAAGATGGAATTATGTTGAACTACTGGTATTCAATTTATGGAATATTAAAACACCTCTCACAGTACAACCTAATCAGAGGTGCTCTGTTCCCAGTGCAAAGAATCCATGAGAAAAGAAAAGTCTTAAGAGAATGAGCAGAAACAGTAATACTACCAGATAAGATTTCAGCACGAGTTATAACAGGGGGTCATTCAAAAGCAAAGGGCGAACAGAGGCATAGGCATGATGGTGTGCTATGGCAGCGTGAGACTGAGGTACTAGAAAGTCATGTTGCTATAAAGAGCAGCGGACATAAAGAAGTAGCTGAGATAGGTCACTAGATAAAATGATTGTAGCATGGAGCTTGGCCCAAAAACGCTTTGTGGGTAAGAAATACAACTTTGAATTGAATCCTTGCAGTTAGGGGAAGCCAATGATGCGATCATGCTTCTAACAAACGACCGATCAATTAACAAAACATAAGCCTGCTTTACTTTCCCACATACTTTAAGCACGTTCAAAAATGCTGATAAGGACACAAACCTTTTAATTCAAGAAGACCCAACTTGATATCTTTTCCTGGGTAAACTGATGGCAGTTGATACAACTGCGTAAAACTGGATGGGTAGCCATTATAACGTGGGACTATCACCTTGAACAACTTATGTATCAAGTCTTTCTCCTGAAAGATATAAAGTTTCAGTTTGATCATCAACTGTTGAAATATGTTCCAACAGTCCAAGCAGACTTTACTGGTTTGCCTAGTCTGGAAGAGACAAGTTGGTTTCTCACTTTATATGCACAACTCTGTGTCTGGTTTATTCTTTAACTAGACATTCAGCCATTCATTTCATCTGATTTCTGGTGCCACTTAATCACGACACCATCTCTCTTCTCTTCCAATCCTAAATCGTTTCATAATAGCACTGCAAGATATCTGGAGCCTGTTCAGTGTTTTAATTAAACCTTGTTGCATCTTTCAATTTGTCTAGCACTTATTCTACTCTGTCACTGTACTCACAACACAATGCAAATCTGATGCATGCTAACAGCTAGTCAATAAAGCATACTATACTTGTAAGTGCTAATCAGAAAGGTGTTCTATGCCCAATCCAATCACAAGTTAAACATTGTAGTTGATACTGCTGCTATGAAAATCATGATAAAAACTGACTATAGCTCTGAGTTTAGTCTACAGGCAGTTAGAATTGATGTGGCTGATAGTTAAGCAAGAGGTTTATAAGCTAAAAATTACATTTCTGGCCAAAAATAATATGGCCTCAGCCACAGTCAATTTCTGGTCAAGCCTGAATAAACTCCAGAATGCCTAAAAAAGTGGACAAATTAACTGATATCAGAAGTTATACCAGATAAGCCTGTTTCTCAGTTCTTGTCAAACACCCAATCAGAAGATATGCAACACAGTCACAATAAAGCTCAGGCAGTTGAACAATACCTCAAGTCCAAAAATTCTAATTGTCAATTTATCAAAGCAGCAATAACGACAAAATACTAAACATGTTTCAACTTGGCATCAAGAAACTTACTTTGACAGATTTACACCTAAGCCAATTAAAGGTGCCTTTTTAATTGCCCAATCAAAGCTTCACGTATAGAAAATTCCATAAAACAACCATATAAGTAATCTGAAAGCTTACTAGAAGCCAGTAATCAGCTAACTCCATTGTTGCTTTATGTTTGTCGCCATGTTTGAGAGCTTCGAGAATTAACTGTAAACAGAAACAATGTTTGCATGTACACATAACATTCAATTCAATTTTTTTCAATTCAACTTTATTTGTTAACCAAAAACACTAGAGAAAATAACCAAACACACTAGAGAGAATAGCCAAAAACACTAGAGAAAATAACCAAAAACACTAGAGAAAATGACAAACAATAAGTTTTCATAAATTAATAATCTGGTCACACAAGGGAACCTAAGAGGTCATAGACCCCGCTAGCCAGAGGCCCCTATGTAGATTTGATAAACTGGTGACGGGCTATTAATAAAATTCCAAAATCAAGTCAGCAAACATAGATAGAAGTTAATCTTAACAAGTGCCTTAACTAAGTGCTCATTGTTATCCAATAGGAAATTGTAAATGTGGCTAATGGGTATGGGTATGAGGTTGCTCAAACAACACATGTAATCAGTGAAGCATATCGATTTTACAATTTTCTATAGCTTTAACAAGTGAAAAGAAAACAGTGTGCTGCCATATCAATCCATCTATGAATATATATATATATATATATATATATATATATATATATATATATACATCTATATATGAAATATATACATATATATATATAATAACCATAACCAAGTGTTTTTATTGTCTCCAAATAGCAATATATATATATATACACATACATACATATAATATATACATATATATATATATATATATATATATATATATATATATAGAGTATCACAGAAAATTGGTCTGAAGCTATGAATTGAACGTTTGGTGGGATCAATCGATGAAATTTTAGTGAAGTCATTATCAAAACACGGAGGACTTGATTGTTACAGATCATATATGACTACATTCGTCTGTGATGCACTCAATTGAGTCAGATTTAGAATTGAAGTCATTCAATGCCTAATCCGATATATGCGTGCGCATTTCAACATGACGCTGGAGTTAACAAATAGGAACATTATAATGTTTAAAATTCACTATTCAATCAACAGCATACGATAAGTTAGTCTGTACCAGCTCAGCGTAACCTCTGGACTCGTCCAGGTAATGAGAATACCCTTCAATTCTTTCGTGTCGAATTAAAGCAGTGACCAATTTGCGCATTTTACTGATTCTCCCCTGCGGTCCGCTGCCAAGGCCTTCGGCCTTTGGCAAATTTCTTTGGCGATTTCTAAAAACTATGCGCAGCATTTTCCAATCACCAACAAAACACGAGCGATAATCACCTTCCTCCGAATCGACGCGTTAATAGCACTGATCTATGGTTAACTCCGCATTGAACTCCACATTTTTTTAATATGGCCACATATATCGCATTTTATAGCGCTATGCCTGCAGTTGCCCATCGACCATTCTATGCGCTTCGCCTCTCAAATTCTCAGCTAACTGATTTTATCAAGCTCACCGTTCCGCTCTTCAATTTCTAATCTTGCCCAACATTTGTTTCAGACCCGTCACCTATGTAGCTTTTAATATGCCTTACCCATTTTTTGAGATAGCTGGGCCAGCTGAATGGAACACTCTACCAGAGGCAGCACACAGAGCTTCCTCGATTGAAGTTTTCAAATCTAGACTCAAAAGTCATTTATTTTCTGTTTACTATGATTAATGAACTGTTTCTGTAACGAGTCCTTTAAGTAAGATTGTTTTATTAAGGCGCGCTATAAATGAATGTTGTATGGTATTCCTAGAAAACTTCGGTCATTAAACATGTTCCAGCTGGGACTAATCCGCATTACTCCCGCTACCAGGTTCCAGATCAATTCGCAGCGGCTATGTTTATGTCAATTATGTGATGGAAATATCATCAGTGAATAAGCTGGTTCCGGCGACTTAGCTTTTGTGGGCGCTGTAGTAACGTTAAGGTTACGATACGATTACGAGATTATGATCAGACATGTTTTCCACCAGCTGGAACAGCCTCACCCTTCTTCCCGGGAGGGGCTGCTCTCTCTTCCCTCTACTGACTGCCGGTCCAAGTTCCGGAGGCGTCTGAAAACTTTTCTGTAGGTTGTTCTATGTTCTCCGTTTAGGTATGTGTTGAGCCAAGAGTCGCTCTATATAAATTATCCATGTTTTTATCTATGGTTCACGGAATCTGTGTTATTATTGGTCCTTGCTGTGAGTTGTCCGTGGGAAGCAAATGTTACGCGATTTTTCATCTGCAAAGTTTTTCTGATAAAAGTATAATAGTCCTACCTTTTTCACGTCACTCATCATTCCACAATGTATCACGTTACTGATGCCGAGAATTTCTAAAGTATATGTTTCTGTCGTTAAGTTGTAGCTCTTAGTGTTCCCAGAAAATATAACTGGTAGTGCCTTCGGTGTCATTATTGCGTGGCACTTCTGCGGCCGAAAATTCGGCCACACGACACACGGATAAACTACTTGTGCGATCGTAAAGATTGACGAAAAGAAATTCTGGCAAACTATTAGAATTGAGGGTTTAACGTTATCTTCCTTTATTGCTTTATTTTCGGCGCGCCGACTGGGATGCGTAGCGAATCGTCAAAACCGGTATCCACTAACAACGAAATAGATTTTGGGCTTACTTATAGTTTCGGGGACTCTAAGTTACGCATAATATTTCGATCGGTAAACGTGTATTATAGCGTATTTTATTACCTAGTGTGCTTGCGGTGTATTTTAGCGTATTTAATTATTTCCTCCATTATAGCATGTATTTTGTAAGTAGAAACTGGATTGATGATAATAATTGTGCTTTAAAGGCCATACTCCAGGGGCGACAAGCCAGACCGCCCATCTAATGAATATGCATTTCTTGCTTCCAATAGCATTTCACGGCCTGAAGAACCTCAATCTCATGTATAGTAATAACAGCAAATGGCAACAATTGGTCTGCTCTTTATGAATAGACAGTTGTGCACCACCTCATTGTTATCTCAATACCCTGGCATAGCAGCTTGAATGCTAAGGCACAATATGCAAGTCTAGTCCCAAGGAAGGGAACAATCTTACTGTCTTGGCTAAAGGAACACAGCCATGAAAGCAGGTGAATAGACAAGCACCTGTATAGACAATGCGCAATGTATGTGTGTATCTGATCTATGAGACCCATATTATTATTGAAATGCAAATGACTGCGTTTCACCTCGGATTGTACGTCTATTGAAACCTGACCACTCAATCGACAAGCGCAGATATGATTGGCAGCTAGCAGATGCCACCGTCTAAATTCAGAATTTGTAGATTGGCCTTTAAATGGAAGCTGGATTGATAAAAGAAATTTTAAAAGTGTGTTTTAGAGTATTTAATTAAACAAGATGTTGATCAGAAATCCCACTAGATTTTATCGCGACGCCATTGTGTCATCAATCGAACTTCTAATTATGCATGCTATTTTCACCAATCCAGCTTCCCTTCATGCATTATTCTGTTCGTCGATCCAATTTCCATTTAAGTATATTTCTTTTCATCAGTCCAGCTTCCGTTTAGGTATGTTTCTTTTCATCAATCGGGTTTTGTGCTCGCGTATGCGGCCTTGTTTACATCGATTCCACGTCCATCATAGCGATATTGTCGCATCAATCAAGCATGATATTTCATTGATCCAGCTTTCATTTAAACACAATTTCTTTCATTAATCCGGTTTCTACTTGCACATTATACTTTTTCATAGATTCCGTCTCCATTTAAGCTACAGTTAGACATTTATTCACGCCAAATAATAAAATATGCTAAAATACCCTAGAACCACCATGGTATAATAAAATACGGTAAATTATGCTTTTGCCAGTTGATCTTTTGGTCTGCTGTCATAAGTCAGATCAAAATTCTTTCGGCACGTGATTGACACAATGGAGCAAATAAGCTTTGTATATGTCTAAAACAACCCTAACACTAACCTTAAACGACTCTCACAATGCCTAAACTGACCCTAACCAACCCTCACGATGACTGGGGTGCTTGGAGCGGATCTGGTGTTCAACTGCCATGTAGCCAAATTTGGTCATATCTCTGGATACGCTGACTTCCCGTCTGAGCAGCAGATTGTATATTGGATAGTTTCCCTTGTCTGGCACACTGCTTACTAGGTCTCGCTCCTGCCTATCTTTGCGAGCTCTGTGGCCCCAGGGTCCTTAGTGATAGGGGCTCTCAATCCCTCCATTCATCTGAACAGGACCTACTCCTTGTCTCATTTTCCCCTTACCTCCACTCGTCAGAACTGCACATTCTCGATGATGGTCCCTTGACCTTTAATGTCCTCCCTCTTGAGCTTTGCCACTTTTAAAGGTCATTCTTATGTTCTTTTTTCACCTCAAGACTGTTCCTTATAGTCGTGCTGTGGTTGTTTGTGCTTCAGAGTTGTTTTCTAAATGTTCTATATGAATGAATGAACTAATGAAATAATCACTGAGAATGATTGTCGCCAATTCTGTGCCTGGTGCTACTTGTGGTTTGTGATCAACACACGGCAAATTCTATGCATTACTTTCGTTTTATTTTTTTTTAGTTTCAGAATGAGGACTTCACGGAATATGCATCAAAATCAGGGAGGAATTCAAGGCCGCATAAAACAGTTCAGGGGAAGGGTGGGGCAACGACTTGTTGGCAAAACTAAACTCAAGGCTAGCTCAAGGAGAAGATTTTTTAATGATGTCAGTCCCCTTAACAGGAATAATGTTCAGGTTGGCTATGATCTTAAGACTATGGTCCTTTATAAGCATCTTCTGTGGCGCTTTGTTGTTGCTATGTTGCATAATGTCCCATCATAAGTCAAATGGCTTTACAGAAATGATAAGGCATTGATAGATATGTTTCTGAGTTTGATATAATAGCTTTCTGATGTCTGATTCCTTTGTTAATGTTTCAAGACATTGTGAGAGCAGATTGCATCTTGTTAGTAGTTTGACTTGTTAATTTGCAACATTTCATATGACAGTTTTGATACAGGGGCTCTTTTTTTCATCACAATCTTGATTCTTTTGTGTAGCTTAATTCTGAAAATATAAATTTGACATTTATACATTTATATCTACTATTTAAATTGTAATGACAATGATACATTCTTATATATTGATCATACTTCCAGATGTTGGTTGGTTTTTGCAATGGAGATCAAGTTTAATGAGAAGTTTTTGTTGGTCTTGAGTAAATCTAATTTTTCACATCAACAAAGAATGGGTAGTAGATCATATCAGCTAGATTTGAATGCCATTTTTTTTTATTATATGAGTGCTCAACTCTTTATCGAAACTCCCATTCTTCACTGTTACTCTTTGAAAAAACTTTTCTGTATAGAATTCATTAGGAGAATTTAATTTCCCTTAATATATTTATGAGCATTCTATGTTGCAGGATACACAGCCGAGCTATGCCGAGTATCAGTCAGGCAATGCTAGACAAAACAGATTTTTCCAGCAACGAGGACTTCAGGTGAGTATTGTTAGCTCCATTTACCTGACAAGCCTAGTAGAACTGTCCTATGGATTTATATTGCTACTTGATTGCTTTTCGGGCTTTCTAATATTTGTGATATGTGAAGATTAGTTTGTATAATTGTAATTAAACTCAAATTTATAGTTGCCATCAATACTTCACTTGCTTACAACTCATGCTGCCACAATGCGGAGGCATGTTTTCCCACCAATCATGAAACCCATAAAATCCTTGTGCTTTCCAGTTCCACATCACTTACACTGCTATAAAATTGAACATGCATGGGGAGAGGTTGTGTCCCTGCCGAACTCCTTTGTTAC
Source organism: Bimastos eiseni (assembly GCA_959347315.1). Taxonomy (NCBI): domain Eukaryota; kingdom Metazoa; phylum Annelida; class Clitellata; order Crassiclitellata; family Lumbricidae; genus Bimastos; species Bimastos eiseni. The sequence goes on from OY365808.1 coordinate 26,816,429, forward strand.
ATTCAAATATTAATTCTATATGAATTCTTTATATAAATTGCATGTAGGCTTCAACACATAAAAATGATGCACAGGAATTACGTTTTTGATATTTACAGTATTTTAAATTTTCTTGTGCAATTAGTTTTATCAAAGCCAGAACAGTCAGAGAGGATATCATCAAAAGCGACAAGCCAGAGGTCAAGGTTGGAATGGTGGGGCGAGGTCTTTTAACGGCCATGTTGGTGAACAACAAAGTAGACAAGACACCACATTCCAGACGGGGCCAATCGTGCGAGGCCGCCTGAAGAGTAATTATGGATTTATGAGATCAGACACAATTTTTCATAAACAGCAGCTAAAGCAAGATTTACAGAAACTTCAGTTGCAACAACAACAACAACAATGGGTGCAAAAATCATGGCAACGATTGAAGACGAAAGCACCTCGACAGATGCAAAGGTTCAGTTCTATTTTTGTGTGTGATATTCACATTGGAAAATTTGTGCCAGATGTGCAAGATGCATTTCTAATGTCCAGTAGTGTTAGAGCATTTTCTCTCTATGACACACATTGCAACTTCTATTGTATTACATTTAAGCAATTGTGAGGTGCCTTTATTGGGGTGAGACGTTCAAATGCACTACCAGTGCGCAATGCCCTGCATGCTTAATATCTGATGTCAAGGACTTGAGTCAAATGCCACCTGTCACAGTCCTGCATCGATTAGCAAGCAGTCGCCCTTACAGTCTTGTGTTTGGACCTTGTACAGGTTCTTGGCACCATCCCTAAATCTAGTGTCATTATTGTCTTAATGTCTCTACACAGTCCATCTTTATGGAGTGCCATCATGAAGTAAGAAGCAGCCCATTCTTTTGATAGGAGAACTATCTAACAATATTTATATTATCACTGTAACATGACATCATCATGGAATAATGTGCTTTAATATTATTTGGATGCATCATTATTTTGGTTAAAATTTACCAGTGATTATTGTATTTTTTTATGGCAAACATTTTCTGTTTTGTTTATCAGCTCTGCAAGAACAGCCGTGTATGAACCTTCATCAAGTGCGACTGTCACAATTCAAATTCCAAACATTGTGGACAGGTGTGTTTAATAAAATCTTAATGTTTGTAGTTTCAGTCTTGCTTTTAAATTGATTAACTTGTCACTTAGTTTTTGTACAGGTACTTTTGAAATTTCATGAGATTTGCATCACAGTTTTTTTCACTTCAATCACACCTTTTGGTATTGTTTCACACAGCATTTACCTGCTTTTATTTAAGTATTTGTGTGCATTGTTGTCTAATTGCAGCAGTTCTGATGTTTCTGTGATTTTTGGTAAGAAGTCGAAGCGAAACAGGCCGTTGCCAAATGACGCCTTTGCTCGATCTGTGGCACTTCAACAGCCACCTGGAGCCAGCCGACTGACTTCTGTGAAGGTAATTTGAATGAATTTTTAAGAAGTCCAATGATTTTCTTTAGCTTCCTGAATCTTTTTGGGTCAGGCAACTGGTAGACATGCTTATAGTTCAACTTTGGTCTGGAATTATATGCCATTAACTACATGGTTAACTCAATGATTTCATGATTAGTTTTTCTCCTTTTGCCATCCGCTTTTCCTTCCCGCTAAGCAATGCACCATTGCTGTGATTGAAATTATGACATTTGACCCGTCAATCTCTATCTATTGTTTATTCGGTCAAGAAAATTCTAGGAGTAAGTAACAAGGTATAGGTAAAAACAGAACAATGAGAGACTACGGATATGCCAGTTCCTAGAGAAGAAGATGATGAAAGGTAGGAGATGGAACTCTTATGTTGTCTCGATAAAACCACCAGGAGGAAGTACTTAGAAGACCACCACGCTATATATCCTGAGGATATCTAAGATTTGCTCAAGAAAAAAGCCAATCCAACCTGGATATCAGGGACAGTCATATCCAGCAGAGAATCAGGCCTCCTCAGTCGTCATCCAACGCAAGATCAACGAGAAGAAAGATTCAAATATGGATATGTGTGGACAATGGAAAGCTTTCAACGGTTATAAATGGTGGTTCAATGAAAGTAAGCCAAATTTTGACTACGGATTTTTAATTTTATAAACAAATATTAAAACTAACTATATTTTATTAATAATAGTTTCAAAAGAAAAATGTTTTGTTTTAATGACTTCTGGTTTTTCATTTCCTGCTCAAAAAGGCAGTCGACATTACAATAGAAAACATAAACAAAAACGTTGCAATTTCCATAAAAATGCCTTTTAGTAAAGAAGATTTACGCAAGATAAGAGGTTTGAGGTAATCCAAGAACTGCAGCAGCCATCAATTTCTATGAGAGATTCCAGAAAACATTGGACCAGCAGCAGGTTAGATAAATTGTTTAGAAAAATTAGGGTGACAGGGTCAGTCAACTGTCAGTGGTAGTGGCAGACGAAGAAAACGTCCTTGTCGGAGATCTTATTGTGAATACGCTCCGAATACTCTTAGAACAACACGTCAAAGATCCAGAGAAACCACAATTGATCGTTCCAGTGTTGTTCGAATATTCCATGAAGACCTTTAACTCAAGTGCCTTCAGAGTTGTGGTTTGACTGCTTCCATATTTGAATATTGAATATTGGTCTACAATGAGCTCATTTTGACAAATTTTAGGCCTCCATTGCCATCTGTGAACGTTTATCAATATGTAACTCTTTTCTTTGAGTGGTTTATCTTAGGAAAGTGTCATAGGCATTAATGACATTTTAGCCTAATTTTTTTCCATTTCTGGCCTAGTATTTTTAAGTTTCTGCTTGTTCTAGTTTGAAAGTCAGGATCAACCCTTCGTTTCTTTTGAAGATGTTGATGTTGAGTCTGCAAGCGACTCTCCGGTAAGTTCCTGCACAATTTACCTGTGTAGAATCTATTCTGCTATTTGCTTGCCTTTGAATGTTGTACAGTGACTGCTTGTCTGATTATTTGTGTGTTTCTTTACAGCTTAAGTAGTCCTTGTTGATGTGTGACTGAGTGTACAGTGAGACAGTCAATTCTGAACTGTATATTGAGATAGTTGATGGTAAACTGTCAATGCAAAAACATTCAGTTGAATTTAATATTGGTTTCTCATGTTTTGTGAACAAAGAAGAGATATCTGAAAACTTTTAAATCATTATCAATTTATAGTCTCATATCACTAAATATAGATACTTATATGTATCGACAAGGAAATAGTTGACGAGTTAGGTTACCAGTGAGATTAAGAGGATATGATGCCACACTATTTAAGGTCTGTGTGTAATGTGTATGGATTGTGCTAGCCTAATATTCAAATCTCTTAAATAAATCTCCATCAGAAGACAAGCTGATCTGGTATCTGCACACTTATTTTGCACATGGAATGTCTGCTTTAACCAATGTACATTGCTAACTGGGCTAGCCATGCTGACTTGTGTAGTTGGAAGGCATTGAAACTGAGTTTAGAAGTTTTAATGAGAATATATTGCTAGAAGTGCATGACGTAACAGCTTTCTAACTTTATTCATCCTTTTCTCTTGTAACAAATGTGATGACTTGTAAAACTGGTGGGAAAAGATCTTGCTTTATTTATTCAGACAAGTTGTTATTGATTACAAGAATGAGAGTGGTCAAGTCTATGATGTTTAGCGTAAAGATGGTGTTGAGGAAGAGTCGATGATGATATCACTTTGGTAACGATGTTTTATTTTGTCTCATTAGGTGACTAGTTTACCTTTCCATCTAGTCTCCAGGAAACCGGCAACAAGCACTGAAGATTTGGATTGTGGCATCTTGATTGTTTGAGCTTCAGTGCAAGTTTTATGTTTGTTGAGTTTCAACATCTCGTTGCTGGCTGCATTCAAACTAATTCTATTTAGTGCTGTTTGCAAAGATTTGTCATGTGCACTGTGTGATGTTGACTGAACTGCTGCTTATATTAGATTTGTGCTTAGTTTTGACAGTCTGTACCAATGCACTGGTATCTATTCTACTTTGCAAGTATTTCAGTGCATAGTGTAGGATTGTTTAGTTGAAATTAAAGCATTGTACCAAAGACAGAAACAAATGCTCAGGATTCAAACTCCACACTGATCTGGATAGACTGGACCTCATTAAAGTTGGCATATGAAAAGTAATTATGAAATCGATGTCAATGGTTATTGTTTTCTCCATTACTTGTGCTATATTGGTATGAATTTGATCATTTTCATGGTTTACATGATTTTATAACCGTCATTAGTAGACAACACTGACATCAAACAGAGTCTTTGCGCAAACTTAATGGTATGACCCCGAAATTAAAGGAGAGGGCATGGTTGGATTCATCCTTGTTGCACAACTACTTCCCTTCTACTCTTCATACTTTTTATTCGATTGGAAATCTTTAAAATAACGACAAGGTTTCAACATGAAGATTGTTTAATTTGACCTTGAATCTTAACAAGGGGTCATTCATAAAGGAAGCCTGCACATAATACCTGTTGTCCTAATCCACTTTCCCCTCTTGTCCACCTGTTATTTGCCTGGCCCCCAACTGCATCTGCATCTAGCATCATACAATGCTGTGTGGTCTAGCAGTGTAATGACCAGTGCTCTCAAAACTTAATGCTCACCGATCTGATCACAACAATGAAGACAATAAAATTAAAGTTCACTTTAAAACGTCTTCATTCAGGACACAGAACTAAAGTACGATTAAGAAAATTGTCATCTAACTGAAAGCTTAACACTCGATAGATTGTCGATGTATACTCCATTTTGCATTCTGAATTGACAGCGATAAACAGTCCTGTTTTTACTCAACTCATTTCCTCTGAGCAAAGCTTAAAGCTTTAAATGTGAATTTTTCCTGCAATTGCTGTCACTTGTAATTGAAAACTAAAATTACAGTAGAACAATCAGGGATGCAAAAAATCAAGATTTTTTATAAATCAAAATTTGGGTTTTTGGTTTTTAGTTTTTCTTTTTATCTTGTAACAACAGCATTGTTATAAAAAGCATCAAACACCGCATGAAAAAGAGCTCCAAGTTGTTTATATAATTAATTTAGCTTGATTTCCAACTGAATAACACACAATTAGTAATATAATGTAATAGTAGACCTAATATTAGTAAATAAATAAAAAATATATTATACAAAACCAAAAAATTGCCATATTTGGTGTTTTGGTTTTTTTGTTAAAAACAAATAGCCAAAAAAACAAAAAAATGTTTGCAGCCCTGATTACAGTGCAATGTGAGCTTGTGTTGGTGACTAAAATATCTTGTTAGCCTATAGGCTTGGGTATACTGATAAAGTACTCCAGTTTTAGTAATGAATTAATATTGAGGGGAAAAATACCAAGATACTCGATTAATTGATTACTGATGTGATTAATCGAGTAATCGAACAAATTGAATTAGTCAAACTAATTGAGTGATCAGAATTTGGCTAGTTGGACTGAGGAAGCGGACCATGAAGCAATCTAAATGACAAAAATGATAATGGACAACTATGTCATCCACATTATAAATAAGATGCATTACTACCATGATTAGGCTACAGAGCGAGCGTTCACTCAGTGTTTGAATTGTCAAATTTGAACGGGGGGGGGGGTTGAAAATTTTATCTACATGTCAAGTTGTCTCAACCATACTTTGTAGGAACCTTAAACCAGTATACAGAGGCTAAATTGTAAAGAGCGACAGTGGGTGGGTGTGGGGACACGAATTTGATCTTATTGCTGTGTTTTGTACAATCATCAGTTTTATGACATTTATCAGGGCAGCATGGCTGCTGACGTCAAATAGAAACACCATAAGGGCTTACATTGGTATTTTACAAACAACATGCACACTTAAGCTGTTCAGGTAGTTATCAGATTTGAGTCACAGTTTCATTTACTACCAAGATATACAAGAATCAGTAGTGCTGGTGATTTTAACCTAGGTAGGCTATACTAATACACAGCAAACATTATTATGACTTTACCAATAATGAAGTGATATTAATGAAAACAGGACATCGTAACAGTTTTCGTTAATTTTGAACTCTAGCAATTTCAACTGTTGGCAAGCCTATAGTTGTGTCCAGGGCTCCAGGTTTGCCTGGCTTCAACCAACTTATAACACACTTTTCGACATTCCAATGCGCGAGAGGAAGGGCCATTAATACAAACCATAAAGAAGTCATCAACAGAATGTTAATCAGTCTGTTTCTTTCCATGCTACGATAGAGATTCATTTGACTAAGTCATCGCTCAAAATCAGCTCAAGATACAGGCAGCACTATCAAAGTCGTTAACTTAACTTGTTAGGCCTATCCAACATTGCACCATCACTGTTGTTGAACATGCCATACTCTTATACAACATATTATGCAGCTTTGTATTTCATTAACAGGAAATTCTTTGCTTACTTTTGCAACCTGTTTTTTCGCCAAAATTGCTCTATTGAAAGCATTCTGGGGCCATGATGGTTGAAGAGTGAAAAGATAGACATTATAAAGGAGTGAAGAGTCAGAAAAGTGGAGATACTCAAACTATAACTGCCTAGAGGCCAGTTTTGCAGTCCTTTGGCCATTTTAATTTCTGTCAGAACGAGATTTCTCATACACACCAGCTTTTGATTTATCAGCCTTCTCAGCTAGACTGTCACATCATCTTAATTTAGTTATCGCTGGTTCAGTTTCTCCATCAGGACCATCGCAATCCTCAGCAACTGGAAATCGCTTTGGCGGGAAAATCCAAACTTCTGTAAGCTCATTTATGCAGTGCTGAAAGTGGTTTTATGGTACATACCAACTACAAATTTAGGTCAGTGGCAGATTCCATATCACTGATGTATGGGCTTCATCTCAATATCATCCCAGTACGTGCAGCTGCTGCGCCCAGTGGGCACACAGCGTATAAAGTGGTTAGAGGTTATGCCCTCTCTGACACTGCCCGAGACTTATATGTCGACCCCTTCGACGTGCTGACTGATGAGGCTTCAAGAAATACTCAGTATAATATTATCATCCTCACCGTGCTACTTCGTTATTACAAGCAGCTCTACATGTATACTCAGAATATTGCAGGCACACGCAATTGCCTACTAGATATTGTTGTTATGTTACTGAAAATGTAACATGACGATTTTTTAAATAAAAAATATCATAATTAAAGGCTTGAGCACTCGGGACCCGGTTAAGATACACTAAGCCACTGAAAGTTTATCTGGCGGGTTTGCCCTAACCCCCCAAACTAATTTTTGAGAATTAACTAAGGTGGCTGAAAAACGAACTGGGGGGTTGAACCCTCCCAACCCCCCGACAATTCAATCACTGCGTTCCCTGATGCACTGAGTCAACATCACGCATGTCTGAAGTGTAAGGAACCAGCTACATATTATGTACACAGTGAGGAGAGGTGCTCGAATTTCGGCGAGTTTGCGTAAGTACTATATGAATGGGCCCTATTCTAAAGGTGGTCCTAGTCCAGTTTCCAAAGGAGGCATAAAAGCTGTTAACGTGGGTATCGTTTAGGTCGAGAATTTGAAAGTGGATGATAGGTAAGAGTTCTTGATTGACATATTTATAAACATATATATATATATATATATATATATTATATATATATATATATATATATATAAGACTGGTGACCAATATCATAGACCCGAATCGTCTGATTAGTCATTACCACGTACCCAGGGCTTAAAGTGTGCCTGGACGGTCATGGACGGCGTCCAGGCACTTATTTTCGAGGCTGGACGCCGTCCTCCCACTTATTTGGTCAGCAGAGCCTGGACGCCGTCCACGAGCGTCCATACAGCAGTGCAATTCCTCTATATGCGTACGTTATTATCAACAGGAAAAAGAGGACGAAAAAATTTCGCGCTTCGCGCGTTTATAAACTTTCTTTTTTAAACTTTCAAAAAGATACCGGTGCCACTGACCCCTCGTCAACAATTTCACAAAGGAAAGCAATTCTTTGGAGGCCTACGCTTTAAATTACAACAAATATTTCACCAACAAATAATTGACGACTAAAATAATGGTTGATGGACAAAAAGCCTAGCGAATGATAACAAATTCTATCTATTTCAAATAGATAGAAATTATGAATATTTGAAATATTGCTATTTTTCGCTCATTGTAGTTGAATAAAGAGAAGATGGATTGATAATAAAAATGTCTGCAAATCCAGATTCTGGTTAAGCAAGAACTATTTTTGCCAATTCAACTTCTATTTAGGCAAATATTCTTTTCAATGATTTCACTTTTATTTCAGCAGGCATTATGTTTCTCTAAATAGCATCTGTTTTGAAAGAATTTCGTTCACCCATCCAACTTCTAGTCCAACATCATTAATATCACCAACCCAACTTCTATTTTAATGAACGCAGTGGACCATAGTGCACGAATCATTTGTCGTCGACTTAATATGATGGTGCTCTGCCTTTGCAATTTTTTTTAACTTTTTGTCACTATAGGGGTTGTCTACATGCGACGTCACGCACCTAGGGGAAGGGGTCAAAAATTTGTGACAATATGTGACAAGGGGAGAGGGATCGACGAAATGTGACGTCACAGTATCACATCAAAATACGTTATTTTATTAAAAACTTGCACTCATTTAAACAAGTACCACTTAATTAGCAGTAGTTGTTACCACAATTACACAACACTAATTATGAATCTGATAGTCTTTCATCGTGAGGAATGACTAAGATTGTAATCATTATAGGCTACTTAATTTTTCCATTTTGCTTCTTTCTACTATTATAATTTGAAATATTTTGTAGTTAAAAGTATTTTTTTGATAATTATAAGAAAATTTGCGTTACATTCTGGACATCTAGTTTTATTGGGGAGGGGGCGGGTTCAGGGCCTGCGACGTGACGTCATATTTGAGGGGGTCATGGCAGTTATGACGACGTGTGACGAACGGGGAGAAGTCAAAAATCGTCCAAAATTGCGTGACGTCATTTATGGACGACTCCTCTGGCGTGCAGGCACTTCTTTTTTACACTTTAAGCACTGCACGTACCTGATCTCTCCATTGCGGTCGATGTACACCTGAATCCGTTATAAGCCGGCGCCAAATCTTTGCAGCAGGTTCTGTCTCCCTGCCTCTAGCCTACCCTTAAAACCCCTTCTATCCTATTCCTATCCTATCCTATTTACGGATTTATAAAGCGCCTATCACAGTACAACCTAATCAGAGGCGCTCCCAGTGCGAAAAGCCCTAGAGAAAATAATTAAGAGAATGAGCAGAAACAGTTGCACGTGCTACTAGATAAGAACGCAGCACGAGTCACAGCAGGAATTAAGGCTGTTCCATAGCAAAGGGCCAACAGAGGCATAGGCAACGCACTGGTGTGTTTACACGACAAGCGCACAACACAATTGAGACAAAATCTCTCAATGAAATATTGCTTCCACTTTCTTGTACAGAGCATTTGTTCCAAGGTTCATTGACGTAGATTCGTAGAAGCTTCAATGAAACTCTATTGCCGAAATTCTGAAATATCTTTAGCCTCGAGAGAATCTTCAGCTCCATCCTCAATGATAGAGTAGTTTTCGGCGACCTGACAATTAACACTTAAATTGCATAATTGTATGATGTAAATGGCTGCGTTCTGACAGCTGCATGTTCTGATTAAACGGAAATGCAATACTATTCTCTGTGATTACTATCGGACGAGGGATGGATGTTCTTATACGTACTTATTTATAGCAGATCGGTGGGACTAATTATCTTTTGACGCATACCTCTTGTAGCAACAGCCTCGATTTAAAAGTTTAGTCGATGGGTTTTATAAGATAAATACGTTTATTTAACTTAAATGGATAACATACGTAATCCCTGCGTTATATTAGGTGTGTACTTGAGGTTTTTAAGCATTTCAAACAATTTAAACTAGGATTTTTTTAACTTTACTTGAGCGAAGACTATAGCGTACAGTACTCCCGACATTGTATCCGAAAACTGCAGCGGTTTCGAGTATTTGAATATAGTCATATTATGTCTATGACACGCAACTCGGCGCATACTTCGTGAATACAGAGATGGAAGGTGAGCTCGATACCGTGCACATAATTAAGGTGGTAAATTGTCAACTCTTGAAGTCTGTCTCGCAACTGACTGACATTGATCCAATTGACTTTAGTGAAGTGGCCTGCGTTACTGACACGTTGTCAATTACCACGTTTTATATTTATATTTCATTTGTATAAGTTTATGACTTATGTTCGATGTTACATTTTGAGGTTGTGAATTGTAGACAAAGTCTTTTGTCGCAGAAGAAGTGACCCGCAAGTTGTAGTGCGAACATGGACTGCCATTACTCGTGCTGTCAAAGATGGTCAACCAACAGACGCAGCATCTTTGTTGCGCTACGTAAATGATGAAGAAAATGCTGAATATTCTGAAATAGAAACATTGGTTTTCAATACACAATTGCAGCATGCTGTGGCTGACAATTTACTTGTGCAAACCGAAGATGGATACAGCATTCCGCACTTGAAAGACATTGTGAGTAGTTAACCTTTGGTTAGCATTAAGCTCTTTTGAAATTTTTGTAATGCAGAGTGAGAATTGTAACTGATGGTTTATTTTAAGAAAAAGTCAGCTCTTGATTGCAAAGGATTTTCGGGGTTACATTCATAAAGGGAGAGGTCAAAGTGCTTTTATAGATAGGTAATCCAATGTGAAGATGGCTTACATTTAGTACAACCAGCTTATGTCACTAACTGTCCATAAATTCGTGTTATAATTAGGCCTAATATGATGCTTTACATTTGGTTTGATGCAGACAGTAGCCCTATTGTCAGTACAACTTGTTTGTATCAGCAGATGAATTGTCATTTCTGAAATTTCCACAATACCTCTTGTATTTTTAGACATGGTGCTCCAGGTGGGAAGGATTCTGATATAAGGGACATGACTTAAGACAGTGGAAAATTAGAATTGTATAGCTCTGTGAGCTGAGGGTGGTCGGTCCTTCACAGCGAGGGGCCAATGCGGAAGAAGGCTCGGGAAGACGTCCCTCAACCGGAAAATATCAGCTATTCATCAGGACACTGGGAAAAGACCTTTGCCAAGAGCTTCAGGAACAGCAAATATCTGATGCAACTCATCATGGACTGATTAGAGCACGACCATTAAAAGATTCTCAGGACCCTCAAAAAACGAGGTCGATGCCAAGTTCGTCCTAGACAGATGAACAAGAAGGCCACGGTTGTGTGCGATGCTTGTCATAAGAAAGTGTGCCATATCCACTGTCAGATATCCTGTCACACATGTCTCTCTGTTCATTGACAAATACTTTCGTAGGCTCCAATGGCAGCTTTCCATGTTCATACAAGTGTCATCTCATTGTATTGAGAGCACTATACTTTAGTGTAAGAACAGTATTACAAGCCTGTATTTGTATGTGGCATCATGACACCATGTTATGCTATAACGTCACGTCATGAGGCAGGACAACAAATAGTGGCATTTCAGTGAAAAATATTGATAAAAATGGGCTTCTCATCCAACATGTGTGCCTATTTTATTAGAAGGGTATTTAGGGTTGTTAATACCGGTTTTGGGGCAAACCGATTACCAAGTTATAAACACCGGTTTTAAACTGGTTACCCGTTTTTATAGGTGTTCTTAGAAAGATATTGAAAATTGTAATTACAACACAACTCTTCACGTTATTTCATGTATTACATATTGCAATGCAGCGTCAACACTCAATACTTTCGTCCAAGTGCTGCTGTCTTTGTCTGCTCGGGTTACCCTTCCCCCAGATCACATTCCTACATTGGGCTTGTCTCAACAATTGGGCCATTTATTAACAATCGGCAGCTATTATTTACCCTGTTGGAAGATGCGGACGAAAAATATTTCGCTTAGCTGCATCTGTACCTTTGAAGTTGACCGACTTACTTGAGTATTTTCATGTGGGTATTAATCCGGAATAGGTGAGATAAACAAAAAGGCGATAGAAATTTGAATACCATTTTGCAAATGACAGACACCAGTTGCCATTTTCAAAACCGATAACCGAAATTCCGGTTATCGTTTAACAACCATAGAAGTATTATGATTATTTCTATGGGGTCAAAATTGACCCCATGCCCTTAGGTTAGAGCTGTACCGATATAACTTTTGCCAATTATTCTAATACTGAACATAGCCGATTATTTCATTGCCGGTACCATTTAAAATAGCCAATACTGAATACCTATTATGAGACTGATTATTTCATTGTGTTTTCCAAAGATGTCTGGTTCCAAAACATAGACCTACTGCAACTATTGTATTACAAGCAGTGAAGCACATAATATTTGGTTGCTTGCACCAGCCGTTATAATGGTTAGTGGCTTAATTTTAAATATGCAGAAGAATGGCAATTACACATTACGAAGTGAAATAAATAATTATAGGCCTCTTTTTCTCTTTTGTCTGTTGCAAATAGGTGTACTGCAAAATATTAGGCCAGTAGAATGACTAGATGTTGATAAATTAAGCGGAACCTATAGTTATGTAACTGAATGTCTCATTAAATACTAAATTTATCTATGTACAGGCCTGTAGGCAAGATTGGTGCGAAAGGTGTGAACGCATCCCCTCCACTTGGAAGGAAGGAAGGTTCGCTTAATGTATATTGCCTATATTTAAATTGTCTAATTAACACCGACTAACCAAATCAAACGCTCTATAGGTAGCATGATCACATTTTGGAAGGTCAACTTTCACCAAAAATGCACCCCCTCTGGAATGCTGCCTATGGGACTGTGTGTATGACATAACTATGAATGGTGTATATGTAGATATACACGATTTGGCTTTGTGCAGTGTTCCTGTTTTCATTATTCCACTGTTTAGGATTATGTTTCTGCAATAAAATATGATCACAATCCAGTTAATTTATTTTGCTATTTTAGAAACAAGACGGGCATGACTGGTATTGTTTTCTGTGTCATAAAGCTGGAAATGTTGTCATGTGCAATACCTGTTGGCGTGTATACCATCCAATGTGCATACTGAAGCAAGGGAAGAATACTGTTTCATTTGTATGCAACATGTGCAAGGTAGGGTGACTCTTTTGGGTGACTAGAGCACTTTTCAGCTATGTGGCCATGTCAATAATACTCCTGCTCCACGATATATGCGAGCATTTCACGGGGCAGGATTGGGCAACTGGAGCGGGTCCATAGTTGGCAGCACGCTTGATAGGATGCATTTCTAGGACAGGCCATGTCTCTGCCTATATGCGTGATGTGTTGCACTTACTTCCCCTCCTGCAGCGCATTGCATTTCGAATCGCCTTGGTATGGCGCTGCCTTGTTGGGGGTGCGACTGCTTGCCTTAAGGAGCTATGCCGCCCTACTGCTGCCAGTGCTCAGAGGATGTGCAAGTTCATCTCAGCATTCCATTCTCACGCACTGCTCTGCTTCATCGTGCCTTCTCTGTTGTGGCCCTACCACACTTGGAATGAGCATCATGTTATTTAGGATGGATCTCCTCATCTTCTTTCTACTCTTCTCTTAAATCTTTGGCCGTGGTTGGACTGGGAGCGCCTCTGAGTAGATTTCTTGTGAAGGCGCTATACCAAGTTTCATTGATTGATTGGCTGATTGATTGAATAAATAATTATGATAATATTAATATTAATTGTTTACTTCATCAGGAATTGGATACAATATGATGTATTGTGCTTGAATGGCCAATATTTACTGGTTCTCAACTACGAATTCTAATTACTATAGTTTTATCATTAAATAGTAAATGTAAATTGTATTTATAATATTTAATTTGTGTTGTCAGTATTAAAGTGATTATAATTTCTAGTGATTAATGTCTGAAGGCATCTGATTCTCATTGTACCTTCACTACGTCATCACATGACATTTCAATCGGCACCACCAAAACAGAACCCTTCTCAAAGTGGAGGATCTGAGTCAACCAATTTCAGACTAAGCTATCTCCCATCCTACCTTTGCGTAAATTCCATTATGTCATATCTGCATCCTGCCCTACAAAGGGGATCTTCCCCAAAATGAAGAGCTATGAATCCTATTCAGTGCATGCCATCAGAGCAAGTACTCTTTTGCCAATGAGTTTTGCAACTATTCTCTTCTACCGACTTCTATATCCGCTTCCCAACCTTTTATGTGTGACGAACCAGCAGGAGGATTTTTATCCATTGCAAGCACACGCATGCCAAATTTGCTATATTATTCAGTCACCTTGAATATGTATTAAAACAGATTTAAATGCATGTTCAGACAACTGTGTGGCTAACTTGGGATCTAAAATTGTAGTGTTTCTGTTTGTTGATTCACTTTTTTTTATCGGAAACTTAGTGCTCGCCGATCGGCACTGGTTCGCATACCTGAAGTTGGGAAGCGCTCTGTATTACCATAAATCAAAGATAAATTATGATTCATTAGTGAATGGTTGTTTGAAGTGAAACTGTGTTCAAATATTTACTTTTTTTAGAGAAACCCAGTTGAGATCTGCTTATTGAATTTGCCACATTAGATTTTATATTTATTGCAATCAAGTTTATTTGATTTTAATTAGAAACTTCAGGACAACGAAAAGACAGTTGCACCACAGCTGCTGGCATTTGTTCTTCTTCGTCTGAAAGATAAGGTAATATAGAATCTGTGATTCTGGCCTTTCTCTTGTTCTATGGGTGTAATGGTGTATGTATTCAGACACTTACTGTAGCACATTCGAAGTTACTCTCAGAGACACTGCACACTAGACTATCTAGAAAATCTAAATAAGTGCAGTGCAACCTGGGCTGGAAATGAATATAGATAGTTGCTGGGTTGAAATTTATGTTCATTTGATAAACTCAATAAGGGCAATCAGTATGCACATGTATCGTATCTTTAGATTTATATAACGCCTCTCTCAGAATTCAGTGGTGCAATAACTATTCAGAGTGTAGTACTGTTCAATGATAAATGTTTACAAACTCAAGTAAATTAGGGATAAGTGCATAAAAACCACACATGCATGTGGATGTAATGGTTGTCACCTTTATCCACTAGAGACTGGATTGCATAAGTCCCTGATGTTTGTTGGCATGGCACAGACAAGTTAAACTCAGTCTCCATATAGTTGTTATATTTGTTTTCTCTAGTTTGTGAACTGCTGTTAAATGTCTTGTACAACTAGCTATGTTGATATCAATTATTTCATGATAGGTGAATTTACAGGCAAAAGCACGTCTCCCAGGCAAAACATTTCTTTGTTTGGCAATGCCTCAAACTCGTTATTTCTGACTATCTGTCAAGCATCTGGACCTCCAACTGTTCTTTACCTACTACATGTGTCTCAGATAGTTTACATTTCTGTGTGACTTCTTGTGTGTTAAAATATTTTGAATTTATAAGTTTGTTATTGATGCTGAGTTGAGACCTTTTTTTGTACAGAGCAGTTGGTGTTTTGCATTACAGACTGGGCCACTACACAACTTAAGGGTTCGATCAGATCCTGTGACCAGAGCACTGCCACTGTTGGTCTGTGAGATGATGGACTTAGATACAATACAAAGTCGAATCATTAGCAACCATTATTCGTCCATTATGCAGTTTGAGCATGATGTTGTCACAATATTACATGATGTTGTCATCATTTATGGAGGTATGTGATCACTTTCGTATCATATTCTATTTAATAATGTTCAGAACTCCTCTTGCAGTATATACTATTCAGCGCAGAATCCCCATGGATTAACTGCCTTGAAGTAATGAGAGGATGGGGTTGGAGTCGCAGACCTGAACTTAACCCGTAGTAGAGGGAAAGGCCATTACAGGCAGAGGGACAACTGTAACCACAAATGCCCAGTATTGATCAGACCTAACATGAGGGACAAAGATATCCAAATGGTTGGTCGAATTGCATAGATGGACGTATGCACAAAATCAGATAGATATTTGGGGCTTGGTCTAGTTGAGATTTAGAGACCAGGTGTGGTGATCGGTGCCAGTGTATAATAATTGGTGCCATATAACTGGAATTTGTCTCTTCCTGACTTGACATAGATGAACTGCAAAGATATATTGAATCTGTTTTTTTATTTTTTTAATATATGCAACATAAATCAATATATATTATAATTGTATATATTAGACTTATATACAAGCAATTGCTGGATTAGAAATTTCTTAATCTCGTTCTAGGACTTTTAATCACTGGTCGAATGATCATTGCAAACGTTTGGTCATTGGACGATCGATCATTGTACGATTGATCACCAGTCTAGGGATCACGTTTATTAATAAGGTTGAATGAGAAATGTCGTATTTACCACTATTAAAGATAAACATCATCAATTCTTGAGCAGATTTATATGCACAGGCAGAAAATAGCTTGAATGATCACCTGTCTATGGATCACTTTGATTAATAAGCTTGAAACAGAAATGTCATGTTTACCACTGTTAAAGATAAGATAAACATAATCTGTTGCAGTAAATTCTTACAAAGATTTGTATGTACAGACAGCAAACGGCACATTACAATTACTTACTTCAGTGCAATTGCCTATTTATCTTATAGTTAACTCTTATGAGCCGGTTCAAGATATTTTCATATTTCACTTCTCTTTCATTTTATAAATTAAATTCAATGGCAGTGATTGTTTGTCTGTTATAGCATTTTATTTAAATAATCGTCCTTGGTGATCAATCGTCCGTGTACCCTTGATCTTAGTAGAATGTAGCTGTTAAATTTTGTATTTGGCACTGTTCTCGTCTCCACTCTTGTCTTATTAATTTTGATGAGTCCTTTGGATTTTAAGTGGAGGTCTTTGATCTCTTGGTTGTGTTCAACACCTGCAATCTAATCATAATAGTCAATTGAAGACTATATGGCTGTTTATGTTTGCACCAATATTTTCTATGTTCTGTGACCTGAATTTAAAAAGGCCTTAATTGGAATTTATTTCTGATGTGATATTCTCTGTGTTTAACTCTTGAACTGTTAGTGTTCAGCATAAATAAGATTGGCATTCACAATATGTTATTCTTTTTATCTGTTTTATTTTTCAAAAACACTCATTGGATTTTAATGTTTTGTAGCATCCAGCGATATCACTGGACTTGCTCGTGTTCTTCTGAAAGACTGCAAATTTGAGGTAGATCCAATAACTATTACCAAGTATTATTTGTGTAAAGGGTGTTATGGGAAATACTTAGAGCAGGCTAGAAACAGATTGTCAACTCATATCTATATATTTTTAAGCATTATTTTGTCTGTGAATCCAGATTCAGACTTTTGGTCCTATTCACTGTAAATTTGCTGTGGATGAGTATCAAATGGTTGCAGTCGTAAATCTGATGGTTTGCTCTGATTGTCAGTGAATTCTATCATATATCTTTATTCAAACTGTAATAAGCATACTAATTGCATATTATTCTAAACTATATATATGTAGTAACTGTGGCCGATGTATGAAGGATTTTAACTGCTGTTTTGATGACATGAGGGCCCAATGTTATTGTAAATCACTCTTGGAGTGACGTGTTGAAAATTCTTAAAAAATGGAATGTTTAAATAGAATTCATTATTATTTAGATATGATTTTAATTGCTTGGCTGTTAGTTTATGGGTAGTGCATGTGAGAATAACTTGGCTTTCTAATTTTTTCTTTCAAATGTAGACTGATATTTTGAAACTGTAGTCAAATGCGGATACACTTTTTGCAGAGCCGTCAGTCTGTAAATATGAATGTTTGAAAATTCACACAAGATATTTGTATTGTTGGCATTTTCTAAAAAGTTCATGGTTGTTATTAAAGTTTACAGTTATTGTGTTTTCGTGGTGTGAGGTATTTTGTGCACTGATTTCCTTATTGCAGAAAAATGGTTGAGTCTGTAAATATGAATGATTGAAGTGCTGTACTTATTCGACTTTTAACTGTTTTGCTGGATTGACTGACTGACCTTGCACTGGCATTTGAATTTGTCTCTGCATGCATTCATGTTTTTAATGAAATAACTTCAAATATATCAACTCAACTGCCATTTTAGCTCCAACAGTTTGATCCAGTCTTACTAGAGTGTATAAAATTGTTTTCTCACTATATGATAACACTGTTTCTTTACACTCTGATTAAATAATAGGTCAACAAGATCCTACCATTATTGTGCAGTGTATGCGTGTTGAAGAGTTTTTAGACCTATATTTCTGAAGTTCTAGATGTCTGAATTTTGTTGTCTGTTGTAGCTAACTGAACTGCGTCAGTGTGTTGATTGTTACTATTATTCCAATCTCAAACCGAAGAATTGGTTCTGCTATCCCTGTGTAAGTTGTCTATTGTTTCATTTCTGCTGTCATCTGCAGCTTTTAAGTATTGCTAAGTATATTTTAGGGTATATGAAGTATATGCAAATATTACATAATTAAATGTACTGTTGACCTATTTATATGAATCATGTAAGAGTTTCCTGGAAACATAATATTGATTTTATTAATGCTGAGGAATTTTTGTCACTGTAACTTTTAGTACTTCATTGTCTGTCATGGGTTAAGTGATGATTGAGTAATGATTCTTTTGCAGAATTTTTTTGACTGATTTTTTTTTAATTTTCTGAACACTGATGATTATGTGCTATTTTAAAGAATGTGCTATGCTTTCTAGAGACCTCCACACGATTTGGCTTATGCAAAGTTACGGGGCTACTCATATTGGCCTGCAAAAATCATTACAGCCTCACAAAAGGGCTACAATGTCAGGTTTTTTGGCACATTTCATCAGAGGTGTGCATTACAAATTTTATTCTGTAAAGATTATTATAACTTTATAAGAGTTATGCTATTTGCATTTATCTTGTTTGTATCCTTATTATTTTGCATAATATTGGTTTGAGCATTTTTTTATGTGGGTAATATTTGACAAATTTGACAAAAGTCACAGTTTATATACAGTTTAAATGGTGTATCTAACTTTGAATAGTGTTCTTGCAAGAATGCCACCAAGGAAATTTGGATATATAGGGGGTGAGATGGTTGAATGGTAACATTCTGATATGAGATCATCGGAATGCATTGTATTTCCTGTTTTCTTGTTGAGGAACTTGATAGTTGCTTTTATTCCCTCACAAATGGTGGTCGCTTTGTTTTCTTATATTTAGCCTGCCAGGTTGATGCATTTTGCACTCTGTGACACTTGACACATTTTATTTTTTATACACTGTTCTTGTGGAGCAATTTGTTAAGTGTTGAAAAATGTAGGGTTTCTCATTTGAAACAGTTGAAGAGTTATACATTTTCAACTTATGTTTCTCTTCATGAGGCAGCCATGTTTTTTAACTGTAGAGAAACTGTTTGATAGTGTCGTATGGATGTCTTGAATCACGTATGCATACTTGTATAATACATATATTTAGGTGATCTGTAACTGCAGTAGGCATCTCTAGATACCTGATGTATCGCATGTATTTATAATGTTAAAGAGTGTATAACTGTACATCTATGGCTTATGTATGGGATGAACATGTCACCTTGTCATTTTCTTTCACCTTTGTAAAGTGATGTTATTTTCATTTTTAGATTTGGATTTGTTTGCTCACTGTTTTTAGAATGTTTGTGTTGTAACCTAGGGCTTTGATTGCTGAATCATTCATTAAAGCGATTGAAACTGATCGAAGTGAGCTGCTGCCACGTAAGCATAGCAGGAGCCTGGAAAAGGCCTTAGAGGAGCTTGACTTACACCAGACAATGTTAAAGGAAAATTCCAAGTTTTCAATGAACATAGATTCGTCTGAGATTCTGGTTTGTGTTTCTTTTTGTGATCTGTTGGAGTTTGTTACAACAAATTGATATTGTGCTTGTCTAACTTATTTTTCTTATGTCAGCTGACCACTTTTCTGGCACAACATCTAATTATTTTGCTTGAATCATTAGTAATGCCATCTATGACTTTGTGGATTAAGTTAAAATTTACTCTGAAGGAAGAACTGGTGTTGGCAAACATCACAGAAACAAGCCAAGTAATACAATCACATCTGTGATGGACCATTGATATCGCATAAGTCCTTAAACTGCACAGTGGTGAAAAATGATGTTGAGAATGAGCCTGCTATGGGACGTTACTAGGTGGACGAGCCAATACATGATATTGTTAAACCATCTATATCGTCGTTCATTGGCACCTATTGTTGCTGATGCCGATTATAGCCTATTGCTCTAATAATCTGTGCGATTATGCTTAAATCGGTATGGGTAAAGGCTCTTTATGTGGGCTGATGCACTTCATGTTGGTAGTTACTGTTGCCAGATCTACAAGATCGTTTTACTTGTTCTGTTCACAATGAACAGTTAATACAGCTGCTACAGACATGTGAATGAATCTGTCGATGCATTCATGATGAGTTTCAACACTGTTAAAGTGATAAAGTGATAAAAAAAGAAATACAATTGGCATTTTTTTTAAAATCCAAATTTTGTTTTCTAAACAGAAATTGATTGGAGTTCGATTTTTGTTTCACAAGCCGACTTTTATTAACACTCGGTCCTATGTTTGTTCGAGTAATGCCGAGTAGTACGATGCTTTTCTGGCATGATTTGAGGGGAGCTCTTTCAAATGAGCTTTAGGCCTCAAAATTACTCTTGAAAAGAAACAAAGTGACTGCGTTAAATATCCCTCTGAAACTTTGATGCAAATGGTTTTGTTAGTTACTGTTATTGTTGCTTTTTTAGTCTATAGTCCAATAATGTTCATGCATTCTATAGCAACCCTGGGCAACTTTTCCAAGTTTGCACATGCTTGTCTTACACATTAGATTCATATTTCATGTTCTTGTGGACTTGATAATTGCAATAAATTGACTAAACTTACTAATTTATCATTGGTATGACTCATAAGTTTCAGTAAAGGTAATATTTATATGATTTGAATGCTGTAGAAAAACTAAACTTTTTATTATTGCTTGGTATCCTGTCACTAAAAACATGTTTGATTCGATTTGGTTATGTTCTGTTGTTGTTTTGACCAATTATGTGTTTTTCTTAAAGCTAAAGCGAAAATCCACTGAGAAGCGAAGGTTGACATCGATGTCTCTTGACAGCTTGGTAGGAATTATTTCCTCTGAAAATGCCATTGCCGCAGTGTAGAAAATGTTAAGAAGCATATTCTTTGTTAACTGTAGGTGGCAGTCAATTTATTCAACCATTGCATAATCTATACTTTTTTGTTCCAGTTATCACCTCTACAGCACCACATACACTGTGCATAGTGCTTTTGTGAGATACTTAAAAGACAGTATATTGACCATAGTTATAAATGCACATAATTGTAACAGTACAAAACTTATGTTCATGCCGTGTGCACAAATCGTGACATTCCAGGTGAGATTGCTAAGTTGTGTTTGTTTTAAGTAAATAAGTTAACTGTTTATTTAGAGTGATAAATATGCTAAAATGTTCGATTTGTTATTTATATACATGTGGTCCAATGTATTTTAAATAATGCTGTCTGTCAACTATGGATGGCAATCCTTGATGCCAATTATCGTTGTGCGGGTTAGTGTAGTATGTGTCTCGATTCGTTTTGCTCTTGAAGTGTTGATATATGAATTTTCAATTGCAATCACAATCTTCTCCGATAAAGATGAAAAAAATTAACTAAGCTGGTCAGCATGCTCATAGCTCACATATTTTTTTTCTTATACAAAAATTAGTTTAGATATTGGATAGGATCAAGTTTTTGCTCTGTAGTGAGTGATTTTGACATTGATCAGTTTCGTCTTTAAGGGTTTTGCACTGTTATTTTTTGCTAATGAATGCATTATAGAGCACTTTGCCTGTTTTTATTTTTAGGCTAGTGACAGTCAACTTGAAGATATATCTAATTCATCTGTTTCAGATGAAGCCACATCTGTCAAAAGTGTAAGCTAGAATTCAGCTTGATTTCCTTCTATATTGAGAAGCTTGAATGTTTTGCTCCACTCGACTTCCTCGAATTCTGATACTTTAATATTCATCATGCCTCACTCTGTCATCACCTACTGGTTGCATTTGGCCAAAATTATAGTGTGTCAAATTATAAAAAAAAAAAAATGATTTTTGCTACAGCTCGAGGAAGGCTAGAAATTTTTCAATTTATTGTACTTTGCCTTTGGCTTTACCAATTCGTTCATGTCTTGAAATATTCCTTAAAACTTGTCACGGCAAATCTGTAAAAGATATAAAAAACTGACAAATAAACATATTTGATGTTATTGGTTACAATAAAGTCAGTCAGCAAAAAGTAGTTAAGGAAATATTTAGGCAAGGTAATTATGAGGCTAATTGTAAACTTTAATTAGACCACATACAAAAAAACGCATTCTATGACCTGTAATGAGCTATGTTTACAGTTCCAGTTCATAATGGTCATATTGGTGAAAAAAAACTTAGCTTCCAAAGTGTTAAGAGTGATACAGAAGTCATTAATGGCAAAACATTTCTTTCTTTAGCCTGCAAAGAAGAGATTGAAAAGGACAAACAGTTCGACACCTGACGTTGGTTCCGTTTTGAAGACAAGAATAGACAAGACTTCGAAGAGTTTGACAGCAGGCATCGGTTCTTCAGTACCTTCTGTGTGTATTGAGTTTATTTGCAATAAAATACACGTTCTTATTTATTTAAAAAAATTATATTAGAATTGTGTTTCTCACTATGTTATGTCAGATCCAAGACAGTCGGGGAGACTGGCATCTCGTTTGGCCTCTTTCATGATTAGTCCAATGGTTTAATATCTAAGTGATTGTCAATAATTAATGTCTTATGTTGTCTGAAAATGGGGCTACATATTTTTTTAGATTAGATTGTATTGCGATGGATGATTACAGTGCTTTGTTACAGAAGCATTTAGATAATCACATCTCTGTGCACTTTTGATGTTGGCTAAGTGGATAGTTCTGATCTATTTACAGCAATTATGATGTCCGTTGTATTACCGTGATAAAACTTGATTGGGAAATGGGTCTCTAGTGAACCAGCATTCTGCTGTGCATTATTGAACATTCTGCTATGCATAGTTGAACATTCTGCTATGCATATTGTTGAACATTCTGCTATGCATATTGTTGAACATTCTGCTATGCATATTGTTGAACATTCTGATGTGCATAGTTGAACATTCTGCTGTGCATAGTTGAACATTCTGCTGTGCATAGTTGAACATTCTGCTGTGCATTGTTGAACATTCTGCTATGCATATTGTTGAACATTCTGCTATGCATAGTTGAACATTCTGCTGTGCATAGTTGAACATTCTGCTGTGCATAGTTGAACATTCTGCCATGCATAGTTGAACATTCTGCTATGCCATTCTGCTATGCATAGTTGAACATTCTGCTGTGCATAGTTGAACATTGTGCTGTGCATAGTTGAACATTCTGCTGTGCATAGTTGAACATTCTGCTATGCATAGTTGAACATTCTGCTATGCATTGTTGAACATTCTGCTATGCTATTCTGCTATGCCATTCTGCTATGCATAGTTGAACATTCTGCTGTGCATAGTTGAACATTCTGCTGTGCATAGTTGAACGTTCTGCCATGCATAGTTGAACATTCTGCTATGCCATTCTGCTATGCATATTGTTGAACATTCTGCTATGCATAGTTGATCATTCTGCTATGCCATTCTGCTATCCATAGTTGAACATTCTGCTATGCATAGTTGAACATTCTGCTGTGCATTGTTGAACATTCTGCCGTGCATAGTTGAACATTCTGCTGTGCATAGTTGAACATTCTGCTATGCATATTGTTGAACAATCTGCTGTGCATATTTGAACATTCTGCTGTGCATATTTGAACATTCTGCTATGCCATTCTGCTATGCATAGTTGAACATTCTGCTATGCCATTCTGCGATGCATAGTTGAATATTCTGCTATGCATAGTTGAACATTCTGCTATGCATAGTTGAATATTCTGCTATGCATTGTTGAACATTCTGCTGTGCATAGTTGAACATTCTGCTATGCATATTGTTGAACATTCTGCTATGCATATTGTTGAATATTCTGCTATGCATAGTTGAACATTCTGCTATGCATATTGTTGAACATTCTGCTATGCCATTCTGCTATGCATAGTTGAACATTCTGCTATGCATAGTTGAACATTCTGCTATGCATAGTTGAACATTCTGCTATGCATAGTTGAATATTCTGCTATGCATTGTTGAACATTCTGCTGTGCATAGTTGAACATTCTGCTTTGCATATTGTTGAACATTCTGCTGTGCATAGTTGAACATTCTGCTTTGCATATTGTTGAATATTCTGCTGTGCATAGTTGAACATTCTGCTATGCATATTGTTGAACATTCTGCTATGCATATTGTTGAATATTCTGCTATGCATATTGTTGAACATTCTGCTATGCATATTGTTGAATATTCTGCTATGCATAGTTGAACATTCTGCTATGCATAGTTGAACATTCTGCTGTGTGGTCTGTGCATGACCTTGCTTTCGATTTTTCTGTGTTTGCTCTGAATGTTTTTACTTTATTTAGGTGATAAACCAACATCAGAAACATTCCAGACTGATGAATCATGGTAACCTATCGCCAAAAAGCCTGGTAGGACAGTTCAACTTCTTGTCTCTTAGTATTCTATCACTGACAGTCTCTCTGCGTGACTTTCAAGCTTCAATGGACTTGGTATAGTTTTTTCCTGCAGGTGCGTTATCGATATGAGTAAGAAAATGTTTCTGTAAATGAATGATAGTACATGTGTATTGCTTTATTGTTGAATTTATTTTTGTTTGTTTGTCTTTTTAATTGTTTGCTTGGTTTGTGTCCACCTTGTAATGCATTTGTACATTTTCTCGTGTACTTTGTCAGTCAATCTGGGTTTCTTAAATGGATATATATCTCTGTTCGTCAAGCGGAGCTATTGATTCGTGAATATGAGACGACAATCTTACATGTGTAAAGTTTCTTGTTTTTCCTAGCACTCTATTGAGGAGCATTTAAGTTGCATAGATTATCAGGGACATCCATTACTGGTAAACACAAATACCTCAAGTGGTCTTCAAGAAGTGAGTTATTACTGCACTTCTGCTTTCCAGTACTATTGTGAAGACTGGTCATTGTTCCAGGCTTATTTCCTTCAGATATAGGTCCTAAGGTTTTATCAGTTGCTCATTTTTCACTTCAATTTTTCCAATCTGATTTTTTTACTGAGTTCGTACTGTCTTCTATTGATATAACTTCATCACGGTGTGTGATAGTCTTGGAGTTGGCATGCTTGATTGCAGTAATGGGATAAAATAAATGGTTGCCTTGTATTTAAAAATACTTGCAAGTAAGACTACACATACTATAAGTTTATTTCAATAATTGTAACTTGAAGTTTGATTTTGTTTAAGAACTAAAGACTGTTAACTAGATGTGAAAATACCTTGTGATGATTTTACTGATCTATTTTTTGTGTGTGATACTCAAATGCGTGAACTAGGTCAACTGCCAATTCTTTGTTGATTTGATTTGGGATTTATACTAAGATTTGGGATATTTCCAGAATGTTGGGATATAACCTGAAATTTGAAGTTTTAATTTGGGGATCAAGAGTTTTAAGTGTTAAAATTTAGTGTAAGATTTTATTTATATGCCCATCACTGTTAAATGAATTTTTTCTTGGTTATGTTATTTTCACATTTTTATGACATCTTAATAAGGCTGATCATTTTTTGCTAATGTTAATAATGTATTGTCAGATATTTATATAAAGGTTGAACATATGTTTACAGTAAGCATGGAAGCTGATTAGTTTGAGTGCTGTCCTTCAGGCACAATCACTCAGCTGTATTGATGTTTTATGGTCATTTGTGCACTTTTCAGCTTTCTCAGATTAAAGAAGGGGAATAGCAAATGCAGTCATATATGTACATTTGCATATTTTGTATTTGAAGATTATGTGTGCTTCAACTATTAGTTGTGTACTTGTTTTTGAATATGTTGTATTCTGTGATTGTTTCAATTGGCACCTTAGCCTTCCACTTGACTACTTGTGCATGTTGTGGTTTATAGTTACAGTCAAGGACCGACAGAATGTTGGAACTAGACTCATCATCGATCAAGTACAATCGCGAAAGGATCCAGCTAAGGATGTTAACAGATTATGCTGACTGCATTAATAGAGAAGACCCGAATCAGACACGACAGTTGTTCAATGAACTCACAGCTAATGTAAGAGAAGTTTCTCCAAAATTAACTAACTCCAGTGTGCTGAGGGTTAGTTAGACTTTAGTAACTCATTGACTTCACAAATGACAAACTGATATCACCCCATCACCAACAATAATTGGGATTTGCCAAAGTCACTGATAGTGACATATAATGACACCTAACTAGTTGCCTCTTGCATGTAGTACATTCTCCAGTGATTTGACCAACTATCCATTTAAATTACTTTCATCTTACAGTTAATCAACACTTATATGTGTCCATTTAGCTGAGGTCTTCAAGAAAAACTTCTCACACATGAAAAAGAGTCATGATATGAAATTACGCATATCAATATTGCGGTAGAAATAATCTGTTTCCCTGCATGCTTTATCTTTGCAGTGGCTATTATTTACTAAGTCATATAATCTGTTTCCCTGCATGCTTTATCAGTGCAGTGGCTAGTATTTACTAAGTCATATAATCTGGTTCCCTGCATGCTTTATCAGTGCAGTGGCTAGTATTTAGTAAGTCATATAATCTGGTTCCCTGCATGCTTTATCAGTGCAGTGGCTAGTATTTACTAAGTCATATAATCTGGTTCCCTGCATGCTTTATCAGTGCAGTGGCTAGTATTTACTAAGTCATATAATCTGGTTCCCTGCATGCTTTATCAGTGCAGTGGCTAGTATTTACTAAGTCATATAATCTGGTTCCCTGCATGCTTTATCTGTGCAGTGGCTAGTATTTACTAAGTCATATAATCTGGTTCCCTGCATGCTTTATCAGTGCAGTGGCTAGTATTTACTAAGTCATATAATCTGGTTCCCTGCATGCTTTATCTATGCAGTGGCTATTATTTACTAAGTCATATAATCTGGTTCCTCTGCTTGCTTTATCTGTGCAGTGGCTATTATTTACTAAGTCATATAATCTGTTTCCCTGCATGCTTTATCAGTGCAGTGGCTAGTATTTACTAAGTCATATAATCTGGTTCCCTGCATGCTTTATCTGTGCAGTGGCTATTATTTGCCTCGTTAGAGCTGCTGTCATAAGAACCTTATATTATAACACACACACACATGTCTTGTGTCTACTGATTGAATTGATGCTAATATGTTCTGTATACCTACATGTTGTGAGTGAAGTGAAGCTGTCTAGTTTGGTAGTGGAACCTAGGGATACATTCGTTTCCTTCTCCTCTGACATGGTGTAGATATATCAGAAGGAGCTGGACATAGGATTTGTGTATTGCAGGACTTCTTGCTTACTTCCCATCTTGTATCAGTGCTAAGTTATACAAATTGATCCCAGAGACAGATGTGTATGCGAGTAACTTGCGCTGTCTTGTTGCATACATTTCACTGTCCGATATAGCTTTTTGTTTTCTTTGAGCATCAGTGTTGCTACTCATCATTGCTAGTCAAGCTGTGGCTCGGTACTGGCCTGCGAGTGATTGTTGCTGGGCCGCAGAATGATAGCCAAAATTGTACTTTAAATTGTTTTAATTATAAGAAATATGTTTGTCATTAAATTGAAACAATATTATTAAGTTATACTTTATGCAGTGTTCATACTTAATAAATGGTTTTAAACATGCAACAGATGTAGTAACAATAGTTCTGTTGTAACAAACATTGACAATATTATGAAATCAAAAATTTTGACATGTAATACGTAAAAGCTGATGTTGATGAGCACTGGTCCAAAGTAGGCTGGTAAAATATTTGCTTTGCCAGCAGTATTAGAAAGTATTTGAAGCACAGCTCTATGTCATTTACTTCATGAATATTATCTGCTATCAAATAATTAAGTGTTTTCTGTTGCTAGTGGTGTCAAGAATTCCAAATAAAAAAGAATGACCCCTTCTTCCGAGCGATCGTAGATATCCAGTGGACCGTGGAGAAAACTTGGAAGCAAGCTGAAACACGAGCGCTTGGAGTTGTCAATGAGAAGATGAAAAGTATGGAAGAGAGTTTTCGAAAAGATATCTCAGATAACAAAAAGCGACAATGGGTAACAAATTTTTATTCTTTTTAAAGCTGGAAGTCTCTCAATGTGATTGTTATCAGTGGTGTAATGCAATATAATGTCAAAATCAATGATGTTTTCAAGTTTTAAGTACTGATCTTTATTTGCATTATGCTGTGGTCTGGATTGTCTTTTGATCATGCCTTATTCAAGTGAATTATTATGTATTTCATGCAGACACGTGATGACTTTCAAGTATTTTACTGATGGTTTTTAAATTCTAAGAAATGTGTAAATCAGAGAATACTTATTGCAGTGGAATAAATGCTGGATGAAAATGATGTGAGAGTAGTACACTGTGCCTCTATAGGAGCAATATGTTTGCATTACTAATGAGCAGTGTTTGATCTCTGACATGAAAATACTTTCAAAACATGTCGATTTTTTCATTTTGTAATCTTTATGATGATTGATGCCTGTTAATGATCTTTTCTTCTCATTGTATCTACATGATACTTTGCATCGTTTGTTTCCATTTATAATTCAGTTCATGGTATTCAATGTCTTAAAAATTGTGACATAAGCTGATTGCTTATCTGATCTTTGTTGTTAAAGTGGAAGAAGGTCTTAGTGTATTTGGTATCTTGGTATATTGAAGGACGTTTATATTGAAGCACAGCAAATGATGGCAATGCACCCACTAGCCAGTTCTACTTGTAGGTTACTTTTCCTAACAGCATGAATGGCTTGTCATTTTAACGTCACTTACCAAGATTGTTTCTAAAAATGCACAGGTTTAAGGTTACTGCACCAGCAGTGTGTTACTATGATCACCTTTATGGTGTAACTGCTGATGCTGTAACAACCATGATATCATATATTAAATAAGCTCTTATATTGTGATCATGATGATCAATAAAGACTGTCATTGAGTAAATTTATGATGCCATAGTTTGTCTAGTTATGATCTCTGATTTGTGAGACTGCTGTGATGATAATATGTCATCTATGTCTGTTTGTGCAGTGTTACTTCTGTGAGAGTCCTGCTCAGTATTACTGTTGTTGGAATACATCCTACTGCTCCCTGCACTGCCAACGTGAACACTGGCAAACTGAACATCGGCATGTCTGTCGACGTGTAAATCGTAATCAGTCAATGAGCCGAATGTCAATGGCAACAGACTCTCAGTCTCGTGTATCTCGACCGGTTAATGGTTCTCTTTGACATTCAAAAAATTTTACTCAAAGTTTCGAAAGACTGTTAATTAAGGACAGTTCACATTGGCCCAAAGCCAATGAAAGGCGGTTCACATGGTTACATTACACTATGATCCGTGTCTTCTGTATTTGCTATGTTAGATAATCTGATTTAGTTGACAGCAACTGTAAAGAAGAGCAGTTGCTAGAAGTTTGTTTCCATTTTCAATGATTAAAATTTTTGATAAAAGTTAATACAGATTGATTTGTTCCTGTCGTCAACTGACTTCATAGTTAATTTGTGAGATGTTGATTGTGCTGCAATCTTTTTGGCAGTCGCATTCTACTGTAGAGATAACTGACTTTTTCTGTCTTTTGAGTTCTGATCCTGTTATTGACCATTGAAGATCCTACACATCATTGCAAATGGCTGGGTAAAAGCCCTTTTCTAATTAAAATTGAGATAATTAATTATTTTCTTGTAAACAGGCTTAAACAAGCCCATGTACTGACACATTTATAGTTGTGCACATATTCATGTAGTCTCTAAATTTCATCTTTCAAGACTGCAGCATGTGTAGTGTGTTGTCATGAACCAGTCTCAATGTGCACTATTGTAGTAGATGTGTGCATATCATAAAGGTCATAATTAAATGTATGCTGTAACACGTGCGTGATATATTTTCACTGTTGTTACAATATATGTAGGTTGCCTTTTTTTATAATTCCATAAAATTGAAAATTGATATTATAAGGAGTACTATCATATTTGCCGCCTGATAGGGAGCTATACAACATTAGATAACTAGTTTTTATATGCTATCAGAAGGCAATAGCCTTGTGAATTAAAAAATTGGTCTGCTCTGCAGTTGTTTATCACTTTAGTAACAAATTTCATTGGTTCCCAGTGAATTTTATTACAAGCTCGTCATTCAAGCGTTTGACTGAAACACGGCTGAGATGTCTTATATAAGAAAACTGCCCATGCAAATACATGTGTTGTTCTATGCTTTGTTAAGCATATCTTCTTGGAAAGCAGTTTATTTGTAAATGATTTTATACAATTTGTAGGAGAGTAAATAATTGTAAACGTAATTATTTTATTTATCAGTAAAGATGTGCTAGCCACGAAACAGTCCTTGTGACACTTGTGCTGGTGAAATGTGCAGTATTGTACACTTTTCGCCATTTATGTTTTTCACCGTTTATCTTTTATTTTGGTCATAATTTTTAAGCCTGTAACTCTTTTCTAATAAGTTATTTCATAATCTTTGACACAAGTTAGTGGTGTTTTTTTCATTACTTTGAAGCTTAGCTAATGTTCATCATCAGTCTCTCTTTCTGAGACTTACAAATTGTTATTTTAAATTCTCCTCTCTTAATTTACTGTCCTTTAATTTTTAAAAGACTTTCAAGATTATGTGTTTCTGCTATCTTTGAAATGCCAAGCTTTTAAAATGTTAGAAAAAATCATTTTAACTGTATTCCTTAGACTACAAGATCTTATTATGTTTTGCAGTAGGCCTACCTCAATTTCTTACCTTCCATTTTATGGAGAAAATACCCTATAATTTTCGGTTATTTTGTTTCAGTTATTCATGTAATTTGACTGATTATTCTGTTTAAAATCTGATGACAATTGTCAAAGCCATATATACACAGCAGAATGCTATGGTGATACTTTTCATTTTGTGTTTATGCATCAGTGTGCCAATGACCAGACCATTTGGTAGCTAATCTTTAATTTAAAATGTTTCAATTGGGTAATTGTTGATGCTGTGAAATGCTGATCACTCAAAAAGTTAAATATTGTGGTTTTTCACTTGTGCAGTGGTGTACTTACTGGAGACTAGGGATTTATTTGGAAATCTTCAATCCATGAATTCAGAGTGGTTGTTGGTTATAACTTGATTATATTATAGAATTCAGCTTCAGAACTGTGTTTATGCTATACAACGTTGCAACAAGAAGATTTGCTCAACTGTTCTTTGTTGTCGAAGTGCAGGATGTTTTAAGAACTACTCTAGGTCGATTCATTAAGAACCCTTAAAAGCACAGTGCCTGCTTGATTCGTTTGTCACAGAATCCCATCAAGTTACTCTGGGCAATGGTCTAAGTCTACCTTAAGCCAGACTGTTGCTGCATATATGTCCTGCTATGTTACTTTGGGTATATTTAATAACACAAGGAACCCAAGATTTGCCCATGGGTCTGTAGCTGTGTGGACAGACTAACATGATTTGGGGTTCTAGAGGATTCCGTTTGGAACAAAGTATGGACACCTAGAATTAATGTAAACCATTGGCATAAAAAGTGAATAATAATTTAATATTAGAAAAATTAATATTCCTTGAAGCTAAGGAACATATTGCTTCATGTTATGTGTTGTATGTTTATTCACTGGTCATTTTGTTCATTAATGCTGTCGTGTAATTAAACTGATTAAGCTTTTAGAGTATGATTTTGGTCAACTGCTGCACCTCTACGCATCGCCTAGGTAAATCTGTCAATCTGGCTTCAATGGGGAATTGGGACTACTGATCATCTGAATAGAAAAGTTTTTAATGAAGAACATTTGCATTCATAAAATCTTGGGCTCTACTGGCTCAACTAGCTACAAGCATGCCAAGTCAAGGCCAATTCTGTCATCATAGGCATTTATAGGGATGACGGCATGTCGAAATTTCTAATGTGATTTTCTGCCAGAGGGTAGGCCTGCCATGTTTTATAAAGAGGACACTAACCCTAATCCTGTCCCTAACCGACCCTCACAACGCCTGTGAAGAGTCTTCTTTGCATGAAGAGGAAGTGATTGTAGGATGAGATTGAGCTGACGTAAATAGTAGAAGCATGAGCGAGAGACACTGTTTACGTGATCTAATCGTATAGAGAGAGCACGGGATCGAGAATAAATCTGAGATCACGGACAGAGGTGGAGTAATGCAACTTGGGTAAATCAAAGGCAGATATCAATCTTTGAAAACTGTGAATGATTGCCTATAGCCATATGGACTGGGTATCTTCTTGATATAGATGAAGACGATTAGAGACAACCGTCGTTCAAGAGCACCAGAAGCTTAAGCACAACAGATGAACATATGGGAGAGACGGCGTTAATGAATGAAGGTCAAGGTAGTTCACCAGTTGCAGAGATACACATTTCTCAAGAAGCTGCGGGAGGAAGGACATGTTTAAGATAGGGGGAAATTTGAACTTGACGCCCGAGTCAATGGCTTGGCGCTTGATAGAAGGAAAACCACCGCTCTTTTCTAGGCTTACGCACAGGACAAACCCTGGGTCAGTGAAGATTTACACAGTAATGTAAAAGACGGAGTGAATTCGTCTATGAATCCTTAATTGAGAATATGGAGGAAGTACAAGTCAAGTTCACATGACTTCGAGGATGAGTTCAGTATAAGTGTTAGGAGAACAGTAGCTTGAAGAGATTCCTACGAGTGGAAAAACAGGAGTTGAAAATTTGGTGGACTTGCGTCTTCAATCTATTTTGACCGGTACAACGTTGAGATAGTAATCGGCCGTGAATGGAGTTTTTGGTAGAGACTATCGGAGCAGTAGAGCGGCCAAGGATCGACGTCCGTAATACTCGCCCAGAGCCGACTGCCTATATGTCTAGATGCTGCTTTGTCAGCTGGATGTTCTTTGTGAATCAAACGAATGGTAGGCCTATACATGAATATCATCACCATCATCACGCTCATCATGAAAATCATCATCGTAGGCCTAGGCCTAATCATCACAATCGAAAAGATTACCATTATATTCGCCACCACCGCAACCATATCGCAACATAACGTTACAATAGGAGCTAACAATAAAAAAACCAATCTCCATCTGTTTTCACTAGGCCTACAACTTCGTCTTTTCTACATATTTGTATGTAGGTATATGTACATGCATATTATATCAATCAATCACCAATCAATGTGAATTTGATACAGCGTCCCTTCAAGGTATCTACTCAGAAGCGCTCGTATTTAACTCTGTTAAGTTCTGTTTCTATATCAGAGGCAAGAACTGACTAAAAGCGCTGTAAATTACAATAGTTCTGCAGTAGGCCCATATTAAGTAATTATCAATGGATAGAAACCGCAGTAGGCCTAGCGTATCTTAGTCTATGGCCTACCATAGGGTCCTCTGCATAGGGTTCGAGAATTGAACTCTCACTCTGTTGAATCTCAAGAACACGACCCTTCTTTTTCTACTGCTTGTAAATCATTAGTTTAAATATAGTTATCAGGTTAACTCTGTCAAACACGTAAATAATTGTGTCCTTGTTTCTACCAAATTATGGTATACTAAAGTTAGTTTGTATGAAATGAGATTCCAGTTTTACAAATCTTTCAACTCTTTGTGTAGCAAATGTTGCAAAATGACAATAACCAAAATTTTAGCGTCTACCACATCGTACTGCAAAGTGCAAACCATTCTTGTCCTGAATGGAAGCTGTGAACCTCAATATGGCCTATCTAGGCCTATGAGTAGGTTTGCTATAGACCGATGCATTTTGAGGCCTATGTATACGCTCAGTGACTTAAACCGAACTTACCAGAGCTAGGCCTAAATGAGATTGCTATAAAATCCGAATGCTTATAAGTTTTAACATACGGACCATTAATTCAATATAGGCCATGTTGGATGCAAATCGATTTTACAAACATCTTCATATTCTAAGCGATAAGTCTACAGAAACATTCGCCTCACACCTACATTCGTAGGCCATTCACGGGGCCATTTATAGGTGTAGATCTACCATTTTATCCTAAAACATGTTGTGTCAAATAATTCAACCGTTGTAAATATAAATATATAGCCTTTAAGCTAATTTAAACAATGCACATGTGGCTTTGAATGCGCACGCGCTCGATGCTTCGTGCATGCGCGACGGCTTTTCGCCACGGAAGTAGGCCTAGGCTTAAAAACGGATCCTTTCAAATGCGACTTATATTCCGACGGAGAAGATTCCCCCTTGTGGAATAGGCCTATGTTCGGTTACAAGTCAATTTGCGGTTAGGTACCGGTAGGTCACAATGCCTCTGCTAAGTCTGCTTAGCTAATTTAAAGGCCGGCCTCATAACTGTTTGGCAACACGTAGGCCTAGGCCTACTATATTTTAGGCCTAATCCGTTTATGGCTGGTACAGACCGCGTCTTTTATTGGGCGAAACACAGCAGCCACTATATTACAATATGTTCATGTAGAAGAGACTGACGGAAGTGTCATACAAAGCTACGTTTCTCCAGCAGAAAATACCTCGACACTGATATCGGACCAACGACTTCGGCGGACGTGTCGCATTCGCATTTATCGTTCGACCTACTTGTTGAAATTGGGAGACGAGTGGTTGGGGAGTCGCATCCGTCACCTTCCAACTCGGCCTCGGGTTTTTCTGGGGCCCTAGGCGATCTGGCTTGCCGGGGGGTCGAGGAATATGCTCCTCTAGAATCAATCGGATCTCCAATGCAGACTGCTCCGATGGGCTCCGGAAGTGGCGTCTCCCAGATGTGTGCATAGTCGTTTCCGGCGTCCGTAGTCGGTAGACCTGCCTCTCCTATCGTTATTTCTCTGCTCATTTGGCGCTGGTTTACTGCTAAACTGCCGTCGTCAAGACGTATCACTCGGTAATTGGATTTATAGGCTTCTTCGGCGACAGAGGATCTATTTGGCAGCATAAGCTGATGCCCGACTATGTGCTCCTTCGATTGTTTCCTGAAGAGAAAGAATCGACAAAAGTTTTACGATGGTCTAAGTTTTCATGGTGGAAAAATTGATGGGGAGGGCGCACTTATTAGACAAACTTAGAAAAGCGAGAAATGAGGGGTCTGATTAGGAGCAGGGTTAGGCCTACAGAACGTTGCTTTTAAAACGATCACGCCTTCGGTATTTTAACACACATTGAGACAAAATTTACAGATCGTAGGCCCAATTTAGCTACAATTAGATAAAACTGCAACATATTTCTAGCACCACGTGCAACTTTCTACAATGATCAGAAATTTTAAGGAGGGCTGGTGAAGATCGAAAGAAGAAGAAAAGGAAGACATGAAAGAGCAACAAGCTTGTTCAGATTTATTTTAAAAGCTTTTAGTCGTTGAGACAGTTGTGCACGCAGAGCCTATATAGGCCTACACATGCCTATATACATGCCTATAAATAATGCATAGGCTTGTGTATATCCTATATGGTCGTATAATTAATAGGCCTGTATTATATCTCTTGAGGTGGGAGAGATGGCCGAATGGTAACACGTTGGCACGAAGATCAGAAAGACGCTGTAGGTTCGATATATTATTCGATATTATATACTCCCGAGGGCAAATCCAGCCTTCCATTCGCTAGGTATAATTAGCAGTAGGGCACATGGACTTCTCGCAGGTTTCCTCCCCGTACAATTGAATTTGACTACCGCCAAACTGGTTATCGTTTGTTACTAATAATTTTTTAATGTCATGAAATCCTGTTGCATACTTAATTGTCAGTTTGAATACAAGAAGAATATATCATTGTGGTTGTTGCTGTTGTTATCAATAATTATTATTATATTATCAATTATTTTTATCATCATAGTTATCATTACTCGTGCTATTATTACTAGGCTATTAGTAGTAGTTGTTGTTGTATTTTTTTATTGCCGGTTTGTGCAGACAAGGTTCGTTATACATCCAACAATATACGGCTCTAAAATTCCGTGAGAGGCGCTTCATAAATCCGTAAATAGAATAGAAATAGAATATTTTCAGTCTTTTTCGGATTGTCTCATAGATGTAGGTTAATATTCTTCTATGCAGTGGTGTAGCGAGGGGGGCGTACCGCCCCAGACGGCACTTGTCCTAGGGGCGGCATTTTCGGTAAAAAAATTTAAAAAAAATTATTGTCGTATAAGTTGCATTCTTCAAAAATCTCGTTGCTCTTGTCTAAACCTGGCACAATGCTTTTGGCTTTTTCTCGACATAAAACTAACGACATACCGAAGTACCATCGAAATGATCGAATGGCGCTTAGTACTTATAGACATCAGAGCAGTCCTCAGGTAATTTGGCGCTCTGTGCATACATCTGTACAAGAGCGCCCAAACCCTCGTTGCATGAACAGTTAGATGTGAGAAATATGGGGTCAGGCACACACTACACGTGGCACATAATTTTTTTTCAAAATATGTAGACGATTCTGGCATAGCAAAATCAATAGAGAAAGAGCGGGAGATTCTTTGAGGTGTTTGGAGATTGAATATCGTTGTTGGAATTAGCCTAAAACTAGTGTTTAATAACTAATTTATGAATTTCTTTTTGTATCATTATACAATTTTATTTCTGAAAACATAACAGTATTATCCCTAAATTTCGGCGCCCCTAAAATTTGGCATAGGGACCCGTGGTTTATGGGATTATGCGATTTCGCAAATTTTCGCATAAACTGACAGTTTTCGCATAAATTCATAAATGATGAGTTTTCAAAAATTATTGCATAAATTTCGGAAATTTCGATCAATGTCAACTATAATTGGCTTGTCCAGGCTATTATTAGCCTATAGAGTTTTTAGTTTACCGACCAAATGACGTAATTGTTGATGACTAGGACCCGTGGTTTATACGATAATGCGATGTGCGCATCCGCATTGAAATCCAATAACTAAAACCTACAAATCACTACAATACTCAAATCCCACATGTCTTCATGAACTCTTCACCATCTAGCCGACCTGTTCTACCAACTCATTCTCATGTCTCGGTTCTTTCTCGACCCCCCCCCCCCAGCATACCTGACCCTCCGTCTCTCACACGATTTTTCGAAATATTTTTGCATAATCCACGGGGCCTATCTATGAGGCTATGTCGCCTATGCCAGAAGCCGGCCATGATAGAAATGGCGCAAACGAGAATTTAAACCAATAAAAATAAATTGAAGGCTAATTATAATGACGTAGGCCTACAATGCAATACACCATCTGCTCAAACTGCTCTAAGACACATTTTAGACAAGAGACTTTGCGTAGGTTACCAGAACTTATCACTATAACTTTAGATCATTTTGTATGGTTTTAATTTAACTATCATTGCATTCAGATGGGACTGCGCACAAAAGAATTAACCATTTATAAAATGTTGCACACACAAAATTCCTTGCGCACACAACTCCAAAATTTAGACGGAACATTGCGTGCCCAGTGCCTACAGCCTATAATAGACCTATCCATGTTGTTTAATATTTTAGTTTAGTAGGAATGAAAATATGAAATCGTATCCATAATATGTAGCCTAAGATAAGTTACCAGTTACTAGTCTATTCTAATTACTACACTTACTATAGGCCCATCAGGATTAATTGATATTAAATGATTGCGTCGTCGAATCATGTGTCCACTTCAGAGCAAAAAAGTTGGAAGAATAGTAATATCAAATTTCAGTCGTAATTAATGAAATAATCATAATGTAAATTATTGAAACACTCAAAACAAGCGTCTTTTGCCTATTTCCCCTTGTGCATATCCCGGATATGTACAAGAATAAAGAGATGGAAAAAATAGACAGAGGCGGCATTTTGTACCTTCGCCCCAGGCGGCACTTTGTCTCGCTACGCCACTGCTTCTATGACAATACTTTATATACGTATATATTTACACGTTAGGCCTATACTGGCGATTTACCAGTGTGATGTCATAATTATAATATGTCTGGACATCCTTTCAGCAGTAGTGTTTTTAAATCTCGCTCCATTGCCATATAGGCCTATGCTGCACAGTGCACAGACATTTCCAGACGCACGAGGTAGTCTGAGATTATTGAATTATTTAGACTCCGGATCTTTGGGGACTTCGCACTCTGCAGCAACTGGCCAAACCACTAGGCTGACGCTCCGACTCTTGATTTAGCATTCCCCAAGAAGCCGAAGGAGACCAATCGGAAGACGAAAGTAGGCCTACTACGCATGGACCTGGAGGATGGAGACACCTGCCCAAATTAAGGCAGCTGCAGTATCATGCCAAAACAATACTAGGCCCTATAAACTATGACAAATCTGTATGCACTCTGCAGTCGGCAGTCAGCCTTTCTTACGATAATAAGATGAGAGCAACTAATCAGAAACGAATGTTTACCTAATGACTGTGACGTAGATGAGACCACTGACGAGGATTATGATGGCGATCAGAACTGCAATTCCCATGACAACGGCGATTGACAAACCTAGAATGGGCAAACACGTGTCATTGTTAATTGATATCTGCCCAGTACGCATGGACTCGTAAGGAGATAATAATGGTTGTGCAATGAGCGTCTATTTAGTTACGGAAGTAGGCCTACGTGTGTCTAACTCCCAAAATTGGTCAGCGATTCACAGAAGTCGCTAAAGACCGGCGCTATATAAAATCACGTCCTCAAGAACCATGTGTTAAGCTTACTTGGTCGATTTTGTTGCACGATTAGGCCTACAATCCGAGAGGAGAGTGAAGCTGAAGAGACATGCATATTATTAGGCTATGTATGCAAGTGTATTATATGTTTTTATGAATGTAGACCTACGTATACATGCATTACTATAAATTATTAGCAATATTACAAACATTTTAACGCTCGCAATCAATCATACATCAGTGCAAAACTGAGGCGTTGTTAATCCGTCGTCAAGCGAAGATATATATATATATATAATTTCTCGCTAGCTTTCAAACTAACGAGAAATAATAAAATTTCAGGCGAAGTTTGAGAAGGATGAAATGTTCGAGACTAAGAGAAACATGGATTGCTGCAAATCCTGAGTCTGCATGCAGCACATAATTCACGATAACACTGCCATGACGATTGCTCAACCAGAAGACAAAATAATTCTGCACGTACGGGAGACAATAATTATAGTGGTTGAGATAGGGAGAAGTGCACGGCTGCACGCTATATAAGGACTAGACAAGCCATAGAGTTTATCCGATTTATAATTATAAGGGAAAACGGAACAGCTACCTGCAGGCGTACAATCCCCGTACATGTATACCCAGCCTGCTTATGGAGCGTTTACACATGAAGATGAACCATGCTGGACAGAGCATTTGCTATTGAGAACAGCCACAGGCCCTACATGCACTGAAAGTAGTCACTCTTTAAGTTTTGCGATGCCAGACGGAAGAAGAAGGGGAAACAAGCGCTTAGAAAGAGGAGCAATGGTTGAAAGAGATGCACGATATGAAAATAAATGTTAAATTTTATCATAAGCTTACCATTAGACAGTGAGAAATTGCCTCGTATTGGTAGTGGACTTAGAAAACCTAAAACGAATCAACTCCAGTATAATTATCATTTACTTATGTGTGACGGCAGAAGTAACAATTATAACATTGTTGTTCTGGTACTTGCCCAAATTTATGTATCTAGAATGAGCTATGGATGATTGACATATTAAAATAATGGCGTCAGAGTGAGTATAGAGAATGTGCAGATTGACAGAGTAAGAAGCTATCGTTAGATCGAGAGGCAAGGATTTTGGATCTAGGAGCTGCTACAGCCAAGGAAGACTACGCTTTATGTCATCAATACTTTGTCAACGACACTCTGACAACCGACTCAGACCTTTCTGATGACTCCTATTGATTTACTGGATCTGCATGCTTTTGTGTTAGTAATTTACCGTTTCTCTTTCCCTTTAATTCGAAATAAAATGCTGTCGCATAGGTGGCGAGGAGTGACCTACTTTGGGCTAATATATATATAGGCCTATATGTCTTCATGATGTCGATTACCTTAGGGGCATTCTTACCATGTTGTCATATATTTACGTTTCAGTATAATAATAAATTTGATTGCAATCTTGCAAATGAAATACGCTCCAATCCGCTAATCCCTTTAACGACCAGCGTGTACTAAAATGTATGGGAAAACATATGTAGATGGTCGTTATAGGGTTAAGTTGAATCATTTGAACATTGAAGAGAAACTCTTTCTCATCTTATATAATTATAGTCTAAAAATCAACTTTAAGTGAATCACAAGTGACGCTACATAAATATATTATTGCAACTACACAGTTGGTTCTAGGCTACGTTTGCAAAGCAGACTAAGCTGCATTAGGATATACTATTGTCCTGCAGCGTTACACATCGCATCATTCAACGTTAATAGATAATGTTGAACAGCTTTCATGACAGCAGTTACTGCACATTATGTAAGACGAAGCATTTCCATTATATAACATAACATAACAAGGGTTCAAAGTGGTTCAGAAGACGTTTTGTCTGTGTTAAAACCACTGTAAACCACATTGCTATTAACTCTCGGCACACAATTCAAGCATTAGCACAGGATGCTATGACACTTTCAAATAGCTATGATACAATCACAATTTAGCAGTTCATAGAATCGCAAAATCACTCTGAAACTGTACTCCATATACCTCTTCACAACATATTAAGTCGATACGACTGCGCAATCGTTAGGCATTAATCAGCGTTGCATGGTCAATATCTAATAGCACAGTCGTATCATTCAAACTAACACTTCCACATCGGACAACACGAGCTTCACCCATTTACAGCCCCTAACGCCTCACTCTCAGTGCATAAAATCAATGCTTCTTGATCGTGAATGGATCGTTAGCACTGGTCTGTACTAGTCTATATACAAGGGCATTGGTGGTCAATAGCGTCGTATACAATCTCATCATCGGCAGCAACGGCAACATCAGCAGCATCATTATCAGATGAAACCTTCGCTCCTTAATCCACCACCGTTCCGCGTTTTCTAAAACGACCGACAGGGGCGCTGTTAGAGTTTCTGACTGCTCTCGTTTTCCGATCAGAGACGCAGCTTAGCCGGAATCCCCGACCCACGCACCATAGGCGGACCCTACACAGGCAGGGAGATGAATTGCCCGATCCAGCGCTCGGCAGGGTAATCCCGGGCGAACGACGCCAACTAAGCTCTTGCCGGTCACAGATTCGATTCCAACGTATACAGACCCAATTAAGCTGTCCATGTGCGCATAGAGCACGTCATAGACAGGGCTTAAGCGCAAACAGTCGCCAGTTTGTCTCGTGTATAAGCGTTCAATTTCAAACTAGCATCGGCTGCGTATATTCGTCTCTTTTTCTGTACATGTAGGCCCATACATACAGATTACAGACATCGTTAATATGTAAACAGCCTAAACGGGACCCATATTTCTACATTAAGCTTTTAATGGACCAAACTCACAAGTCGCAATAGACAAGAGATGTGACATTATTTAGGTACCATAATGTAATTTTTTATAAATAGTCCAATGTTTCTCAAATAGACAGCAAAACAGACGTATGGGGCCTACAACGATGTACACGGTTGTGTCAATAGAGCCACAAACCAGGACTTTTCCAGTTCCAGGTGTGAGAGACTTCAGTCAGGACAGTATGCTGCCGCTGCGTATGAGTTAAATGACGAGGTGCCAAAAAGATTAGTATATAGCATAGACGTCTCAATAAAATAGTCTGTGTGTAATAGTTAGCAATCTTCTACTGTAATGTACGTACATTGGCCTACGACAAATAGTTACCGGTATTAGAAATAAAATAATAGCTATCATATAATGGTTAGGCCTACTATGCGTCAAATTATGCGTCAGATGTAGTAATGTAACGCAATGTATAGCAATGTAATGGAGCACTTATATAGCGCCACCCGAATCATAGGCGCTCACCACTCAACACAAAGCTAAACAGAAAGAAATGAAAGTCTTCAAGCGCTTCCGAAAGGCAGCAGGGGAGAGAGAGAGCAGCTCTTTCCGAAGAGGAAAGGGGAGGCTGCTCCAGCTGGTGGGCCCCATATAGGCACAGCTCCTGGATTGGGCCGGGGCTTGCGAGGAACAACCAGAAGTCTGCGGGCAGAGGAGCGAAGGGAAGCCCGGTGCGGAATAGAGGACTCCACAAAAAAGCCAAAAAGGTATGCGGGGCAGACGCAAATAGACAGTTACGCATCAACGCAACGGTCTTGAAACGAATGCGTTGAGGTCCAGGGAGCCAGTGAAGGGATTCATGAATAAAGGAATAGCTGTGAGCAAATTTTTGAATTCCAGTTATTAGACACCGAAGAGTCAGAGAACTAAAAGAAGAAGAAGACCAATTAGTCGGGCAACCGCATTGAGATTGGACTGGAGCTTAGAGATGTTGTGAGAGGAAAGTCCAATGAAGGCAATGTTGCCAAAGTCGACCATATAGCAGATCAGAGCGTAGTAGTAGGCCTACATCCTGCTCATACCCAGCTTGTATATCAGACTATCAGTAATAGGCATATACACTATAAAATAGGCAGATACAAGTACCAAATTCTGATGCATAATTTGCCAGCGTGTGCGGCTGGTCTAAACTGGCGCTACATAATGAAATGAGTGATGGCTCTTGCCTCTGAAAGCAGAACAGTTTCCAACGACTCCGTTCCACCTGTTGTTTCTGCAGACGAGATGCCATGTCTTATCCGTGTCTTCACATCCAACAACCGCTGTATCTCCATCTCTCTTGTACCAGGCAGACGACGGAGGTTTCAGATCTGGACAACCGATCGCTAAAAGCCATTGACGGACACAATAGACGCAATTGCGTCATGATCCCGCCATCCTCTACCCTATGACATCATCCCATACCATATAACATCATAATATACACGATTGTGTCAATAGAGTCTCAAACCAGAACTGTTCCAGTACATAATACATAAAATGTGTGACAGAGTGGCCGATTGGTTAGAGCGGTCGGCCCGTAACGCTCAGTGTGTGCTGAGTGAGCGGGTTCGACCCTCGTCCTGGGAGTCACTGTGTGTAGGGACCTTGAGTAAGTCGTTCGCACACAAATGCTCTGCAGTGCAACTACAGCTGCGCCGTCTAGGCGTGTGCATTTCTGCGAAAAAAATGTTGGAAGATGGGTGATATCAAATTTCAGAATAAATAAATACCAAATAGCCTAGTGACCCGATAACATAATCATCTACTCAATGACGTTTTGATAATTGTTGGGACCAACTATTCTGCCTTAACCTCTGATCAGTTCGATAGATACCTGAAAACTCCCGTTTTCTTTACTGAAGACACACTCATTTTGTTCCGGGTCTGGAGCGCCTTCTCTGACTTAAATGGACGCCATATAAATACTTGATTACGATTACGATAGCATCATATTATACCATAATCTGTATAACATCGTTCTGTATATCATCATCAAAAACCATATAACACCCTTCTGTAATATATATTCAATCATTCCAAACCATGCATATAGCATCTTCCTAAGCCATATAGCACTATACCATATTGTTTGATCATTCTGTAGCCTCATTGCATCCTCATAAACCGTATTGCGTCGTCCTATACCCCATAGTACCATATTGTACTATATATATATATATATATATTGCATCGTTCTATACGATATAGCATTATACTTAAACCCCATGACATCGTCCTACATGTGAATTCTAGAATAGCATCGTTAACATGCACAGCATCATTGTCACTTATTTACAGGCCTATTCAAAATTACTTGATTAGCACAGGCCTATGAACAGATGAGCACGACAAGGTGACCAATTAACAATATCCATTATCAAGAAACAATAATTGTTTTCCCATAAACAGTCAATGCATTCACAAAACCAATTCCGCATACGCAAATCGTTGGCCTGGAATAAAGATAACGCTGAAGAAAAGGCAAGAAATCTGAGTTTTGGATCACTGGTGTCTGGTTTGCTTTTCTGCTGAACAGGGAACCACCAACGCTGCATGATTCTGATGACTAGGCCTACTTTCGGCAATGTAATAACGTATTCATACGATGAGTGATTAGGTCCTAGTCCTACTCCGTGCACCGTACCTCAGAAAAAGTGTCTGATGACAGCCAATGGTCGATTGACCGAAAGATACAATAAAACAATAATTGAAGTGACTATCATTCGAGTTATACCTTATTATCCGATAACAGATCCTTTTCTGTTTCTTGTTTCTAGCTGTCATCGTTCTAACTATACTTTTGCTAACTCCAACACACATTGCATCTGTTTTGTAATTAGATTTTGCTTCAGTTATGTACATAGACGTAGTAGGCAGACTTACTCTTGTAGTAGATCATGAATCTAGGACCAGTTCCTTCGGACTTTTCCGGCAAGAAATGGATTTCGACGGAATTCTTGTGCGACGAATAGATGAGCTCTTCCCGTTCCCTCCCTCCGCATATCGTCTGA
The DNA here is from genome assembly GCA_959347315.1 of Bimastos eiseni. Classification (NCBI taxonomy): domain Eukaryota; kingdom Metazoa; phylum Annelida; class Clitellata; order Crassiclitellata; family Lumbricidae; genus Bimastos; species Bimastos eiseni. The sequence continues at coordinate 26,860,923 of OY365808.1, forward strand.
TTCGTCGCAGCGTTTCGTTCGATTATGTATCCCAAAGGAATGCAGCTGTTTATTACCTCGGAGTCGACCGATGTCCTCAATTCCGTCCTCGAACTCTGCCCGAAGCTGCGGTAATAGGCGAAGTCGAGCAGAGTGACGTTGACCCGTTGACCCGGAAGTGCGTCTATGACCCACGGTGTCGTCGATGACCCGCAATTCATTGAGTAACTGACGTCACTCGAAAGGTAACCGTCGTCAGCCACCAATTGGATCTGGTGGTGACTTCCACCGCAGAACTGCGAATCACCAACGGCAACTGAAGAACATAGATCCCAATCACCAGTTGCCATTTAGATGAAGTATATCGCCATTAACTGTATAGTATACAAGCCAGTCTTATGATAATCGAAAATTAACAATAATAACAACAACAACAAAGACAGTAATAGTCGTAGTAACAATAATAATAATAATAACGACAATAATGATGCTGTACATGATGATGATGATAGTGCTGGCGGCGGAGGCGGAGGCGGAGGCGGGGACGACGACGACGACGACGACGACGAAACGACGACGATGAGGATGATGACAATAATAATAGTGATAATAATAATAATAACAATGATAATAATAATAATAATAATAATAATAATGATAATAATGATAATAACCCACAGAAAGACGAGGCTTGACCAAGTGACCATCCGAACAACGACTTTAACACGTTGATAATTTCTTAGTTCTTGGGGAATGAAGTATCTCAGGTCAATAAAAAAATACAATAATGATAGCAATTAATATGCTTAAATATAACTACGCTGACAGGTATGAAATAGCATGTCTGTCAAGTAGATAAGGCTAATTGATGACGATGACGCAATCACAGGGAATATCAGAAGTCGTCTGTATCAATTCTCCTGACTTAAAGTGGCGCTATATAACTGCCTGATTACGATTAGACTAGGGTTATTTCGTTCAACGAGTGTCTACTAACCGGAGACACAGATGTGATCGATTTCCAGATATGTCTTCAGTTCCTTAAAGCACGGTCCCGTCTTGTCCATCTCGCTGTTGGGAACGCGGATCTCACAAGCCCTTCGTCCTGAACACATCGAGTCCGCAATGGAGAGGACGTCCGCTTTGCATCCTATGTAGTCCGAATCACCGAGCATCGAGACAGGACCTAACACACATACATGTACACACACACACACACACACTCGCATGGATTCACCTGAAACAAGTGACTAGTATGGATCATTGTGCGAATATAGCCTACAATCACTACAGTTGAAGGCATAGACGCATGAAGTCTTCACATGAAGTCTTCACATGAAGTCTTCACATGAAGTCTTCACATGAAGTCTTCACATGAAGTCTTCACATGAAGTCTTCACATGAAGTCTTCACATGAAGTCTTCACATGAAGTCTTCACATGAAGTCTTCACATGAAGTCTTCACATGAAGTCTTCACATGAAGTCTTCACATGAAGTCTTCACATGAAGTCTTCACATGAAGTCTTCACATGAAGTCTTCACATGAAGTCTTCACAAGTTCACAATGAATCGTGGAAACGACAACACTTCAGAGAGATGAACGCCATACAATACACTCTATAGGTATTGATGTTAACAATATGATGATGATGGTGGTGGTGATTATTATGATTATGATCATCATAATATTGGTAATAATAAAATAATAGTGATGATTATGATGATAATGGTGGTGTTGATGATGATAATGACAAAGATGACAGGCTTGCCTCAAATAAAAACCACGATATAGTTAGCAACACAGATATTTCTAAGGCAAGGTTGAGTCTTGCCTTTACATTTATGGTACATGCGGACGTTTGTTTCACCCCCGAACGATTCATCACGGAAAGGTTCATCATATTATAGGACGCTTCATCATCATTAATCCTACGATGTTTCAACACGAGTAATTAATGTTTTATTGCTATTTTGTTGCAATTCTCTTATCATGCCACTACTTTAATCATTTATTTCATAATCAAGTCTTAATTAGCATATAGCAGTGTAACTTAAAGTTGACACATCTTCCAATTCACTTGATGTAGTTATGATATAAGTCTTAATTAGCAGGGCAAATTAAGGTCAACATAAGTCCCGGAAGTTGTCGTAAAAATACAATTATTTGATCAGCAAAGTGCAACGAGCAGTGAATTGATATAGACGCTCAGACGCGTTGATTTATCTACGAACACACACCCACATTCGCAATCGCACATTGTCTCAATGCTAATTTACATCATAAAGACTAGTGACACCTTGCAGATAATATTTAGTTTTCTCCGTATAATTTGGTTCTACGAGTTGGTCATAACTTTATAACTATCGTATGTTCGTAACAAGTAATTCGTAACATTCATATAATAAATATGCGCTTGCAATATCATTCTAAAGTTATTCAAACGTTAAAGAATCACTTGAAGGTTAGACTTCTGCGAAGTAGTGAAGCAATAAAACAGTAATCATTGGTGATGAAACGTCCTACAATGAAACGTCCTATGATGAACAGTCCACTTGATGAAACGTCATATATCATGAACCGTTCGTGATGAACGTCCAGGGATGAAACGCCCTAGACATTTTTCTTAGAATGACGTTGTTCTTAGAGTAGGATCGATATGTTTGAGTGGGGCTATCATCTGCCTGTGGATCTGATGGCTATACCTAGATCATACCCAGTCACACATTTGCATCATTTTCGCCTAGGCGCAAATAAAGCGACGTCGATTGATTAAATTTCTGTTAGTCAGGTGATGCGTCTTAGAAATCGTCGTCTCTGAGACTTGCATGCAAAGCGTTCATTAGATCATTGGGTCTTAGTCGTCGTCGTCGTCGTCATCGAAGCAGCAACGATCATCGCATCCGCAATCGTCCGTTGATTGCAGAGATGAAAGCAAATTCATCTGCGTTTACTGTGCTTTTGCATGGCAAAGAACGCTGCTGCCGCTGCTGCTGGCAGGCACAACGCTTCCACTGACCGCGTTCAAGATAGGCCTGCATATAATTGAGAACGACCACTCTTGTTTTTATATATCATCTCAGCACATAGGGATTTCTAAAAGGTCCAAACACGTTAAGGGAAGATTTCTTGATGGTCGTTAATTGCTTCTAATCTCTGCATCGGATGAAAGAGACGGTTTGTTTCTGTAAAAAATTCTATAGGAAGAAAGACTTTCCGATCGATGCGGTCGAATATCGATTGATCGTCAGATCGATTGACCCAAGCACAGCAGCGGAGGGGGAATTCCATGCTGTATCTGTCTGCGCCGCTGGATAGAACAACCTGCGTCTGAATACAACCTATAGACTCGTGATGAGGTTGTCTCTGTGAGGCGAAATACTTGACCACCGAATGACCCACTGATTGTGAAAATGACCACCATCGCGCACCTCGTGTATGCCTCACCGGTTTGGTTGGGTTACACTTAGAGCCGAGGAGTGTGATCGAATGGAGAGGATGAGACGCAGACATTTCCCATTGGCTCATCCTCATGCTCCCACTGTGCTAATGAAGGCGACGGAAGTGGATGAGCGATTATTTAGCGCTGTACGATAGAATGAACAACAAGAATTACATCCACTATTCATCCATATCCCCGAAACCACCAATCCAGCGGTGATGGGCTATGTCCTCGGACTCAAATGTCTTTCTCACAGACAAAGATAGCCGAAACTTATACCAAGAATTTTTATATAAGCGCAAGATATCCTTAATAGGCCTATTACTAAAATTTTAAAAAATCAGACTAAATGATCTCTCAAATAGGCCAAGCTCCAGGGTAGAGCAGCCGGGCTAAGGTCTTGACTAATGCGTCTTATAATAAACATAGCATTCGTGCTCACATTATTGCATTGGCTTCTTGTTCATCAAAGTATTTCTTTCTTAATTAGTGCGTAATATTATAGTTTAAAGGCATCGAATGCTGGTCAACCAATGTACTTTAAGGCGGTATTGATCCTCATTTTCTGCATTCATCGGGAGGACATGCCGTCATCTTTCTCTGGTCATAGGGTCAGAAATGTTCGTTGTGAACGATATCTTTCGGATCCTGCACCTTTACTCTGGAACTCTTTCTCTATAACATGTCTCTCTCTATACCTGTCTGCCTCGTTACCTGTCTGTCTCTTTACCTGTCTGTTTCTATACCTATCTGCCTCTATATCTGTCTGTCTCTATACCTGTCTGTCTCTATACCTGTCTGCCTCTATACCTGTCTGTTCTGTTCAGTCGCGCATGTCATCTCGCTCTGAGATTAAGATGAACCTCCTCTAGATTACTTGGCTGTCTCTCTACGTCTTATTGGATTGATCTACTCGATGTTTCTGGGATTTTACGATTTTGTTGTCATGGCGAATGACATACAGTGATTGCTTGTAATGCAGGCCAAGAAGCGCCATCGGCTGATGCATTGAACACTAGACACCGACGCTACATAAACTGCTAATTAATTACTTCACGCACTGCTGACCATGACGCATGCTGTAGTTGCAGAGGCATTATCCTTTATAATGGTTTGCAGTGCGAGCTAAGCACATTTACTGCATCAGTGGATTTTCTGGTAGAGAGTGTGAAGAGACTTCGCCAATCAAAAGCCAATGAGCCGAATCGTAGTCTGCAGTGAGGCGTGAATCCGTCAAATCGGAAGCCAGAGGATTTGAATCGAATCGTGATGCGTATCTTAAACAATGCAGTGTCTGATTTAGCATACAATAGAGGGAAAATTCCCTTTACTTCAACACTAGAGTGTATCTCTTTCCCACTCACTACTATCAGACTGCCTCGGGATTCGTTGCAAGTGATTCCAACGCCAAGTCGCATCCTCAATATTTATTACTTTTCTGAGTTTAAACTGAGTAACACTAATAATAATAGTACACGAGTATTTCTATGACAATAACATAAACATTGAACACTAACACAAGCAGCAACACCAGCGCCAACAATAGCATTAACACCAGCGACTAACACCATATGGATGGATGGATGGATGGATGGATGGATGGATGGGTGGGTGGGTGGGTGGATAGATGGATGGATGGGTGGGTGGGTGGATGGATGGATAGATGGATGGGTGGGTGGGTGGGTGTATGGATGGATAGATGGATGCATGGAAGGGTGGGTGGGTGGGTGGGTGGATGGATGGATAGATGGATGGATGGATGGGTGGGTGGATGGATGGATAGAAGGATGCATGGATGGAGGGATAGATAGATAGATAGGTAGATAGGCGTTCAGATTTTAACACATTTAGAAACATCGACACCAACGATCGCACCACCACTAATCCTGATACTTATGCCAACGCTAATACATTCAGCCCTCGTGAACAAGCAGCTTCCCTTCTTAATAAATATGGACTTTACGATAGCTACTAATAGAGGTCAAATACTGTGATAAAGCAGAAGAGGAGGTCATATTATCATATCATATGATATTGTATGTTATACCTAGATTTGCTTCGACGCATCTCCCGGTCCTCATGCGTCCGTACTCTGCTCGGTTGATGACGATTCTTTCACTGGGGCGACAGTTGGTCGTAAATGTTTCTGACTGACAATATTCTTTGGCACCTGAACGAAAATTTAATAATTGTCATTTATGAATAGTTTTTCACAGGCTGCGTTTAATTGACTTGATTGAGCTTCGCTATTGTCTTCCGATCGGCTTCAGCCTTTGTATACAGGCCTTCGTGTGTAATGTATGTTTTGTATTGTATATGCGAGTGTATATACGTGCGTGTGTCGTGCAGTCTCAGCCCCTTTGTCCTCTTGCATCTGTTCAGGCGCTGTGTATACGAGACCCAGTGAATTGCTGTCGTAAAGCATGATATGAAATTGACGGAAACCGTTCACGTTGCATATAATGAATGCATGAGAATATGCTTTGTATCGAGTCATTCGTAGATCACTCTGTCTAATTAGCTGACAAAAGCCATCGTCTACGGCAGAGTCCGGAATTGCTCCGGTGAATATATATACATATGTAAATATATATATTTATATAGATGCACGTGAAGCATGGTCAACTACACGCCATACAACCGCGTACACATGGATTCTAAATCTGCGGGGATCCACGGTCTTTGTGGCCGTTGGCTAAGCAGTCTTTGTCGACTGATGAAAGTAAAACACGCCTTCGACTGACATACACATCTATTAGATCCGTGGACGCAACGTCGGCCCATGCATAAGTCTCCTTTTCGTTCTCCTCGTTCTCCTTGTTCTCCTCCTCCTCCTCTCCCACATCTATTTATCCTCCTTCTTCTCCTTCTCTTCTTCCTCAACCTTCTCCCCTTCTCCTCCTCCCCCTCTCTTCATTTTCCTACTCCTCTCTTCTACTCCTTCTCCTCCTCCTTCTTCTCCTCCTCCTTCTTCTCCTACTTCAAAATGAATTTGCCTGTTTCTAGCTCATTTTGGATAGACATACATCGGTACATAGGCCTACATGTATTTGTGTATGTATAGTTGTTATTGAATACTTACGTAGCTTGAGTAAGAAATGAAAATGCAGCGTTAATATCGTACTTTCAAACCAATATATCATGTGATTAATATGAATTAAATCTGGTAAAAAATTGTCCGTTTCTGGGATTAAGAGAAAATCCGGTTGTGCATTTCAACTCCTTAAGTCTTAAAGGGACAAGCACACAATGGTTGTGTTGATGACTACAGCCTACAGGCCATATAAATAAATATATATATATACTGTATGGAACAATCTGTCTTCTGATATTCGTACGCTGCCTACTTTACATTTATTCAAAAAGTCGTTGTGCGAAGAACTGACACGACTATAGCATATAATAAATTATGACTCCTTAATATCCTCAAAATATCTTATGCATGGTATCATTGTTCTATTTTCTGTAAGTTTTTTGTATTTTCACTGTTTTTTATTTATATTTTACCTTTTTGTTTCATTTAACTGAGTTTAAGTTTCCTGTTTGACAATAATTGTCTGTGATGCATTCTAGGTGAAGCAACGATGTCCCCGATTAAATCTACTATAGCTTCAGTGTTACTTCTAGTTAAGAGTTCCTTAAAAATTATTAGTTAAGATTTATGCCTGTAATTATAATATGCATATAGGCCCTATATATATATATGCAGCAAAAAATCAGATCATTCAGATGTCGTGCATAATCGTATGCGCGTACGTGCGCATGCGTTCGCGCGCGTGTGTTCGTTCGTGTGTGTGTACGTGTGTGTGTACGTGTGTGTGTACCTGTGTGTGTGTACGTGTGTGTGTGTACGTGTGTGTGTGTGTACGTGTGTGTGTACGTGTGTGTGAGTGCCAGAGTCTGTAGCGAGTGCGTATGTGCGATGGGCCGATGGTTGATGTGTCCATCTTGGAGTTGCTGAAAGTTTAATGCGCATGTCTACGACGTAGACGCGGAAGAGAGGAAAATTAATGAGGATCAGCTCAGCTGAAGATGATTGGACAGAATGAAGAAGGAAAGACTGAAGTGATATCACAGGTTATGGAAAGCAGGAAAGCGACAATAGACTGAGGAGGAGAACAACACGATGTGTAGAGGATGAGAACTATAGAGTGTTGGATCCGTGATATTTAGACGCAGAATGATAAGCCAGATCAAAAGAGGAAAAAGATTTCGTGTAAACTGCATTCCTGACCTAGGAAAACGAAGAGAAATAATAATAAAATGAAACAGAAGGAGGAGGAAGACGAGGAGGAGGAAGAGGAGGCAGAGAAGGAGGAAGAGGAAGAGGAAGAGGAGGAGGAAGAGGAAGTGGAGGAGGAAGAGGAGGAAGAGAAGGAGGAAGAGGAGGAGGACGAGGACGAGGACGAGGACGAGGACGAGGAGGAGGAAGAGGAGGAAGAGAAGGAGGAAGAGGAGGAGGACGACGACGAGGAGGAGGAAGAGGAGGAAGAGAAGGAGGAAGAGGAAGAGGAGGAGGAGGACAATGTGAAAAGAAGGAGAACAATATGAAGGAGAAGAGGAAAAGGGAGGAATGACAAAAGAAGTAGAAAGAAGAGAGAAAAAGAAGAAGAAGAAGGAGCACAGATGGAAAAGAAGGTGAAGGACAGTAATGTAGAAGAAGAAGAAGAATGAAAAAGAGAAATAGAGAGAAATATAAAAGAGCAGAATAAGCAGGAGAAGAACGAAAGATATAATATTCGTCTAATTTCAAACCGATAAACCGCAATATGATTACAGGGGGTATAATATGAACGAATGATAGCAAGTTATTACAGGAGTCGAATTTAACCAAACTCAGCTCCTCTCAGCCCAGCGCCCCAGTGTGTTCACCATTACCCATGCCATGTAGCCGACTTGTTACCTACGTAAGACAGAATGAAGATAAGGTATAAAGTGATCGGTTGTAGCCGAATGATGACAGTCGATAAACAAGAAATGGTTAAATTAGCACAAATGAAAGGAACTTCTTGGCAACTTTTGTCTTTAGTTTCGTACTGTGAAAGCTGGAAGGTTCGATTATTGTCGAGGAACTATGCCAGGGTTGATGGAACATGCATGCGTCGTCATGAATTGCGAGAGCAGAATGTAAGCGAAGAGTTCAGAGGTTTGGTAGAGACAGTCGAGAAGCCGAGTCGTGTGTTGTCATGTATCACCTACCATAAATTTGCAAATAGCTCAGCAATAGCGAACCGCTTTTGCCGAAACGAGAAAGAGGAATCAGGTCGATGCTTAAGTTGAACTGTTGTTCAGAACAATAATATTATAAGTATCATAAGACCATGTGCCATGAAAGTTAGTCTGCTCGTCATTATTTATCAGCACTTTACCATCCTTTTCGACTCCTTTCTCGATTGAGCGCCATTTTTAAAAGGCGGAGTGTGCGGGCTCCAGCAAGGTCATAGATTGAAAACTATTTGAAATCTAAGGCAAAGGGCCCATCTATTCAAAGAAGCAGAGATCGAGGGATCTGGGCTGTACATTTCTCACGCACGATCACTCTAATATTTCATGCATGGCACCCTGTGATACTCTGAGGCTTCTATAGGAAACTGACTGGTTTGCCACTTGGGCAGTCGGGATCTGTGATCCATCTAGGGGCCGTTCACATATTATATAACGCTCAAGGGGTAGGTGGGTGGGTTCCGGTTTTTGTTAGCGTTATATTGTGTAGGGTGGGGGTAGGTTGAAGGTTTTGTTATATAACAAACTTTTTTCAGTTTATGCTATTTTACCTGTTTGCTTGCCAATTGGAAATTCCATGCACCACGGACCTTCATTGTTTAATCGAAGTTCACAATACGTTGTGAACCAAAACTAGCACCATTAGCTGCCACCTGGCGAATTGTTTTGACGTTCTTAGTTATTATTTTATAAATCCACGTTTAACAATTTGCTGTTTACAATTTTAGCAATTTCATGTGCATAGCTCTAAACGCTCTAAAATTCAATTCTATGTGTTTTGTTTTGATTCTGGTTTGAATTTAAATTAATTCACTTGAAATAATTATTTTGGTAGATATTATCACGATGCTTGATTTCATTTTCTATAGTATGTGTAAATAGTTTATGTTTGCTTAAATACCCAATTGCAGTTGTAGTACGCACTCTGTATACATCATACGTTATTAAATAGGTTGAGTTGTGCTGCGAAGTTAAGGATAAATACCTGATAGTGCAATATTAAACCAATCCATTCTGTGTGATACTGTAATCCTCATTTCTAGTGCAACACAGGAGGGAAATTAAAATGGTTCTTTTAGATAGGATGTACGTCACTACCATGTATCATCATGCTGTATTAGTAGGCCTATATGTAGATACATGGTGACAACCGTCGACTACCCAATTAGTTGCCGTAATTAATACAAGTGAACTTAGCACCATTAAAAGTCCGATTATTAAGATGCAGAGAAGCTCCATGCATCTGGTCAAATCATCATTGGCACGAGAGAGTACACAATTTTAAGGTAGGTTTTGTTACATTGCTAATTGGGCATATGATGATTTTTACTGCAGTTCTTGAATTGGATAAAGGCAATTATCAGCTGAATCACTACTATTAAAGTGCTAACTAACATCGTATTGTTATAAAAGTTTCAAATTGTTCAATACAGTTATGTCGATTATATGTCTTTTAATGTGCTTATAGGCTGGGGTAGGGTAGGGGAGTGGGTAGCATATCTGTTATATAATATAGGAGGGGGTCATATCTGCTGTTATATAACGTTATTAGGGGTAGGGGTGAGTCAAAAATTGGGATTTTATGCGTTATATAATATGTGAACGGCCCCCTACGGTGCAGGGACCTTACAGTCACTCACATGCAATTGTTCAGCACCATGGATAATTGTTATGAAATAGTAGTGCTAAATGAATAATAAATGCAGAGATATTAATGATATGTGACAGTCAACTGAAGAGTTTTCCTAATTCAGGAAACTGAAGAGTTTTCCTAATTCAGGAAACTGAAGAGTTTTCCTAATTCAGGAAACTGAAGAGTTTTCCTAATTCAGAAAACTGAAGAGTTTTCCTAATTCAGGAAACTGAAGAGTTTTCCTAATTCAGGAAACTGAAGAGTTTTCCTAATTCAGAAGCAAGGTATTACCAGTGTTGGGCACGAGACCAAGACCGAGACCGAGACCGAGAGGTCCAAGACCAAGACCAAGATCGAGACCAGGCGATCCAAGACCAAGACCAAAACCTAGGGTCCGAGACCAAGACCAAGACCGATACTCTTTTTTTATAAACAATTGAATTTATTAAGACGTTAAAACGGAATACCACGCTTAAAACTTTAATTTTATTGCCGAAGAATACTAATCTTAATAATGGTCCAGAAAACAGCTTTACCGGCCATGCAGTCTGAACTTTTGCACGTTCAGCCTTTGGCTTCGGCCTGAGAATATCACACTATAAATTACTTACAGTAGGCCTATACGATATGCAAATACTTCAAGGCATCTGAATAAGTAGATTAACGCTCCGTTTGAATGGTGTAGGCCTACTTGTACTCGGAATTGTAGGTTAACTGTGACTCAACGTGGCCGACCACATAATTATTAGATTGATCCAGAACCTTGAAATTTGTGAAAGTAAATTTTGAATTGGCTGATTCCGTTGCAAATGCATTTCTGCCCATAGTAACATGTATTTATATAGATTGTCAGGGTTTCTAATGAACGGCCAACAGCTCCGGCATTGTCGTAGCCATTCAATGCTTTCATTTCTCAACCATTTTATTTCCAATCTTGTTGACTGCAGCTGAAGGTCAGCTGTACAATTCAATGCAGAAATTTAGTTTGCTTTTGGATGCAGGTGCCTCTGAATGCTGAGTGCCAATTGGGGTGACTTAAAATATTGGCAGCTCTCTTTTGTTACAAGCAGTGGCTTCGTGTTTAGGATCCGCTCATTTTTCCATTCCCTGATCAATTTCAACCTTCTTCTTCCCTTCTTTCCATTGGCATTTGTATTTCTCGTAGTGATCATCTAAGAAAAATACGACTTCCATAATTATAATCTCGTGCATATTTGCTATGAATGGTTAGAAGCGAAACCTGTGTATAATAGCTACACCCACACACTCGCTACACCCACACACTCGCTACACCCACACACTCGCACACACATGCGCGCGCTTACGTGGCACGCACTCAAACACCCAAATGCACACATAAAAACACACAAACACAAACAAGTGCACACACAAAAATACACACACACACACACGTGTCACATGCACGCACCATAGCCAGATTGAGGCATAGACTATTAAATTCTTCGATTGCACTCGAGCGCGCATACACAGTAGACACTGTACGCACACCTACACCGTAAACACACGCGCGCGCACGCACACAAACGGACACATACAATGTATCCCTGTATTATATATGAGTACTAGGTCTATTTGAAGGACATGAAGAGTATACGACTGGGAATGAATCGGACGACAACGATGTAGTTGACTGCCTACCTCGATTGATCCCTCGAGACGAGGCTGAGACGGTGGACGACGCTGACTTGAGATTGATGAAGAGAATCGACATTAGTAACGAAAGTACAAACAATGAAAGTTCGGAACCATCGATGACCAGCAGACGATAACAAAGACGACGACGACAACGACGATGAACCATAGAGCTGCGTCTCCATCCTCCTCCTTCCCCTCCTCCGTACCCTATTCCACTGCACCATCCTCCTTCTGCTCCTCCGTATCCTCTTCCTTCAGGATTCATCGTCATCTTCTGATGAGGATGCTCCTCCTGTGCATCAAACCTCGAGATAGAAAGAGACAGAGATCTAGAGTGAGAAGCAGTGTCATATATATATATATATATATATATATATATATATATTCCATCTCCTTTTGTTGTTGTTGCAAAGATTGGTTGTTAGCGACAGATGAGGTCTATTCCTAAGGGGTTCGAGATGAGATCACAGGCCGATGAGGTGCAGGACGTATGCTGTAAATAGACTCCTACATTTCATGATCAAAGTTAGTGTTTCAAGAAACTTTAGTTTCAAATTATATGCATAGGATGACGCACAAGTGCGGTCACCGTTTTCAAAATGCATTTTTTTCTCAGTAAGGGATTTATATTTTTTATGATATTATATATATGTCACATAATGTCAGCGCATACACAAACGAAATGAAAGATACTGACGCAATTTAGTTTTCATCTGGTCCGTGGTTGTAATAATTTATTTCATAAATTGAAGAAGGTAAATTTTCCGAAAAAAACTACTATGCGATACAGTTTGTTCATCATAATAATTATACTGAAAACTAACTATTTGACAATAGGTATTGAAGCCTTTAGTGGGCGTCTGGAACACACCTGTCATCGATCCCGTTGCCAAAGCAAGGACCATCACTGCCGCATTGCAATCTACCACCAATAAATTAGATACCATCAACACATTGCCGTGGCCAAATATTCTATTCCTTGCTCATCCAAGTATTCCAACTCCTCTAACTCAATACACCTCTGGAGAGCTGTCGACTCTCTTCAGACTATTTCAGTCTTCATCGCAAATCTCTCCCATTCGCTGATACCTTTTGTTTAGTATTCTCGGGCGAAATCTCTTTGCTTCATTCACCAGCGATTCCCTGCTCTCTAACAACCCTGCCACTCTGCCTCTCAGTTATTGCCATTGCAATGCGTGATTGTTAAAAATGTCCTTCACGAAAGGCCATCTATCTATACTATCTGCTAAAATGACAGCATAGATGACTTTCCTTTTGGTAGGGCGATAATATTTGCTTTATTAAACTGTAGGCCATTACCTATAGGCTATTGCTAATTGATGTTCGATAAATGGACTTAAATTCAAATTAAAGACTAAAGTTGCGTCGTCGAGATTCTTTCAAAAAGGCAAGAAAGTCACCCTGGATCGAAGTGCTAAGAGATAATAATTTTATACGGTCTGCAAACAAGAGACAGGGCAACGAATCTTGTAGTTGGGTTCGAATTCAAACTATATCGTCACCAGACACAGAACGAAATCTTAGATGCAATGCGCTTATAAATAATGAAATAGTCAGCCAAGGAAGTGCACCAAACACTCACTCAGAGACTAGGTAACATTACCTAATTCCACCAACAAGCCTTGCATTTTGCAGGCAACACTTGGTTACCAGCTGTGATTCAATAGGAGGCCAGTACAGATGGCATTACAGCAGTCAGTCCAGTCCAACTGCTTCCCAAAGCGCGTACAAAAGTAATGCACGAAGCATTGAATTAAAATACCATTCAATGAAACGCAGCATGAACGCTAACGATGGAGAACGAAGGAATTGAAAGAGAACGAAGGAAGAAAATGATGCGCATTTAGGTGGATGAGAAAAGAGAAGAAGTCAATGTGATAGACAAGCGCAAGCACAGAAGAATAAAGAGAAACAATGTTCACAGATTTGATGAAAACTAGAAAGTTATTGGAAGAGACATACATTAGTTAAGGCACAGAAAAAGGAAAGAGAGGAGAAGGCATAAGAAAATGTGGAAGAGAAGATAGATGAAAAGGAAAGGGCAAACACAGTGAAGATAGGAAATCGACTTACGCTGGTTATATATCTCCTTGTGCGTCTCTGTGATTAAAGTGCGATGCCGTCAATGTCTTCTCTTCCGACACCGAAGAACAACAAAGACCATCAGAGCGAAGACGAAGCTTAAAATGCCTGGCCATCCGTCACCAATCTCACGTCGTCGTCATCTCATTGGCGCCTCGCTTTCACTCATCACCACCACCACCACCACCAACACCATCATCACCAACAAAAGCACCACTAACCCCGAGGCAGAGCAGCAGCAGCAGCAGCAGCAGCAAGCGATGCATCGCTGCTTGAGGCTACGATGCCATTCATCCGGTCAAACGCCTCGTTTGTTCGCCTGATATTGCTATCGCCTCTGACCTCATGTCTGCCCATTGCCGCCATCGCCTTCTCAGCCTTCTTCTTTTAATCTTTCTTCCTCTTTTCATTCTCATACTCCCTCTCCCGTTTCCGCTTCCGTTCCCGCTCCTTCTTCCGCTCCTTCTCCTTCTGCTCCTTCTCCTTCTGCTCCTTCTGCTCCTTCTCCTTTTCCTTATTCTTCTCCTTCTCCATCTGCTCCTTCTCCTTCTGCTTCTTCCCCTCCTTCTCCTTCTCCTTCTGCTCCTTCTCCTTCTCCTTCTCCTTCTGCTCCTTCTCCTTTTCCTTATTCTTCTCCTTCTGCTCCTTCTCCTTTTCCTTATTCTTCTCCTTCTGCTCCTTCTCCTTTTCCTTATTCTTCTCCTTCTGCTCCTTCTCCTTCTGCTTCTTCTCCTTCTGCTCCTTCTCCTTCTGCTCCTTCTCCTTCTGCTTCTTCTCCTTCTGCTCCTTCTCCTTCTGCTCCTTCTCCTTTTCCTTATTCTTCTCCTTCTGCTCCTTCTCCTTCTGCTTCTTCTCCTTCTGCTCCTTCTGCTTCTGCTCCTTCTCCTTTTCCTTATTCTTCTCCTTCTGCTCCTTCTCCTTCTGCTCCTTCTCCTTCTGCTCCTTCTCCTTTTCCTTATTCTTCTCCTTCTGCTCCTTCTCCTTCTGCTCCTTCTCCTTCTGCTCCTTCTCCTTCTGCTCCTTCTCCTTTTCCTTATTCTTCTCCTTCTGCTCCTTCTCCTTCTGCTTCTTCTCCTTCTGCTCCTTCTGCTTCTGCTCCTTCTCCTTTTCCTTATTCTTCTCCTTCTGCTCCTTCTCCTTCTGCTTCTTCTCCTTCTGCTCCTTCTGCTTCTGCTCCTTCTCCTTTTCCTTATTCTTCTCCTTCTGCTCCTTCTCCTTCTGCTCCTTCTCCTTCTGCTCCTTCTCCTTTTCCTTATTCTTCTCCTTCTGTTCCTTCTCCTTCTGCTCCTTCTCCTTCTGCTCCTTCTCCTTCTGCTTCTTCTCCTTCTGCTCCTTCTGCTTCTGCTCCTTCTCCTTTTCCTTATTCTTCTCCTTCTGCTCCTTCTCCTTCTGCTCCTTCTCCTTCTGCTCCTTCTCCTTTTCCTTATTCTTCTCCTTCTGCTCCTTCTCCTTCTGCTCCTTCTCCTTCTGCTCCTTCTCCTTCTGCTTCTTCTCCTTCTGCTCCTTCTGCTTCTGCTCCTTCTCCTTTTCCTTATTCTTCTCCTTCTGCTCCTTCTCCTTCTGCTCCTTCTCCTTCTGCTCCTTCTCCTTTTCCTTATTCTTCTCCTTCTGCTCCTTCTCCTTCTGTTCCTTCTCCTTCTGCTCCTTCTCCTTCTGCTTCTTCTCCTTTTCCTTATTCTTCTCCTTCTGCTCCTTCTTCTGCTCCTCTTGTATACTCGGAAACCGTCATTAGTAGCAGTATATAAAACCATAATCACATGGTCTTGTGGTGTTGGGGGTGGTGGTGGTAGTTGTGGTGGATAGGTGGGTGGTTGTGTGTTATTGCCGCCACCCCTTTCAACCACCAAGGAGACTGTTGTCCTGATGTGGCTGGTGTTGAGGGCATCGAGAGAGCGATCAGGTGAGGCGACGATTGCTCCGTCGACAGCTTTGGACCCATTGATGATATCCTCGCGATTTTCAACGCCGTGCGCACCTGGTAATCGTAATTATTATTGAGAAAGAGGAGGAGGGGGTGGAGGTGGAGGGCAGGAAAGAAAGACGGATATTCAGACGGTCAAAGCAGGAGTCGCTAGAGGCACAGGGACACGCAGGACCAATTCGAAAAGAGAGAACGCTGAGAGACAGAGTGGAATAGAAGATAAAGACGAAGGCAGGATAGGCAGAGACAGAGACAGAGGAATAGAGATCTAGAGCGGCAGAGACAAAGACACAGACACAGACACAGACACAGCCACAGACAGAGACATAGAAGCAGAGATAACGTTTGTATATATCGCTATATTAATAAATCGCTCGATGTGCAAAAGACAACGGACAACGACTCAGTTGTCGCTGCAGCAATCAGGTTTACTCTTAGACGACGACATTAAGAAAGACAAGCGCAGACACAGAGACGCAGCTAGACATACGTAGGAGGAAAGAGATCATATATACAGGTATGACCGCAGGTCGTCGTCACACAGGTAACATGATTAAACAAACCGAGCAAGTGGTGGGCAAGGAGATGGAACGGAAGTAAGAGGGCAAGAGAAGGATAGAGACACACACACACAACCATGCATGATTAAGAAGCGGTGAAGAAAAGTAGGGAGGGAAGGAGGAGAGTTGGATGGGAGGAGGAGGAGGTGGGCTTAGAGGTCGTGAATCAGTCGGAGATTGGCTGAGCGTCCAGTCGACAGATTACAATCGTCTTGAAGACGTCAATCTGAAGTAGAAAAATAAAATACGACACAAGTCACGAACGACAGCTTCAACTTCTTCTCCTCTTCCTTCTTCTCCTCTTTCCCTCCTCCTTTCCTCCTCCTCCTCCTCTTCTTCTTCTTCCCCTCCTTCTCAATCTCCTTCTCATTCTCCTCTTTCTACTTCTCCTCACCTGATCGTTCTTCCTTCTTCTTCTCCCTCTCCTCCTTCTCCTATTCCTCCTCCTCCTCGTCGTCGTTTTCCTCATCTTCCTTATCCTCTTCCCCCATCCTTTTCCTCCTACACCTTCTCTTCTTTTCCCTCCTCCTCCTCCGCAGAGGTTAGATGACGCGTATACTACCGAAGACACCGATACCGATGATCATTGTTCTCCCATTTGCAAAAGGCATATCGTCTCTTTATTTCATAGACTCGTCTTATCCATTTTTACATCAGATGACAATTTCGTCTGCTATAATATTGTGTGGGCCTCTAGGTCTATAGAATCTCGTTTCGATGTCATTATTTTGCTCCAAATAACTAGATTTTAACCTGTTTAATTAAGCCATCTGATGATGTGTATTTTATACATATATCATTTAGATATATATAGGCCTATGTAGTATATTATATATACATATATATAAATATATATACATGTGTGCATGTGTATGTGTGTGTCCGTGTGCATGTGTGTGTGTGCTTGTGCCTGCCTTAGGGAATACCCTTGTAGTAGCTTATTAAGAAACAAGTTCATCCGCAACGAATTATTATACACAGATACTTAGGTGGAAAAGTCACCATGTGCACAGTTCGACGTTAGCAATTAGCCCAACAAATGAGTAACGATCCAGGTGTCTCTCAAAATTGGCTCCATGGTCAGAGAGTCGGGTCCATTAAGACAGAAAAGGCACCGATCGTACTATAGGCGGAATAAACAAACATGGCGTCGACATTGTCCAAAATGGGAACCAGTCAAGATCTAAACCTGTTTAATTACGCCCTCTGGTGATGTGTATCTAATATACACATATAATTTCTATATATATGTCTGTGTGTATGTAGGTGTGTGTGTGTGTGTGTGTGTGTATTAGTCGATCAATTAATTATGTCGGAATTTAGTACTTAGTGTTCAATTGTCATCTATAATGCTCGCAATCGAAAATCGACATAAACAGCATTCTTAAACGAAGCAGACGTCTGAAAGTTAAAGTGAATAATTCAGCAAATCTCATTTGTGGAAAAATAATCGGACAAAATAAGTAATAATAACACGGCACAAGATATATCTGCATCCGACATTTATCTTGTTTAAACCTTCTCATGCATTCTATTCTAAAGCAGACAGAGTTGGGACTTACGTGGCCTCATTCTTCGTTCTGATTCCATATTTATCAAATCATGCGGCTTGCTTGGTCTATTTAGCCATTGTTGGCGAAATTCGTTCATTTGCTGATGGTTCTGTTTATTTAGACATCGCGAGGTCTGTTTGTTGAGCTATTCTTGCCTCTGTATACGCCAGACATGTAGCCAAGATTATTATCCATCATCTGCTTTCTGTTCAGCTGCATAAACTACAGATAGACACGCAGACAGAGAGACAGGCAGAGATGTTGCTCCTAACAGTTTGCTAAATACTAACTCTGACCTCAAGTCATACGCTATTATACGAAATAAGGATTTTGTCGTTCAAACAACCAGTTACTACATGACGTTTCATTTTTATGTCATCCTGAAATTAATGTACTCGTATTTCTAGTGCGATCGTATGACCTCGACACCCTCATTTTTCATTAAATTGATGGGATGGGGTCCTTCACCGCCGATGGCATTTGACTAGTAGCCATGTCATTACGAGCCCCATTCGAGATTTATATCTCATTAAAAAGTCAGCATGGGGAAGCGAAAGGCTCTCTCGTACAGAGTAGTAGACCTATGAGACGCTGCAGCCTTCGCTCTAACCAATGTAAACCTACGGACATGTAGCTAACTAAAGCAACTTCGCAAACACGGCAAATGGTGTAGAACTGTTTGACCAGAGCTGTTTGGACTCTGTTAACATGACGAAAAATCTCGATTTCCAATACATTCACCTGATCCGATCCAACCCACATTGCAATCATTATTGCATACTTATAATTGAGCACGTCAGTCATTCATCTTTCGTCCTTTGTAGAGCCAAAAGAGTAGCCCACTCAGTGCTTAAAGTGTAAAAAAAGAAGTGCCTGGACGCTAGGGGAGCTGTCCACAAATGACGTCACGTAATGTTGGACAATTTTTGACCCCTCCTCCTGCGTCACACGTCGTCATAACTGCCATGACGTCACGTCACAAGGCCTTGACTCCACCCTCAAAAAAATCAAACCAGATGCTCAGAATGTAACGCAAATTTTCTTGTAATTATCAAAAAAGTTATTTGTAACTATGAAATATTTCAAATTATAATAGTAGAACGAAGAAAAATAAAAAATTAAGTTTATCTATTTTTTATTTATTTTAGTTTATTTTATTTCCGAAATTTGATACCGCCCTTCTTCCAACATCTCTTGCTCAGAAGTGCATACATACGCCTCGACGGCGCAATTGCAGTTGAACTGCAACTGCAATTGCGCCTATAAGTAGCCTATAATGATTAACAGCTACTGCTAATTAAGTGGAACTTGTTTAAATGAGTGTAAGTTTTTTTTAAATTACGTATTTTGATGTGATGATGTGACGTCACATTTCGTCGACCCCCTCTCCCCCTTGTCACACATCGTCACAAATTTGTGACCCCTCCCCTAGGCGCGTGACGTCACGGCCCCTAGTGTCAAAAAGTTAAGAACTAAAAACTGCAAAGGCAGAGCACCAACATATTAAGTCAACGAAAAATGGTTCGTGCACTATGGTCCACTGTGTTCGTTAAAATAGAAGTCGGCTCGGTGATATTAATGATGTTGGACTAGAAGTTGGATGGGTGAACGAAAAACAGATGCTATTTAGAGAAACATAATGCCTACTGATATAAAAGTTGGATCATTGAAAAGAATACTTGCTTAAATAGAACAAATAGTATCAACCCAATTTCTATTTAATCATATACAATAGACGAAAAATAGAATTTGTTATCATTTGTTAGGCTTTTTGTCCATCAACCATTATTTAGTCGTCAATTATTTGGTGGTGAAATATTTGTTGTAATTTAAAGCGTAGGCCTGCAGACAATTGCTTTCCTTGATGAAATTGTCGACAAGGGGCACGTGGCGCCGGCATCGTTTTAAAAGTTGTGAAACAAAAGTTTGTAATCGCGCGAAGCGCGAAATTTTTTCTTCTTCTTCTTCCTGTTGACAATAACGTACGCATATAGAGGAATTGGACTGGTGCATGGACGCTCATGGACGGCGTCCAGGCTCTGCTGGCCAAATAAGTGGCAGGACGGCGTCCAGCCTCGAAAATAAGTGCCTGGACGCCGTCCATGACCGTCCACACTCCAAAAAGAACTACGTTAGCGGATAATGTATATAACTACGTTAACCATTTTTAACATATTGATCTGTTGTTATTGACGTAGAATACGTTCAACGTCAGAAAACTACGTCAACGCTGAACGTATTGAAACTACGTTACCCTCATCTAACGTAGAGATACGTTGTATCCTTATAACCCTATTTCGTGTGCTTGCGCGCAAAATGTAGTTCGGATACAATCATGTACACTAGGCGACTTGCGTTTTAAGAAAAAAAGTTATTAAGCACATAAATCAACATTTATTAAAAAATTCTATGTTCTCACACATGATAATTGACGTGAATAACATTATTTAGAGAAGTTCGCATATTTCGAACCGCACATAGCGTTGTGCGCACGAATACACAAAATGAATTGTATTCGCTATCAATCGATTCTGCATTGCGACTTTTTCAAATATAAAATCTTCATAAAGAATGAAACAGGAATCTAATCTCTGTAAAGTAGAAAGTATACCAACAAAACCAACTGTTTGAGAAATAGACATGTTATGGTCATTCCGAATGCATTGAGTTAAGTGGGAGATTTGACCTTATTTGCTCAAGCGGTGCAGATTAGCCGAATGGGTATGCGTTTGCCTCGGGCTCTTTAGTCAAATAATTAATTTTTTTTGCAAATGTAGAATTATTCAATATGAAGGTTTTCTGTCAAAATGAACTCTTTGAATTGTAATTATAAATATTCAGCAGACAGAAATCGTATGCTATGCTCCAAACTGCGTTGATCGACGTTAGAAGGTTTAACGTAGTTCAATACGTTACAGAAATCACTACGTCAATCTAACGTAGTATTACTCAGGCCGTAAACAACGTAGTACTACGTTATGAAATATGTTCATTATGACGTAGACGTTCTTAGAGTGCAGGCACACTTTAAGCGCTGAGCCCACTGCAGGTTGCGCTGACTGACCACGTGCTCCGCTATAGTGGTTCCGCAATAAACCCCCACAATTGCATATTGGCCCATTAGGCCACTAAGCCAAGCGTCACCAATGACATTAGGCCTACAATCTTTGCAAAATTCATATTTGACCAGAGGCTCATCACCGCTCAATAAGTAATGTATCGAAACATTATAAGTTTAGTCATCTGTA